>CAHIKZ030000402.1:1450000-1682500 GCA_903632075.3 Acanthosepion pharaonis | reverse complement strand
TTATTAATTGTTTGATAATAAATATTAAACATGAATTTAAGCGGGAATCTTGTGAAATTCTATCTTCTCGCTTTGAGATTGCGTTTAGCTTTGGCCGTCAGCCATTTGGGTGAAGGTGCAAAGAAATTCACATGGATTTTCAGATGAAGGAAGATTTGGAAAGATAAACTTTAAAAAAAAATGTAATAACTTACACTTTTCTTTTATCGCTGAGATTACTTTGAAGTAAGTAAATATACGTTAGACACCATGGAAGAATGGCGGACGGAACTGGAAGAATGGCTAGGTACACACACACACACACACACACACACACACACACACACACACACACACACACACACACACACACAAATATATACATATAGAAATATATATATATATATAAAACCAAAAACGTTTGCGGTTTCTCTCTTCTTTTTAATATACACACTTTTCTCTCGTTAGAACTACTATAAACTCTTCCTTATATGTATATATATATATATATATATATATATATATATATATATATATATATATATATATATATAAATTCATATATATATATATATATATATATATATATATATATATATATATATATATATATATATATATAAATATATATATATATATATATAAATTCATATATATATATATATATATATATATATATATATAAATTCATATATATATATATATAAATTCATATATATATATATATATATATATATATATATATATATATATATATATATATATATATATATATATATATATATATATATATATAAAATTCATATATATATATATATATATATATATATATATATATGTTTTGAACAAAAAATAAACATTTTCATACACACTGTGTTGTATATTAGTCGCAGTTTTACAGGAGTGAATGACTGTTTCTGAAGAAAGTGAACTTTATCTGTAGTTTTCATTTGTTTTTATCGTTAATTTTGGTCAGTCCTTCTGTTGGTCAAACGGCCTCTTTGAAATTTTTTTTTATTTGTTAAGATAGAGGATGGCATATTCCTGACTAAGAATTCCCTCTTTAGTCATTTTAACAGTTTTATTCTTTGCTAGGAATGAGATGTGTGTGTTAAGTGTACGTTATCTTTTAGTTCTTTGAGAGTATGTTTGATGTGTATATGTTTGTGTGAGGGTGTGTATGACTGTGAAACCTTATATATATATATATATATATATATATATATATATATATATATATATATATATATATGCATTTCTTCAAACATTACGATACTAGTAGATACTAGTAATAGTGGATACTCATATTTGAAATAGACACCTAATTTTGACTTATTATAAAATATTATGTTTTATACATATTGTTTCAAAATAATATAATAAAAATGGAGCGTCTATTTCAAATACGAATATCCACTATAACAATGTTTGAAGTAATCATAATGTCGGGTAAAAAATAAATCCATTAATTCTTTCAAAATTACTTTGTTTACTTTTCGGACTTAGCAGATATGACCTTTTCGAGAAAAATATCTGAATGAAGAAATATGCTTTCCTTACAAGGGAGAATAGAACCTGTCGTACTGTGATATTCTCTGTAAGCAACACGGGTTTGCTCCTTACCAGGGAGCACATTTTTCTTTATTTAGAAATCTCGAATGTGTTGACTAATAGACGTAATATACACTGCTTTGGATCAAACTCGTCTTCTTAGAACTTGTCTTTCATGTACGGCGCATTAACCAACTGGGCTACCAAGGCTGACAGATTTTCTTCCTTGCTTTCTTTATACTTCTGTCAAATATATCTGTTTTTGTTCGTTTGTTTTCTTTTCGTGATTTTTTTTAATGTATATGTGTTTTGTGTATTTATTTATTTATTTATAGGCATTTTATAACTTCTTTATTTATTTTTTTTACTTAATCTTTTCTTTTCCTGCATTTTTGTTTGTGTCTTTCTTTCTTTCTTTCTTTATATATATATATATATACACACATGTGTGTGCGTGTGTGTGCTTTATTTGTTCGCTTCAACCTTTCTGAAATTTTAATTATTTTTTCATTTATGGTATGTAATCGTTTATACTTCGTTTATACTATTTTTTTAACCAAAACACACCCTACCACGCAATCAGTTAAATATTTAAAGTTTAGAAATATGTTTTCACTAACTCTAGCAAATTATACACACACACAAACACACACACACACAGAGAAGCATATATATATATATATATAATTATATATATATATATATATATATATATATATATATATATATATATATATATAATTATATATATATATATATATATATATATATATATATAATGATATATATTGACTCAGGAGGGTGATTCGGTGCAGAGATTATAATCTTGATGTTAGAGAAAAAGTTCAATTCAAAAAATCTTTGAAATCAAATCTAGTCTGCATATTTGCAAACTGGAGATATATCAGTATCAAACCAATTTAGAAGATTGTCGACGTATCTTGCTGGTTCCTTCATGACATTTCTCGAGGCTATGGGAGCTAACTTGGTAGTGCCCATCGTCTCATCAAATAACAATATACCGTATATGACGGCGTACAAGGCGACCTTTTAAGCTTACCCGCTACCACCCATAGGCGGGGTCGTCTTACACTCTAGGTATAAAATATGAACCTAAAATCCTGTAGCTTATAGTAAGTTGTTAGCGTGGGAGATTTTTGACGGTAGGCTAACTCCTTACCGCCTTCTTTTTCCGATTATGTTGAACAAAAACACAACTGGAGATTGTATCTCAACAAGCCGTTTAAAGATCGCTTTCGGGATCAGTGAAACGAGTGGATGGTTAGCGGGGAAATGTCATTCAGTCTACCCTAATAGCCGACTGAAAACACAGCACACACTAGATTATGGGAGTTAAATGACAATATTTCCCCCACAGTTTTTTTATTAGGATTTGGGTGAAAAGAAAGTATATGCTTACCGAATTTAATTAATAATTTCAATACATTTTAAAATACGATGTTTTAGCGGGGAGGGTTTGTCTTATATGGCGAATATCGCCCGAAACATAGATTTTAACTTGAAAATTTCGGTGTCGTCTTAAACGTCTTGTACGCTAGCATATGCGTTATACATTCTTTGCAGCGTCTGAAGACAGTCCAATTTTAATCAAGGCAGGGGGTTATTTTCGGACATTTCTGGATAATATTCCTGATCTAGGAGTGTTCGTGTTTTTTTTCCAGTATCGGATATCCTTTTCTGGCTTATTGAGGTCTGTATGATCTTTTTGAGGACTTTATGACCTTTTTGAGTTGAGGTCTGCATGACCTTTCAACTTAAGGTCCGTTTCTTCTAGTGTTTCACCATTATTATTATTATTATTATTATTAAAAATATTTTTCTTTTTCCTTTGGCATAGTTTTCTCAGATGTTTCTGTTATATTTTTATTTATTCATTGATTATGGAAAAATGCACATAGATATGTGCTGTCCTTATATTGCTTCTTACAGAAGCTCACTTCATGATAGTCGTACCTATCTAGTATTTATCTAGCATTTTGGCTTCATACACTATATTCTTTATCAAAGAATTCCCGTCAAATGGGCACTCCGATTCGTAGAAGGGTAATCTATTTCATAATTTGTTGATATACATGAACTCTGTATTTTGGTATTGAGAAATTGTGCCTTGGTAAACGTTTGTACATTTTAGCTTATTACATCGTACATATATTGTTGAGAAAATCTCCACCCAAAACAATCTAATGACGGCTCAGGCCGAAGAAAAGGAGCAAAAGCACTTACCTTATTAAGTTGCGAAAGAATATTCTTTTCCGCGACGTAACTTGACCGTGTAATAACTTGCATTGAGTAATATGTGAGTAAAAAGGAGAAAAAAACACTTCTCTTATTTCTACATCATGGATCACGTGGTAATAAAGTCACGTGACTCCTGAAACTATAAAAAGTTAGTAAGATTGTATCACTTTTAGTTAGAAACAACTCGGGTAGGCACATTGCTTTTTCTCCCGCCTGGACAGTCAATTTCTCCACAATATATATATATATATATATATATATATATATATATATATATATATATATGGCCGAATGTTTTAGAACTCTGGCAATGAAAACTGGGTTTGATTCTGACTATGGTTGCTTTGTCAGGAAGGATACTTCCTGATGTTATCGGAATGGATCGAGGTCGATTCCAGCGTGCCTCACCTTTGGAAAGTGCCTGAAAACCATACTACGGGTTGTGAATGAAATTGGATACACGGAACTCTTGAGAGCCGTCGATACCTGTGCTAGCACAAAGCCACAAATCATCGTGTCCGAGGGCTTGATCGTGCTGGCCTTGTTCAAATAGATGATCACGCTAGATAACACGCTCTCTCTCCCAGAAACTGTAACTAAGGTCTGCTCAAAATAGTTGCAGTATAAACCATATGGCGGCTCTATGGATGTTGGGCAAACACAAATGCGCCTGGGCGAGCGTCTGCAATAGGGATTGGCTAGCCACCTAATAGACGGGTATCCTCGAATACGAGTGGCCAGCTATTATATATATATATATATATATATATATATATATATATATATATATATATATATATATATATATTAAAAAAAAGAAAGAACAGTAAAATATATAATCCGGTGTTCTTATTGATATTTTTTATTCTTACAAAATAGTGCTCAATGTAAATTTATAGAGCATAAATATTATAAATTAATTGATTTAAAATATGGTACCTTTGGATTCCAAACTTCGCTTGAAGATGAAACAGAACTAATGCTTTTAATTTAATTATATATTTGAATTTGAAGTGTTTAGTTTCTGTTTTTTGAAACATGGTAATTCCTGTGTAGCGAAGGTACCATATTTTTAAATCAGTTATATATATATATATATATATATATATATATATATATATATATATATATATATTATCTTACAGGCAAAAACTTTAGGGATACTCTGCATTTCTTTAAAAAACACCTTAAAATTAGATATTTTTGAATTTTTTTAATGTAAAAATTTCAGTAATTCCACTGTGTTTGCTTTTATTTTACAGTCTTTCTCCAGATTCCACTCATTATCAAAAAGTTTAAATTTAGATTCGTCTGTTCATAATACATTTTGCTAAATTATATTTTGTATCATAAGCATTATATATTGTTTTCACACTTCACCTCTTAATAGACTTTTGAGATTACCAAAATAGCTAGAAATTTTATTCACTTCAAGGAAATCATGAAAAAAGAACAATATCATTCGATTTTGTAAAGACAAAGATGTTTATAACATCTTGTCTAAACAGAACTCGAAAAATTCATCTTTCAAGAAGACAATGATCCAAAATACATCTAAATTATGTCAAAATTAGTTCGACTCAGAGAAATAGGAACAAAATTTGGTAAATTTGGACTTGTCCGCCTTGATCTCCTAAGGAGAATCCTAAGAGAATGCACAAAGAGTGAGAGTAAATTTTTTCAGTGTTTGAAGAATATATGAATAGGTCGGCCATCTTTTTTATTTTATTTTTTTCAAAAACTGTTGGAAGAAATCCCAAGAATTTGTAAAGCACTGATTAAGGCAGGTAGTGGTTTTATTGACGGAAATAAAATATGAGGCTGTTGTATGATTCTTTTTTTTTTTTTTTCTTATTAAGTTCTTATTTTTGTCAAAATAAAACAAATATACTGTAGTTAGTGAAATTTTATTTCCTACTCCGAAAATTGTTGAGGTGTTTTACAATTTTATTTTTGTTTGTTTGTCCAGTTTCTTCGTATGAAAACAGTTTTCGTGTGATAGGAAATAGAATAGATGCAGGAAGATCTTTTAATACCTTCGACTCGGACTGTTAAATCCTGCTATTACTCAGGCTATCACTCTCATTCTCAACGGCTACGCGATACGTTGTTCTTTTATTTATACCTGAAGCACTGACGTCATAGACGACAAAAATGCGCGCGAATGTTTCACGGAAAATACTCGGCTTAAAGTTTTAAAGTGAAGCGTATAGAATTTCTAATAACTTAATAACTACGCATAAGTACAATCTGAAACTCTGGAGTTTTATAGCTTCATATTTATTTTAAATGCTGTGTAACGTTTATCTTTCTCCATAAATTATGGGTTATTTAAATCTTATCTCAGTTGGGATATCGTATTTTATTAATAATTTTCAATAGAAAGGGTTATTTCTTATTTTGTCTGAAATTGATTAACCGAATAGGTTTTAATAATGTGCACGCTATAAAAGGAATCTGTTTAATTTGTTCATTTTTATCAAATCATCACACAGATTTTTTTCTTCACGAAAACTACAGATAAAGAACTTTTCTTTTCCAGCAGAGAGCGGTTTGTAACCCTAGCAGTTCCTGTAAGGACGCATTATTTTTTTTAGAAATATTTTTTTTGTGTGTTATTTTATCAAGAATTAAATTTCGGTGAAAATTTTTTACACTTCTTTGTTTATATAGTTAAATGTTAATTGACTCAAATATCTCTAGTACGATCTTTTTCACCCGCAAGAAATTTATTTTATGGAGAAATTTTTAGAAATTAAATGAAAGAAATAAACGTGATGATTTTTTTGCTAAACTTTCCAACTTGACCAACTAAACCTAGAGAGGTTAATGTGCCTAAAAAAAGAATCGCTATATCCATATTTCCCTGACCATAATTTTCGCTCAAATAAGACCAGATTGTAAATTTATTTTTTTAAATGCTATACTACGATACTTTTTCTATAGCTTTTGATAATTTGTGGGCGCATTATTAATCAAAGATACTATAGGACACATTCGTGGACCTGATTTGTGTATACGGGATAGGAAGTGAAGCTTGGGTATAGTGGGGTGGCATTTTGTTAGGTTTTTTCCCCAAAAAATTTCTCTTCATTGCTAATATTTTCAGGGATTTAACAGCTGACAAAAGGGGTGTCTTCATACTGGACGCTAACACTTTTAGTAGAACTCCTCTTCACTGATCTCAATTAAGGTTGCCAACTCTTTAAAACTGAAACGGTGAGAGAGGGAATCTGTGGTTGGGGTGACCGCGAAAATTTGGACAGCTTCCCTATCTGTTGTTTACGGATCCACAAAGCCAAATTAAATCAGCTTGGTATTTTTGAGCAATAAGAATTCATATGTAGCAGATCATTATTCAAGAATTTTAAACGGTCAGCGAAATTACATTATTCGCGTGAAAAAGAATTGTATTTTAAGAAAAACAATATAAAAAAATGTCATGTACCTTTTTTTTTTTTTGCAGTACCAATATCTTTGATGACTATTTAATGGAAAGAATCCATGAAAGAATGACAATTCTATATATTCTTTGGAATACCCCCGACAGACACACACAAAAAAAACAATCAAACGAAATTGGCACAGCAATTAAAAAAAAAAAATTTTTTTTTTAAATTAGCCAAATTTACGCAAAATTTTAAAAAGAAATCATCGATTCTCAAAATGAAGGACAAAAACGTACCCCCACATTACCTGGTACGGAGGCACGTCTTTCAACATGAAAATGCGGGAAAATATCACATTTTGTGGGTCGGTTGGTAACCCTAAACCAAATACCGTATTTTCCAGCTTATAAGACGCACTTTTTTTTTTCCTAAAAAAATACCATGAAAAATACGTATGCGTCTTCCAAGATGAACGCCCAGACTCAAGTAAGCTTGGACGCTCACCTAATTACTGATAGGAACGTGGGTTTGTGTTGTGTCGGAAACCTACCACCCCTCTTGCAGATGAACTTGTCTGCGTCTGTGAACAAAGACTTTAAATAGTGGCATGTCAGTTGACATGGGAAAGACGGATAGACAGAGAAGTTCGTATCTGAGCTAGTTATTGACTACTCAGGCGATTTCTGTACCTTTTTTACCAACCTATTAAAACCCTTTTTATTGTTACGTGTTATTTGGCGTTTGTCTCTACTAACCCCAAATCAACATCATAACAGTATGTATGTTGAGTCATTACACTATAATATTAGCTATCTAATTCAGCCTTTTATATAATATAACCTCAGTACTTCGCTGTTACAAGTATTTCCAAGACTATAAACCTTCCTGGAGCCAAGCCACAAGCTTAAATATTGCTCTGTTTACTAGCAGCGGCGGGAGCCCTTCTATTCTTGACTAGTATGTCATTGTCATGCAAACAAAATCGGACGATTGATTAATGTAAACAATACGTGGCGCCAGTATGTGAGGACGCAGCGTCTTGTAAGCCGAAAAATACGGTACTTCATTCAAAAATGCAAAATAATCACGAAGATACAAAAATTTAATAAATCCATTAGAAGCAATATTATTGGTCCTGATCTAGCATCTCGGCTTCAGTCACTTTCTTACAGCCGTAAGATTGCCTCCCTGTGACTTTTCTATAAATACTTTCTTGGTAAGTGTTCGGAAGAACTCTTCGGTAACTTTTTGAATTTAAGTGCAATACTAGACTGGCATCGAGATCTCATCAATTTACAAACTTCTATGCTAACAGTTTCGTTTCTCGAACTTCTCGCTTGTGGAACTCCCTCCCGATTCCACGTTTTCCAGCCAACTTTAACCTTTAAAAATTTAAATGTAATGTCAATCGCTTTCTACTGTCCTCCTGATTACTCTTCTGTTTTTCTCATTCCTTTAGTAATGTTTCTGTTTCTAATTCTTCCACGCCCAGTAACCCCGTGTGTTTAGTGGCCTTTTACTTTCCAATCAACTTTAATCTTCAAAAATTTAAATGCAATGTCAATCGCTATCTATTGTTCTCCTGATTAATCTTTTTGTTCTCGGTCATTAGTAATGTTTCTGTTTCTTATTCTTCCACGCCCAGTAACCACTTTTGTCTTAGTAGCTTTACTGCCTTGCATGGGGTGAACTCAATTAAAAAGAAAACTTAGCAATGAAGAGAAACCACTGACAAAACTGATAGAATACTCCACACTATACCCTCGTCCGAGTTTTACGGTCCACAGCCACACAAACCAGGCACCCAAATGCGCCATATAAAATCTGGGATTAACAATGCATACTCTGCATCCTATCAAAAGATGATAAATCATTATCTGACAATGTATATATCTGCAGCCTGCCGTTAGATAAAAAGGGATTTATTTGAAGTTGTTTATTTATTTTTTTATTATTATTACACGTCATCTGACTGACATTATTCTAAATTTAATCTTTGTGAAAAAGTGTAAAAAAAAAAAAAAGAAAAAAAAGCCGTCCCAACATCAGAACCTTTAGAGAAATTAATGGGAAAACAAAGGAAAAATAAACATCGCCTCTTCCATCACCACCAGTAAAAAAAAATTAAAAAATAGAAACATAGTTCGGCATCTGCTTATCAACTATACCGTCCAAGCCAGCTAATATATTTAAATAAAAAAAGACCAAATATAAACTTTGTTCATTGATAAAAACGGAACTGAAAAATCAGTATGGCAAACAACTGATTTGGCGAAAAAAAAATGTCGGCCATTTAAAAAAAAAAAAAATCATCGCCAAAATGCAAATGTTGTACAGAAAAAGTAAAAAATGCGATATAAATTATAAATTAAAAAAAAAATCCGAGAACAAAAAATAAAAATGGACCATATTAGTGCATCGGAGACAATGACTCATTTTTATTTTTTTTAATTCGTTTCTCACATTTTTTGTTTTCATTGTGAACGACACATTTTCATGAGCGTTAGAAGACAGACTCAATATTGGGAAGAAAAAAAAACTGTATCGGAAAACCAAAATGCTTTGATGAAACGAAACAAATAAACTCCCAAGTGCTGATAGAGTTTTGAAACTTTTACTGAAAATTTATTTAAAGCAGTTAAAATTGTAAAATAAACCATTGTTGTTATTTCAACCACTATTATTACTACTACTACAACTACTTCTTGTATTTCACAGACAGCTACTAACCCACCATGTATATTTATGTGAATGTATCATGTATATATGTACGTATTGCGAGATTTACTTTGGCCTTTGTTATTCTTTTTTTCTGTCTAGATATTCGTTTTTTTTGTTTGTTTTTTTTGTTTGTTTTTTTTTTTTTTGACGAGGATAATTTTTTACAAAGTAAAGGCAATTATTTTAAGTGAAACTTTAAACAATTACTGATTAAATTTTGTGTTATTTTTCTACGTTGCCAGTTTGTTTATCTGATGACTTTTCGTAACCCTTTGAGCCCTGTGTTCCTAAACAATTTTAACCTTTCTGCCTGAGCTCCCGAGTCAAAATTCGCAAATAATTGGTATATAATGTTTCACGATAGCTATAAAAATAGTTACAAGTATTTACCCACCGATCAACCGGTAGCTGGGCATTAAGCTATTTTTTCTAACACCGGTAAACCAGTGGTCAAGGCACAAAGGGTTAGATAATTTTCTTTTTGAGCACTTAATTGCCTTTTCTCTTCAGCTATGGGTTAAATATTAAAGCAGGCTAGGCTATTCAGCCTAGGCTGGTAACCATTTCAGAAGGACAACTCAGAATTTAAAGTCGGTTGGGCAAGGGGCTAGCAATTCCATTCCGTAAAATAAAAAGCTTACATTCTACGGAAACAACAGTAACAGCGCCTGAGGTGTTGAGACTGTAGTCCAATACTCGACGTAAGTTTATGGAATTTGAGTGAATGTGTTTACAAATCGACATCCATGAAAGGTTTCGTAGATTTTTATGCAACAAAAATCTGGGTACGAATCCTTCCGTTGTTTTCAAAATATTAGGTTTATCCTATAAGGAGAGAGAGAGTTAAGCGAAACTCCGAAGTTGTTATCGCAGTCACAGATGTTGCAGAGGATTTGGCTTTTGTATTCAACACTCTTGAATAAGCAGAACGAGTTCCTCTCAAATTAAAATCTATTAGAAATAAAATTAAAACGGAATTAATGAAGCAGATCTTATACCATTCAAAGTTTACATCCAGAAGGTTTTTCCTCGTCTGAGTCCATCTTTAAAATCTACAAAACAGACATTCGTCCTTGCATTGAATATTGTTGCCATATATACTCTAGTGGCCCCGCTGCTCATCCCAAGGTCCTCGATAAATCCAGAGACGGATATGCAATGTGATGGGTCCTGATCTGGCATCTCGTTTCTCACAGACGTGCTGTGGCTTCTCTCTGTCTTTTCTACAAATATTTTCATGGCAACTACTCTGACAAGCTACTTTCACTGGTACCCCAACTGCATGAATTTAAACGTGCTACTAGGTTGGCATCTCGGTCCCACCCTTTCATTGCCTAAACAGTTAAATGTAACCGCCTCTTCTACGCCAACAGCTTCTTATATTGCACTTCCCGACAGTGGAAATTGTTTCTTTTTACTTGCTTCCCTGATAGCTATAATATTCAAATGTAATGTCAATCGACATATTCTGATGCCTTGACCTTGATCCCCGTTCTTCTCTTTATCCTTTCCTCAAACGTTCTTCTTTGCTCTGGCTCTCACTCTCTGTAATGCCTTGCATGCTAATGGCACTCCCGCCTTGCTTGGGGTGAAATGCTTAACAACAAAAAAAAAATGATGATGAAATAACTGACCTCTTCCTAGTATCGGATGATTGTGAGACTATAATGAAAATTTCTGTTATGGCGTACCCCAAACAACTGGAAAAGTTGACTACAAATCACGTGACGTAGAACAACGTAATATAACAATCTAGCGTCTCCGATACGATGATTAAGTTGCTTGGATGAAGCAGAATTTCTTGAGGCTTTGGTCCACTGTTTTGCAGCCCAGGCTAGGGCTAAAGAATTGAAAGACAACCAGGCAAGAGGGGGAGAAAATGAAATAAGCTAAACTCTTTCTAGCTTCGGCAGGTTGTGAGGCTATAATGAAAATTTCTGTTATGGCGTACCCCAAACAATTGAAAAAGTTAACTACAGATCCCGTGTCGCAGAGAAACAAAATACAAAAAATGACAATTTTTTTTTATATATCAGTGTTCAAATTTTCCATGCACGCTTGTCTCATGATATGCTTTGTAAATTTCAGTTGTCAATTTCTTATTCTAAGTATAGTGATTTTCCAAGTGTAGCTTAGATGTGGCACAAGGCCGAAAGTAGGGGGTACCCAGTGAGGATCGAACTCACTCGTAATTGTTCTAGCGAGACAAGCTTGCTAACCATTACACCACCTTGAGGTGCCCTTGTAATTTTCCAAGCGTAGCTAAGATGTGACACAAGGCCGAAAGTAGGAGGCACCCAGTGAGGATCGAACTCACTACTCAGTCGTAATTGTTCTAGCGAGACAAGCTTACTAACCATTACACCACCTTGAGGTGCCCTTGTAATTTTCCAAGCGTAGCTAAGATGTGACACAAGGCCGAAAGTAGGAGGCACCCAGTGAGGATCGAACTCACTACTCAGTCGTAACCGGGGTAACTTGGCTAAGTGGGTAACAGTCTAACTCTCTGCCTTCGGGCGGAGAGGAACCCGGATGAGGCTCCGCCGAAGGGCAGAGTCTCGTTCGGGGTGGTTGACCACCCCTGAACCCGTTTATGCAGGTTCAAAGAGGGTATGATTTTGGCCGAGCCTACGGGCTCGGAGATCCCACGTTAAACCCGGCCTTGTGCCACATGTAACCCTCGTGGGGGGGGGGGTAGCTAAATATCACTACTCAGTCGTAATTGTTCTCGCGAGACAAGCTTGCTAACCATTACATCACCTCGAGGTGCACTTGTAATTTTCCAAGCGTAGCTTAGATGTGGCACAGGGCCTAAAGTAGGGCCCCCAGTGAGGATCGAACTCACTACTCAGTGTTCTAGCGAAATAAGCTTGCTAACCATTACACCGCTTCGAGGTACCCTTTCTTATTCTAAATATGAGAGTTCTTTTTGTTTAAATTTTCCCAAAAATTTTGTCATTGTTTTCATGGTATTCTCAGCATTCTTGTTACCAAATGGAAATACAGAATTTTTAAAAATCTCACCTGGGGTCATACAGGGAGACACATTCGACCCATTTTTGTTCCTTGTTGCCTTTTGACTATGTAATAAGACTTGTAATTAAAAACGAGAAAAGTATTGGATTTACCTTGAAAGTAATAGAAGTAGTTTGTAATCTGAAATCCCCGTCAAAGACATAGATTGAGCAGATGATCTAGCTCTTGTATCCAACAACATTCTTGAACAAACACAACTATTTCTTCTCAGATTAAAATCTGCTGCAGTACAATTTGGACTCCAGATAAATGAAGTGAAAACAGAACCCATGTCTTTTAATCAAGCAGGGAATCTTATACCATTCAAAGGTGACATTTTAAATCAAGTAGATGATCTTTTTTTTATTTGAGATCATGGGTGATTGGTTTCGTTGATTTTGTTTAACGGCATACATAGGTTATTTAAATCTGAATTCTAAATATTTTGACCCCACTTTTATGATTTCAACTAAATGTATTTTGAGAGCAATTGTGTATCTTCGACTACAGATCATTTCTACATAATTATATACTTTCAGAGTAACCGTATCTATTTAATATATATATATATATATATATATATATATATATATATATATATTATTGTATGTACATGATGATATCATGGTTGAACTCGTCACAAAAAAAAACAGATGTTAGAATTGCAATGGTAGACAACACAATCAAAAATCAGTATACCGTACGAGAATCAAAAATGTCTGAAAGTTCAACTCTTTCGGTCAGCAGCAGAAAAAGTTCTTGTATTTGTGTCAAAGACACAGACATGTTTTTATTCATCACATTTGACAACAGTATGACATTTGTAACTAATGCTGAGCAACGGATTATCTTAAAAGAATTATCCTAAAAGAAGTACTCAATCCCCTGAAATCACCATCACAGACACAGATTTGGCAGATGATCTAGGTCTTGTATCCAACAACACTCTTTAACAAACACTATTTCTTATCAGATTAAAATCTGCTACAGTACAATTTGTACTCCATATAAATGAAATTAAAACAGAATCCATAGCTTACAATCAAGTAGATCTTATACCATTCAAATGTGACAGTCTAAATCAAGTGGATGATTTTCTTTATCTGGTATCATGGTTGAACTCCTCAAAAAAGATAGATGTTAGAATTTCAATAGCACAGGCAGCACTATCAAAAATCAATCCATTCCAAGGATCTTTGAAAGGGTAACACTTTCAGACATTTTTGATTCTCGGTCAACAGTAGAAATAGTCCTCTTATACGGTTAAAACGTCTAGAAGTCGCCTGTTACTTAGCCTGAAAAAAAATCGATTGTTCTGAGTTGCTGAAATCTTATGCGATATTAAGCTTGTCTTTACTATTCCGACATTTGCCATATTATAAAATACGTTTTAAAATTGTATTTCATTAATTCTCACGTCGAAAAAGTCATTAGTTAAAGGGGTTCTTAGAAAAAGAAAACTCTCCAAGGCCCATATTAGGCATTAGTATATCCGTGATATTATATGGAGTAGAATAACCCAGAGAAACGAATTCAAAAAATGAAAACATTTTATATACAGTACTGGTATATTTCAATATATCATGTTAGCCACAAATATATTTATTACGTTTTGATCTATACTGAGAATTTATATCACAAATGAAAAAATAAATAACAAGCAGTATATGAAAGGATGAATATAAAGGTCTTACTCGTAATTCTTCTTGGAGGAACACAGTCAGATCAGTTGATATTTTTATGCTTCTTATTTAGTAAGCATTGCTAACCGAATCTGTTTCCTTCAGTTCAGCATCTGACTATCGTCTCCTACAGGCTATCATGTGACTTTCAGGACCCTTAAGAGCGTTAGTAAATTATTCCTTTAAAAAGGGAGATAACTGCCTTCTGCATCTATACATGGTCAAGAAGATGGTCATTAAGAAAATGAGCGGCAAAAAATGTTTTGTACACTCGACTATTGACAGCATCTGTAAAAGCAACAATATGGCCGACTGCGAATCATATGGGATCCTACCAAATATTACAAAGATAATATGTGAAAGGTGAGTGCTGGAGAAGTAAACAAGAAGTTGTACATCAGCTTATACTGTGGGAAACAACTTAAGGAGAAAGATCAGGAGGTAGATCAGTAAGAAACTTCATCGATCAAGCCATATATTGGTAATATTAGCTGTTTCCTTCCAAGGAAACGTTTGTTATTCATTGACCGGGAATCCAGTAATGTTTTCTGTTCAAATTTATAAAAATCTTTCTCTTAAAACACTTTTGTTTTTAGGAAAACAGGTTTCTCAAGTCCGGTAGCTGTTATAGCTCTTTCCAGTACTGATGGTGATTTCTTTCCGAAACTTTTATTTGAAGTCATGTGGAATTTTATTACCTTGATTATGTCATTATTTTTTTTTCTTTTTGAGTTACATGTGCTATCCGTTTTAGTCGCTGCTGCTGTTGGTAGTCCTCAAGCGATATGGTTTCTGTTATTTGGTACAGTTCTTTGCGAAACTGCACCGCCAGTACACAATGTTTAAAGAAGGATTACCTTTCCCAAGAACCTCAGGTTTTAATTGCTCAAAGCCTTTTTTAACCAAAGATCTTAGGAAGCATGTTGTATACAGCTAACAGTTTAGATATTCCTGAACGGGTTTGGCGCCATGCAGAACATCCATATAAACCTCTCGATCTCGAGGCTATTTAATAAAATGTTTCCTGTTTTCAGGTTGATGTTTTCGTTTTGTATCAATGTGAGGTATTGGGGGAAACTATCTCTGGCACAGCCTATTCTATTTTCAATTTCTTTTTTTTCTTTTTTTTTCTATAGTTTTAATGACACCGGAATCAGAAAGGGATAAATAAGACAAAAATGATTAGAGGGTCGTTCAAAAAGTTCTAACCCTCACCCAGAAAGAAGAGCCATGTCTGAACATATTTGTTGAGGCAACAAACCACCACTCCTTATAAAACTAGAAAAACTAATTCAGATTCATGCCTTATTTGCTGTACAGGTGAGGCCTATAGAAATGTGAGAAGTGTGTGTCAAATCTAAAAATGGACAAAACAGAGACCCGAAGAGCCATAAAATATCTTCAAAAGAAAGGTATGACACCCAAGGAAATCCATGAGGAGATGATACAGACACTTGATGAGAACTCCCCTTCCTATGTAACTGTGAAGAAGTGGGCTGCGGAATTCAAGTGGTGCAGGGACAGCTCAGAAGATGACCTTCAGCCAGGTCATCCAAAAACCTCAACATCGTGATGAAAAAGTTGATGCCATTCAGCGTATAGTTTTCGATAACAGACGTCTTACTGTCCAGCAGATAGCTAAATCAATAGGCATTAGTTCTCCTTCGGCCCATACTGTTTTAACTGAGCAAGCTCTCTGCAAGATGGGTCTCAAGAATGCTGACACCAGAGCAGAAGCTGAAAAGGGTTGTCATTTCCAGGACACTTCTGTCTCGCTACCAGGCTGACCCGGAGAATTTCCACCGCAGATAAGTAACTCAACATGAAACCTGGGGTCAACTTGAATCAAAGATTCAAGGCAAACACTGAAAACACGCTGGTTCTCGACCCCCGAAGATGTTCAAGCAGACAGTGTCTGTTGGCAAAGTGATGGTTTCTTCTTTTTGGGATTCCGAAGGCGTAATCATGATAGACTAACTGGGAAAGGAAAAAACTATTAATGGACAATATTATGCATCAGAATTAAAACATCAGAAGGAATCAATTGTGTCAAAACATAGAGAGAAGCTGGGGATAGATGTGCTATTGTTTCAGGTTAATGCGCCCGTTCACACTGCTCAGGTTGAAGGAGCTGAAACAGTCAACTGTACCTTTGAATTGCTACCCCCAAATTGATATCATTCACCGTATGGTTTTGGATGACAGACGTCCAGCAGATAGTTACGTCTATAAGCATTAGTTTAGGTTCGGTTCATACTGTTTTAAATGTGACTTTGGTGATGAGCAAACTGTCTGCAAGATGGATTCCAAGAATGCTGACACCAAAGCAGAAGCTAAAAAGGGTTGTCATTTCTAGGGCACTTCTGACTCGCTACCAAGCTGAACCGGAGAATTTTCACTGTAGATTAGTAACTCAAGATGAAACCTGGTGTCACCACTTCGAACCTGAATCAAAGCAATGGAAACATTCTCCATCCCGAAGAAGTTCAAATAGGCACCGTTTGCTGGCAAGGTCATAGCTTTTGTTTATTAGGATTCTGATGTTGTGATCATGATAGACTACCTTGAAAAGGAAAAAAAATCTATTAATGACCAGTACTATGAATCAGAATTAAGACAATTGAAGGAAGAAATCAAGTCGAAAGGCAGAAGGAAACTGAGGACAGGTGTGCTCTTGCTCCAGCATAACACGCCCTTTCACACTGCTCAGGTTGCAAGAACTGAAACAGCAAACTGTGGCTTTGAAGTACTATTCGACCCCCTTACTGACCAGAATTAGCTCCATTTCACCTCTTCCTGCTTACTAAATTAAAATTCCACTTGCGTAGTCGCCATTTTGGAAACAATGATGCGATCATATGTGCTGTGGAAGAGTTTTTGAAGGACCAAGAGACCACCATCTTCCGTGATGGGATTGCAGTTCTTAAGCAGGATTGAACCAAGTGCATTGATGTCAAGGGGCACTTTATTGAAAAATAGTGAAAAACTGTCTTGTTTCTCCAACTCCTTTTGGGTGAGGCTTAGAACTTCTTGAATGACCCTCGTACACCTAATTTTCTCTGGGTTCGATTTTATTCTTATTGAAAAAAAAAGCACCAATAAATCATACTTATTATAAACCCCAGGTTGTGTGTGTGTCTGTACGTTTATATATTGGATCGGATTTCCTACATTTTTCAACCAATTTCAACAAAACTTCACAGGACTACGTAAAATTACCTTGCGGTGGTTCTGACAGCGCCAAAAATTGGAAAAACACAATTGTTTTTGCACGAAATCAATTTGAAAACACGATTAAGACATCGCGAGAATAAAAGGGGGACAACTCATATCGAGTTATACTTATTATAAAACCCAGGTTGTTTATGTGTGTGTGTGTTCGTTTATATATGCGATCGGATTTCCTAAGTTTTTAAACGATTTCAACAAAACTTCACTTTTTTTTTGGCAGGTAGTGTTTCTTATTGTCTTGCACACTTTTTTCTTTATTTTTACATTCAGAATGCTTTAAAATTCCATTTACAAGACAATTGTTTATAATAAAATTCTATTCAATCGGTAGACTCATAACGATTGAAAACAATGTTTTTGTTTGAGTTTGGGTTTGACCAATTCGTAAAAAAACAAAAAAACTAATTAAGACATGCGTGTCCGTCAACCTTAAACAATAATCTTTGTCAATTTTATTTTTCAGTCTTTATGACGGTCGATACTTGATCTATCTCTTACTGTTACATCCCTGGGCAACGTCGGGTTCTACTGCTAGTTACTTCTATAGACAACTCAAAAACACGCATTTTCGCTGGTTTTCCTTTTATTTATTTATTTTGTTGCGGTATCTCTGCAAGACTTCTATAACAATTCCTTTCATCAAAGTTTCCATTAACTCACAAATCAATCCCTCCGTTTTGACCCCCGATGAAAGACTCATACTCTCGTATCTCAAACTGGATCTCATCGTCCCATGTATGAACAGATACAGTAATCCCTCGACTATCCATACGTCGATGTAATGGACATGAATTTTTTTTTGAATCAGTTCACCCCAAGCAACGCAATAACTCCTCTCAGACGCAAGGGGCTACTGGGATTGAAAGAAAAGGAAAATACTTTAGAAGGAGCCATAATTTCAATAATAGTATAAATTTCAGAGTTTATTGATAATTGATTTTTTTCTACGGCTTATCAAATCTTTGCTTATTTTTAGATTCTAAGAATGTTTTTAAGATAATAATGGTTTAGTGATAAAAGTCTTACTAATTAATCCATAGTTGAGGAAAGGTGGATTCATACCTTTCCCAAGGGAATATATTTGTGCGTAAGTGAATATAACGAACCCTACTGGAGTTGGAACTCGGCTCTCCAATTAACAATTTGTGACGTCGCCCCACCCCCTCGGTCGCAGCGCCAACTGTGACGTTCTATCCTGATCTACCACGGCGCCAGTTGTGACGTGGCCGTTCCAGGGTCCTATCCCGGTCACGACACCAGTTGTGACGTCCCTAAACAGCACCAATTGTGACGTCTTCGCCACGGCGCCAGCTGTTCGCTCCTCGCTGCTCCGTCCGGGTGTCGCTGCTCCAAACGTGACGTTCGCCTGTCGCGTCGTGTTGTCTCGTACTGTGACGACCAACTGGCTTGGTATCGATCGCGGCACCCAAATGTGACGTTCTAAACTTTTGGTGATTCGGGTGGGAATCTGGTTAGATTTGATATCAGCCTCGCCGTTCCCAACCTGCTTCCAACACCTGGTTACCAAGGCAACTGCACTGATCTCCAGTCTGCCTACCCACGTTGTGAATTGATCTTAGACAGACGAGATCAAACAGGGGTTGGGGCCGTAATGCAAATTGAGTTCAACGGGGGTGATAACACACAAATATGCATAAAAGAAAATAAAATGAAAACTCAAAAAGTTCAAAGTATCAAAGAAAAAGGTAACAAACTGTATGTCTAGTTGTTCGATACATAGGACTGCATCTATCTCCCGACCCGTTCTGTGGATTGTGACACGTCGATTTCGCTAGGCAAGTTTTAACGCTTCAAGTTGTTTGCTCTCTAAGAAATTTGTGTTTCGGTGTGTCTTTGGACGAAAGTCGAAAAACTTTTTTCTGTGGTCTGGTTCTAAGTCGCTCTTCAAAATAATTGTTCTTGGTTGAAGAGAAGTCCAAAATTTTGCGTGAATCTTGGTCAGCTATCTTGGTTTATCATCTCTGCCGCCAGGGCCGAACGAACTGTCTTCTGCCCATCAGGGTCCGAACTAACTGTCTTCTGCCCGTCAGGGTCCGAACTAACTCTCTTCTGCCCGCCAGGGTCTGAACGACTGGACACTCATCTCAGCCGTCAGGGCTCGACGAACTGTCTTCTGCCCGCCAGGGTCCGAACTAACTGTCTTCTGCCCGTCAGGGTCCGAACGAACTGCCTTCTGCCCGCCAGGGTCCGAACTAACTCTGGACACTCATCTCAGCCGTCAGGGCTCGAACTACTGGGCACTCATCTCAGCCGTCAGGGCTCGAACTACTGAGCACTCATCCCTGCCGTCGGGGCGCGAACTGATTTCTGCCTGTTGGGGCCTCGTTTTTATTGACGCCGTCAAAAACCGGGTTGGGTCTGTTGGCGTCGGAGAGTTCCTCGATAATTCTAAATACATATCCACCTCTTTTATTTCTGGTTAGGGATTTTCCACTCTTTTCCATCTTTGGTAACTTTTTTTCACTCCCACTTTCTCACCACGCTTCTGAGGGGCGTGAACTGCCCTCCCCACTTCTTCGTAGCGGCTTCTCATACTTATACTCTGGATGGGGGCGTCAACAGTCTTCTTCGTGCGTCACGTGATCACTCTCGGCCAATGAGGTCTTGGTCGGGTATCTTTCCTCCTCCTTCGTGCGTCATATGATCACCACTTGACCAATGACGTCTTAGTCGGGCGTGAACCACCCGCGGCTTTGTTTTGGAAAAGAAATACCTTGCTTAACTAAAAAAAATTTATTAAATCATGAACGGATAATATGACAACTCTTTGTTCAACACGTGGCGTTTGTCAAGCAGTTTATCGCCAATTTATCAGACGGCTGGTTTTCCGACATGGTCTCAGAAAAAATTTTCTCCAAGTTTTCAGTCAGTCTGACGTCTCCAAGGCAGAAATAAAAACATTTCTTATTCCATTCATTTTCCTTCGGTTCATGTGTCTGATAACAAAATTTTATTATCGCAGGGCAAAAAGTTTGTTTTGTCGAAAAAGCTTAACTAGCGAAACGGCTTGTGTGGGATTTTAATTTTCCATATCCAGCTAAGGCTCCAAGCTACACCTGTGTTTTGTCAATTATCAAAATCTAACGTTTTTCAAGTGGACTTTCTTTGGCGAACATTTCTTGATAACACAATTCCATTCGCGGCCAGTAGGAAAATCGGTCAATGATTGCTCGCCGGTGGCTTGTGTTTTGATAGTAAGATGCCTTCTCGTACCAATAGTTTAGATAACACTTCCCTACCCACTCAATCTCATTGTCATTGTAATGACACTCTTTTCGTCATGTGCCACTTATCCAAAATAACCCTAAATAAATAAAAAAATTATTGCCTCTTAAGCCGTGTGTGTGTGTTCGCCTATGATCCGTCTCGCATTACTTTTTCCTTCCTTTCTCCTTTTCTTTCCTTTTCCCTTTTTGCCTTTCTTTCTCTGCCTGGATGCATGGTGCCACAAATTCTTTGGCCACTACACCACCCACACATCCAAGCTTAGAGCACCTAGTTTTTCCAAAGGTTCACTCATCTAGCTACTGACAGGCTTGACGTTGCTTAACTTAGTTGATCGTACAGGAACAGGTGTTTCGATGCGGCCGTAAGCCGTTCACAGTTTAGACGGAGAAGCAGAGTTAAAGAAGAATTTAGAAGGAAGCAGAAACCTAATCCTAGACAGGAAACAATGAATAAACCTCTACTCGTGTTTAAAAGGTCGGGGAGGAGTGTGAACTGGATGGTAGACGAAACTATCTACTCCTATTAAATGAAAAGAAAGATTGAAATCATCCGAACAGTTTTCAATTATCCGCACTAAACCTATTCTAGTATTTAATTTAACCTATTCTAGTATTTAATTTCAAACAAGAGTTTTGGGGAATTTAGCAAACCGTACTCAATGTTTAATGATAATCCTGATGAAATCAGTTCAATTAGTACTTAGTAATTTCCTAGTTATTTTTATACAACGAACATAGATTTGGATTATCAGAAAATGATTCCGCTGATAATGTCCGATATCTGTGACACTAGGCGATTTTAAGCAGTTTGCAGCGTTAATTGGTTTGGTTTGGTTTGGTTTACGGCATATCAACCTCAATGGGTTACTTAATGCCGAGAAGATTTTTATTGCTGGTAATATTTTTATCTATCTATCTATATATATATATATATATATATATATATATATATATATATATATATTGGTTTGGTTGGGTTTGGTTTGTTTTACGGCATAACCTCAATGGATTATTTAATGCCGACAAAATTTTAATTTCTGGTAATATTTTTTCTTCAAAAATGTATAGCTGGTAATATCTATTTTTTTGCAAAAATGCATTGCTGGTAATAATTTTTTTTTCACAAGTATTTCTGGTATTAAAACCTATTTTTACACTTACATAGTGTTTTAACCCCAGTTTGGGGGCTAACTATTTACCCATAGTTGGGACCTTAACAGGTGTTACCACCCCGGGTCAGGGTGGGCCTGGAAACACCAGCAATAAAGAGGTGGTTCCACGCTCCTCAAAACCTCCTGATCAGAGGCCTTGCTATCGGATGTAGTTTATCATCATACCAAGGACGCGGATGTAGTTTATCGTCTTACCCAGGACGGTTGAAGCGTTAAACATGGATGTAAAGGAAACAGAAATATGTGATTGGTTTAATGAAGTGTGAATTTCTAAGTGAGCAGGATATTGTTGCACCTATAACAGCGCCGGGGAATTTTAAAGGGGAAGATAAGGAGGGTATTAACTATGTTGACGCTTGGCTCCAAAACCTAATTTGAAATACCGAGAAATGGATTATGTTTGACAAATGTTTAAGTTTCGCTTCTAACCAGAAAAAGCCTACTGCCAACGCAGGCAATTACAAACTAGCTTGCTCCAATCTTGATTCATGCACATCCCAGGCCAGGCTCTGTGTAATTAGTGATTTTCTAAGCGTAGTCCAGATTTGGCACAAGGCCGAAAGTATTGGGCACCCAGTGAGGATCGAACTCACTACTCAGTCGTAATAGTTCTAGCGAGACAAGCTTGCTAACCATTACAACACCTCGAGGTGACCAAAATTGATTTTCTAAGCGTAGCTTAGATGTGGCACAAGGTCGAAAGTATGGAGCACCCAGTGAGGATCGAACTCACTACTCAGTCGTATTTCTTCTAGCGAGACAAGCTTGTTAACCATTACACCACGCCGAGGTGCCTAAAGTGATTTTCTAAGCGCTGCTTAGATGTGGCACAAGGCAGGTAGTATGGAGCACCCAGTGAGGATCGAACTCACTACTCAGTCGTAATTCTTCTAGCGAGACACGCTTGTTAACCATAACACCACGCCGAGGTGCCCTAGGCTCTGTGTAAGTATAAGGCGATTATTCTCTCTTTTTAATAATGTTTTCTTCTGTTTTGGTTCTGGTATGACGTGGCCCCTAACAAAAAATCTCGAAAGAAAAATTATCACTTTTGAGATGAAATGTTTAAGAAAAGGAATCAGGCAATAAGATATATGGTAGAAGCAATACCAGTTATATAACACATCGAACGACAAAGGATCAAATGTTTCGGACACCTCACTCGTATGGCTATCAACCAACCAGTCTTACGAGCATACACCCGCAGGTACTCTGGCTAGAGAGCGAGAGGCAAACCAAGAAGACGCTGGAGCGACTCGGTGGAAGACACCCTCAGAGTCCACGAGATATCTCTCCTCCAGGCCACTCGTCTTGCCGCTGACAGACAACTGTGTCTCCTCTCGACGCCTAACAGCACAAACGGAAGGAAAAACTAAACTATCTTCTGTTTTCTTCGTTTTTGTTATTTTATGTTTCGAAACACTGCACAACAGAGCTCCTGGGATAAAGCTATCTTAAGAAAATGGAACACAGCAAAAAAGTTAAAAATTTTTATGAGGAATGTTTCGAAGCTGACTCGCATTCAATAACGAGATATTACATAGGATAGGAGGAGGACATGACCAAGAACTGGGTGTAATTCATTCGTTGCAGTTGTGACAAAGAATATAATGATGAAAAAAAACCGACCCCTCAATGTAACATCAAAAAACCGTGGTGAAGCGTGAGACAATGAAATCAGGCATGGATGATCATGTACGAAGGTCATTCAATAAATAAGGTGAATTTTTCGGTATAAGGACTTCTAATACAGAGAGAAGCTTACTTTTCTTTTCTTTTTTTTTTCAACGTAGTCTTCCAGCACTGTCAAACATTTTTCCCATCTGTGCACAAGCTTCCGTATTCCCTCAGCATAAAAACCTTTGGACTGATGTCTCAGTCAGTCGCTCACAACACTTTTGACTTCATCGTCACTTTTAAAACTTCGTGCCTCCCGTGAACGCTTTCAAGGGACCAAACAGATGAAAGTCTGAAGGGGCAAGGTCTGGGCTGTAAGGGGGATGAGGGAGCAATTCCCAGCCCAGCTCGTTGATGGTCTGCACCGTTTGGGCTGATGTGTGAGGCCTTGCGTTGTCATGATGCAAGATGACTCCTTCTAACTGATGACCCCTGCGTTTGTCCTTTCTGTCTTTCTTGACCTGCCTTAGCAGTTCACAGTAGTTCTTCTGTCAGACTGAATGAGGTCATCAACTGATTTGATCACCTCAGGAGACCTCACTTCTGTAGGCGTCTCAGGCCTGTCTTCATCCTCAACACTGCTCCGTCCCTCTTTAAACAATTTAGCCCACTTGTAGACATTTTTTGGCTGAAGCATGTGGCACCATATACAGTTGACATTCTCCTATGAATTTCAACTGGTTTACACCCTTCATCAACCAAAAACTTGATAACTGACCGCTGTTCAATCCTGGAGCATGCTTCTTGGCCGGCCATCTTTGTTAATCTCCAAAATTCTCAAAGTTTTTTTTTAAATCTGCAAAAGAAATTAAATCCATGTGAAAAAGAAGTAAAACAAAAAAAAAAAATTAAAAAAAGGTAAGCTTCAGTCTGTATTAGAAGTCCTTATACCGAAAAATTCAGCTTATTTATTGAATGACCCTTGTATAAAGGGAAAAGCGGTAATATGAGTATGGCATCAAAATGGTAAAATGTCTCTTTGGTAGAAGCTATTGCAACTGCTCCTACCAAAAAATAATTTATTGCTCTTTATTAGAAACTGACTCACATTCAATAACGAGATATTGCATAGGATCGATGCAGAACATGAACAAAAACAAAGCTTATAAAGGTAAAAAAGCCGACATCTGAAAGTAAAATAAAAAAATCATGGTAAAGCGTGAGACAATGAAATCAGGCATGACTGATCATGTATAAACTGAAAAGGTGTAGGCATCAGCCCCTGTGGAATGAGGTGGACATACTGGATAAAACGGACACTGGAGCGTTGGACGTCTGAAAAAATCCGCTCATATGTGCCGCTAATAAAGAAAGACAAATGACAGCAACAGTAACCAAAAAAGGAAACGCTTCAATAAATGCAGTCAAACATGACAAACATCAGGAACACTCATCAGCAGGCAGATTAGGTTTAAGGCTCCAATCCTCCACATAGATTGTCCCACGGGGCCAAAATGGTTTATAGTGTGGGGTTGTGAATTTAGTGACATAGTAAGTTCAATTCCTGAGCAGAGCAGGGATACTTGAATTCAGTGGAAACAGAGCAAGCAATAACTGAGCACTACTAAAAGTAATAACTAGACATTCAAATCGGCAATGAAATCAATGATGAAGGCCGGAGGATGTAACGACCGAAACATGGTGTCAACAACATCAAAGATGAGGACAATAGTCTGCATGTAAAATAGTATAAAGATAAAGATCCACTCTATCACATTTTATCTATAAATGAGACAACTTAAAGATATGCTCCGGCCTTCTTCAGGTGGTTGGAATGTCGAACTGAACCCTTTATTTCGCTCACTGGGGTAGACTGTTCTAGTTCCACGTGCCATGTCTAATGGATGTCAGTTATCCATTATCTCCTGTTAATTCCCCTCTCCAAGTTCTCCACTGCCTTAACCGGGTATTGAACTCACACTCTTTGGGTCCTGTCACTGGATCTAACTAACGCCTTTATCCACTGTGCCATGTGTCCTTGAGGAAATTTGTGTGTGAATTTCTGGGTATTAGAAACCTAATGTCTTCAGCAACCTTTTTTTTATACCAGTGCTCATATTGCAATTTTTGCTGTTATCAATTTATGTTTTTACCAGAGCTCATATTGCATTTTTTTGTTATCGCTTTTCTCTGGCAATCCTTATTACTGGTTCCGATATTGTATTAATTTCTATTAACCTATTTAAACATGGCACCTAGAAATAGAACAGTCTACTCCAGTGAGCGAAATAAAGGGTTCAGTTCGACATTCCAACCACCTGAGGAAGCCCGGAGCGTACAACGGCCGAATCGTTGTAATAAATATAGTGACAAAGATGAGGACAATAGTCCGAATAATGTAAACAGATACTGAATTGTATAAACATGGCATCTGAGGACAATAGTCCGAATAATAAATAGATGTACATAATACCTCATCTCAGACATATAGAAGATACTGAAAGGCCGAAACGTTGTAATAAATATGGCGACAAAAAATAAATAGTCCGATAATGTAAAAATGTACAAAGAAATATAGAGGAAAGGCAAACGTCCGAATAGGACAATAGTCCGAATAATGTAAATAATGTAAACAATACTCATCTCAGACATATAGACAGATACTGACTGAAAGGCCCGAAATGTTGTAATAAATATGGCGACAAAATGAGGACAATAGTCCGAATAATGTAAAAATGTACATAATACATACCTCATCTCAGAAATATAGACAGATACTGAAAGGCCGAAACGTTGTAATAAATATGGAAACAAAGATGAGGACAATAGTCCGAATAATGTAAAAACGTAATAAATAAACAATAATACCTCATATCAGACATATAGACAGATACTGAAAGGCCGAAACGTTGTAATAAATATGGCGACAAAGATAGGACAAAGTCCGAATGAGGAAACAATAGTCCGAAACGTTGTGTAAATAGGAAACAAAGATGAGGACAATAAATGAATGTACCTCATCTCAGAAATATAGACAGATAATGAAAGGCCGAAACGTTGTAATAAATATGGAAAACAAGTTGTAATAAATATGGAAACAAAGATGATCTCAGAAATATAGACAATAGTCCGAATGATGTAAAAATGTACATAATAATCATCTCAGAAATATAGACAGATACTGAAAGGCCGAAACGTTGTAATAAATATGGCGACAAAGATGAGGACAATAGTCCGAATAATGTAAATAGTGTACATAATACCTCATCTCAGAAATATAGACAGATACTGAAAGGCCGAAATGGAAACAAAGATGAGGACAATAGTCCGAATAATGTAAATAGTGTACATAATACCCTCATCTCAGACATACAGATACTGAAAGGCATAATACCTCATCTTATGTATATAGACAGATACTGAAGAGGCCGAAACGTTGTAATAAATATGGAAACAAAGATGAGGACAATAGTCCGAATAATGTAAATAGTGTACATAATACCTCATCTCAGAAATATAGACAGATACTGAAAGGCCGAAACGTTGTAATAAATATGGACAAAGATGAAAAAGAATAATGAGGAAATATAGACAGATACTCCGAAACGTGATGTAAAATAGTGTACATAATACCTCATCTCATATAGACAGATACTGAAAGGCCGAAATAGTTGTCATAAATATGGAAACAATGATAGGACAATAGAATAATGGGTACATATCTCTCAAAATATAGACAGATACTGAAAGGCCGAAACGTTGTAATAAATATGGAAACAAAGATGAGGACAATAGTCCGAATAATGTAAATAGTGTACATAATAAATCATCTCAGAAATATAGAAAATATTGAAATGATAAATATGGCGAAAAGATGAGGACCCGAAAATGTTGTAATAAAGCTCATCTCAGAAATATAAAGAAAATAAATATGAAACAAAGATGAGGACAATAGTCCGAATGATGTAAATAGTGTACATAATACCTCATCTCAGACATATAGAGAGATACTGAAAGGCCGAAACTTTATTTTTGGTTTGATCTGAGTCTTGTAAAGTTATTGCATGGCAGGTGGTGTTTACATTCTAGAGCAGAGTATAAAGAACCGACATTTTTTTCGACCTCTTTAGCGATGGATCGCAGTAAAAAAATTTCTTGAAGTCCTCGGGTCATATTAGAACATGCAATAAAATTTTTCTCTTGAGTATGACATTTTTACGGTACTTTATACAAGGGTTTGGACTATTTTGGTTCTGTCGTTGTCTTTTATTTATTAAGGAAGGACATTATTATTTTGCTTTCGATGGCGGAAGCGGTTCAAATCGTCATCTTTTCGAGATGAGAAGGGCTGAACCCTTTTCGGTATTGTTGTTTATATGAAAAACATTTTATGGCCGCCTTGGGGGTGGGGAATTCCTTAGCGCACACTAACATTAAAAAAAATGCCAACACCCAAAATCTAAACACGACTCGTGTGAACAGAAACACACGTGTGTGCTGTGCATATATATGTATGCACACACACACACACACACCACGTGTACATTGTTAGCATATCAATGTATATATATGACTATATCACGTCCAAAAATCGGTTCCAGTACAATAACAGAAGTTAAGCAACGTCGAGTCTGGTTAATACCTAGATGAGTAACTGCTTGGGAATACCAGGTGCTGTAGGCTTGGATATGCGCGTTGTGTAATGGTGATAAAATGGCTCGGATTTGTTAATCGGAGAGCCGAGTTCCAATTCAAGTTGGGTTCGTTATATTTGTTTACGCGCAAATACTCTTGAGAAAGTTATGAATCTACCTTTTCTCCTCCAGCTATGGGTTAATTAGTTGAAATTGTATCAGTAAATCATTAGGAACTTCGAAAGAAATCTTACAACATAAAAATGTTTTCTGGCTTAAAATAACCTGAAAAACTCGTAAAAAGCAAAACCAATCGTGTGTGTGTGTGTGTGTGTGTGTGTGCGTGCGTGCGTATGTGCATATATATATATATATATATATATATATATATATATATATTATAGCTGAATTCGAGGATAATCGTCTACTAGGACGCCTAGCCAATCCCTATTGCAGACGTTTGCTCTGGCGCATATGTGTTTATTCAGCACCCACAGAGCCCACCTGTGGTTTATACTGCAACTATGCTGAGCAGACTTTAGTTACAGCTTCTGGGTTAAGAGCGTGTTATTTAGTGTGATCAACAATCAGCTAGCGACATTATATATATATATATATATATATATATATATATATATATTGTTTATAATTAGGCAGCAATTTTTCATTAATGCATGTTTCATTAAATAATATAGACAAGTTTTGTCTGTTTATTTTAAGTAAGTTCCTTTCATATTGTCTGATAAGCTTAATAACATTATCATTGAAGGACGAAAGGAAATCACCATATTGATACATGTTTAAATCCAATCTAAGCTTTCGTCTTACATAAGCCATAATGAAAGATGACAATTACATTTCAATATATCAAACACACGGACGAAACAATAATGATAGTCTATTTTTGTTGCATGAAAAATTTCAAAGCAACGAGAAACTCGTGTATACGAGACGCGGAAGCGAAAATCGCGTCGCCGATCGTGACGTCACACATGACCACGCGAGAGTGAAAACGAGAAGTATTAAGTATGGGAAGCCGTTGGTATAAACCAATGGCTTCTGTTATCAATTATAGGCATTTAAGAATATTTGTTGATATTTCGTAGTTTATTTTGTTCAGGTTAGCTTTCAAGTGTTTTATGTATATAACTTCAAGAATTTTTAGTTTTTGTTTATTGTTTTCATTTTTAAGTATAGTTGTATTTTCAACAAGGATTTTCCGGAATTCTGTACGCGGCCAGGCATGTTGTTTTAAATGCCAAATAATGTTAGTTATCATTCAAATGTAGAGTCAAGCGTCGTGAAAGCGAGTTTGTGGCGTGACCAACATAACTTCTCGTTTTCGCTCTCACGTGATCATGTGAGCCTGATCTGGCTCTTATAAAGGTAGAGGAGTGAGATGGATCGTATATAAGAGTTCCACTTGAGGTCGGGTGTGAGTTTGAGGCCAAATATTCTCTCAAAGGTGACTTCTCGAGGGGATATCAGTTCATCGTGGCTGGCAGTAGTTCGGAATCTGATTAGGGTCTGATTGGCGGTGATGAAATGTAACTAATTTGGTTTTAGAGGCATTGAATGTAAACAGCTAGCCTCCCCTAACCCACGTGAGGTTAGTGCTAGATTGGAAGAGATATTAGCTGTCAATTTCTGATTGTCAAGAGTTTTAGAGGTGCGAGAAGTATTAAGTATGGGAAGCCGTTGGTATAAACCAATAGCTTCTGTTATCAATTATAGGCATTTAAGTATATTTGTGAAGATTTCATAGTTTATTTTGTTCAGGTTTAAACTGTTTTATGTATAAAACTTCAAGAATTTTTAGTTTTTGTTTATTGTTTTCATGTTTAAGTATAGTTGTATTTTCAACAAGGATTTTCCGGAATTCTGTACGCGGCCAGACATGTTGTTTTAAATGCCTAAAATGTGCGTGTGTGTGTCGGTAAAATTTCAGTTATAACTAAAACTATATCTGTAAAAGGCCTATATGAATAAAGACATAACTAAAACTTAGCCGACACGTTTTTTCTTCTGATCGACTTTATCAAGGAAACTTTAAGGATTTTATTTTGCAACAAGTATTTATAAACAAAAGAAAAAAATATCGTTAGATTTTGAAAATTTGGAGATCTAAGAACGCTAATAAATACACAGCAGACTAACTGAAAAGTCCTAGATGCTAAGTTAGGTAATTTAATATCTAATAAACAAAAGTTAGTAAAAGTCGTTGTTGTTGTTGTTGTTGTTGTTGTTGTTGGCTTTTTCATATATAATCTAATTATTACTTTAAATTTATATTATTTTAGTTTGGGATTAATTTATTTAAAATAACGAGGTTATGAATTTAACAGTTTAAATTGTTTTAAAAGAAAGATTTTTTTAAAAATAAAAGGTTTTATTGCCTAATTTATCTTGTTATAAAGTTGGCGTTTGAAGTCAGATTTCGTAATGTAATATTTAATATCCTTTTAATTTAATACAGGCTTACGGCTATACCACGTTAAAATACCGGTTCCTGTACGATCATCGAGGTTAAGCAACGTCAAGCCTGGTCAGTACCTAGATGGGTGAGTGCTTGGGAATACCAGGTGCTGTAGGCTTAGATATGCGGGTGGTGTAAGGGTGATAATGGATGGGAATTGTTAATCGGAGAACCGAGTTCCAACTCCACTCGGGTATGTTATATTGACTTATACGCAAATACCATCGGGAAAGGTATGAATCCACCTCTTCAGCCCCCATCTATGTGTTAATCAAACAGACTTTTATCGCTAAATCCTTATTATCTAAAAAAGACAAAACATCATTACAATGTAAAAGAATATTTTCTAGCTTTAAATAACCTGCAAAGGCCGTTGTACGCTCCAGCCTTCTTCAGGTGATATTTGATGAAATTTTGAGCCGAACCCTTTATTTAGTACACGGAGGTAGATTGCTCTACTTCCACGTGCCATGCCTATTTTTGGATATCTCAGTTTTAGTTAATTCGCCTTGATAATTCGTCAAGTTATTGTTCCCCTCTACTTAGGCCAGGTAATAAACTCGCAACACTTTCGATCAAGTCACTTTTGAATCAATGTTTTTATCTACTGTGAGTCGTGAGTTCAATACCTGGCCACAGCATAGAGAACAAAAACTTGAAGAGTTCAGTTAATAAAGGGAATTAACTGATATTAAGATATCCAAAAGACATGATACGTGGAATTAGAAAAAATATCTTTCCTTGTCTTTGTAACGGCATTCAGCCGAGGTGGGTTGAGTCGGCTCCAATATTGGAGTTTCATGGGAATTTGGAATTCACAAGCGGTCCCCAACCCGCATGTATAATTAGAACAATATCCCCACTTATCGTAATAAGCTTTTCCATTTATGATTAGTAAGTATAGTTTTTACTTAATAGCAATATCACCTAACTAGTACAAATTAATACAGAAATTTAAAATATTTAAAACTTTGTGTATTATTTTAATTAAAATTGAAAAAAATGAAAACAATTTTTATAAATACTCAGAAAAACAAACTGTTTTTTCTCCGGACAGTATTGTCCATAATATATCTTATTAATAAAAGCAATTAAAATCTTCTCTAATTAAATAGTGTCTTAGTTTTATTACAGTTTTTATTTTATGATTCAGAGCAGGTTTTCGGTAACTGGAGCACCTGTTTTACAAAAAAAAAAAAAAAAAAATTAGTGATTTAAACTCTCCAAGGAGTTCTGGGTATATCATATATAAACATTAAGTAGTACAAAAGTAAATTTCTCGAAATTTCATCAAATTAAATAAATGGGGGTTAACAGGTGTGACAAGAAATGTTTTTAACAAGATTTTCTAAAAAAAGAAACATTTCTAAAATAATTTAATTCATTTGTGAATAAGTTCTGAAAGTTTCATGCACCAGAGAGAGGGATTGGTTCTCGCACCGAGGCCAGCACAACCGACGGTTGCGGGGGGCTCGAGCAATTTTTGTTCCTAGCCCGGGTGTATGCGCTCGGGCTGTCCACATTAAACCGACCTTGTGTCACAACCTGACCTCGTGGGGGGGGGGAGGATGAGTAATTACAAATTATTTAGAAATCAATGCCAAAAAGACGTCAAAATTCCCTATACTAATATGTATGCTGACGCGAGAGAGAGAAAAAAAAGATTTTTAAGCAAAATTTCGAACATTCTAAAAATGATAAAAAATAGGAATAATCAAAAAATCCTTTTGTCTTTCCCCTTATGATAACAAAATTTTGCTTTCCTACCAACTCAAAAATAGGCGCAATTTAAAAAAAAAGAACAAGACGACCACTGCACAAAATTTGATAAGGAACAACATATTTATTTACAATCACAAATTGGAAAAGTAGCAGACAAGGGTTGCACAAATATCTCCTATTGTGCGCCTCATTTGGCAGGATAACAATTTGAGGCAATAAAAAGACACCACACAGAAACAGGAAAAATACAATTCACGAAAAATATTGATAAGACAAACGGATTCGTCTACAAAATATGTCCATTCAAAAATACAAAAATAAGAGAAAACTCGAGGTAAGAGTATTTACATTATTCAGACTATTGTCCATATTTATTACAACGTTTCGGCCTTCTTCAGGTGTCGAACTGAACCCTTTATTTCGCTCGCTGGGTCCTGTCACTGGATCTAACCAACGCTTTTATCCATTGTGACATGTGATAGGACCCAAAGAGCTGTGAGTTAAGGCAGTGGAGAACTTGGAGAGGGGAATTAAGAGGAGATAAATGATATCCATTAGACATGACACCTCGAACTAGAACAATCTACCCCAGCGTATCCACTCTACCACGTGACAGGACCCAAAGACTTGGGAGTTCAATACCTGGTTAAGGCAGTGGAGAACTTGGAGAGGGGAATTAACAGGAGATAACTAATAACTGACATCCATTAGACATGGCACGTGTAACTAGAACAGTCTACCCCACCGTGCGAAATAAGAAGTTCACTTCGACATTCCAACCACCTGAAGAAGGCCGGAGCGTACAACGACCGAAACGTTGTGATAAATATGGCGACAAAGATGAGGACAATAGTCTGAATAATGTAAATAGTGTACATAATACCTCATCTCAGAAATATAGACAGATCCTCGAGGCAAGAGGATTTGCATTATGGCACAAAGCACAATCCTTTTAAAATACACCAACCTCTGCCGTATTGGCTATGTAAATTACCTCTCAGCTCGAAGGGGATCTTGTAGGTTCTGGGGTGTGAAATTTGTTCTACGAATTTGCATTGGATCTGTCACGTCAGATTTATAACCTTTCACTGGACTGTCCTGTTATGTAATGTCTTGTGAAATCTGTCCCGGCCGAAGTTGACGCTCTGTCGTATTCTTTTCAACTCTCTTCTCCGACCCAACTGTTGACAAAAGTCCTTTTTATTCTCAATGGGGTCATAAAATTCTGCTCCAGTCAAAATTCCCATTGGCCAATATATGTTACAACCCCTTCCGAGTATTCAAAATTATATTCACAACATCTTGGCGCTTCGCCGCTTGAGCCTAAAAGGTCATAAAAAATGCCTTTAATTTTTTTTTTTTTTTTTTTTACAAAATAAAATTTTTATAAATAAACCTATCCCATCCTAGCCATTTCAAATACTAACTATTCTGTATAGAGGGCTGTTTAACGACTAACGATCAGTTTTTAGCAGAATAAAACAATATTTATTTTGTAAAGATTTAAAAAAAAAAGTGGCGCAAGGCCAAAAGCAGGGATGAAGAAAACTGGTTTTCTTTTGTTTTAATTCTTGAGTTAATATTTGGCTTTGTTTTTTCATTACGCCTCTTAATAACATACAGATCTTGAGAATAAAACTTTGTTTTTATTAAGTTTGGGGCATTTTTTCATGATGTATGCTCATTTTTTTGCGAATCAGTGGAGGTACCTACTATACACTATCATATCTGTTAACAAATGCCTGAATCTTAAAAAAGAAAGCGAAAAAAACCCCGGTCTAATCCAAAATTAACCTCTTCCTAACGACCGATAAAATTTAAAAAATTTGCCGACTCATTACACAAAAAAGTTATTTCACTTTCGACAATGATAAATTATTAAGGAAAAATTATTAAGCAAATTTGCTTTTAGTTTTTATCACAGAAAAAAAACGAATTTCTTCATTCAAATTGATTCTTTATCTTTAACATTACTGCTAAAAGAAATGTATTTAAATTTAAAATAAAATTTAAGATTGTTCAAAACATTCATAAATTCCTTAAGTTTTTGTATTTTCCAATTATGTTCTCTGTCTATTATTTCAACCTTATCCCACAGGGAGCGGTGATCTTTCTTTTCCCTCTATATGTGGTCAGCTACGCCTGATTTTTCTATTTCCCCTCGTGTTACGGTTTAACGATGTTCCTGCAGTCTTACCTTAAGCAGGTGACCTGTTTTGTATTTCTTACTTACGGGATGGCGTACACATGGTCCTTAGTCCTGTTCTCCTCTAGGTGGGGTCTTACTTGGAAGAGGTGTCTACGAAGTGTCGAACCACTTTTGAAGGTCGTCCTGATATTATATGGACTACAGATCTTTTGTATTTTTCCCGATAATCCATTCACATAGGGTAGGCAGGCCGAAGCTGTTTTCTGAGTGTTGTTATCCTCTTGTACCCTTCTATCCCAGTTTGTCGGAGCTGCTGTCATGTACCCAGGGTAGTTGTTATGTTGTAGGGTACTGCATATACTGATCATTTCCTAATCATATGTCTCTGTGTTGTCACTTATGACTTTTGTTCAGTATTGTAAGCAGCAGACGATTGAAATAATAGACAAACATAACTGGAAAATACGAAAACTAAAGGAATCAGCACATATGCTAGGCCGCAAAAAATCTCCTAAACCAACTCTCATAAATATCTATATAAATAAATGCGAATTTGGAGCTCATTTCTTCCACAGAATTCTGGGGTTAAAAGAGCCCAAACACTATTTTATAGTAATTTGTTATTTACTCGACACCCCACGAAGTCACGTTGTGACACAAGGTCGGTCTCATATGGGGAGCCCGAGCGCGTACACCCGGGCTAGGAACAAAAATTCCCCGTTGGTTTCGCTGGCCTCGGTGCGAGCACTGATCCCTCTCTCTAGTGCAATGAGAGGGCGCGTCCACGGGCAGCTGTACCCCAGGGCTGGGCACCTCTCAGTATAATTTTCCTTACTTGAGAATCTGTCTTTTGACGGAGCCGCCCCTGGGCGCATTCTGCCCAAAGACAGAGATGCAACTGAAAGATGATAAACAAACATTTTATAAACTGTTTTATAGTAATTTGGTATTTACTCAACCCCCCTCATATATATATATATATATATATATATATATATATATATATATATATATATATATATATATATATGTGTGTGTGTGTGTGTGAAAAGTGTATATAAATATAAATAAATATATATATGTATAATTATTTATATATTATATATGCGTACTTATTAGAAAGCGCTCAATATCAGAGATAGAGCTAACATATTTGGTTGGATAGATGTGAGTTTGTGACCCTGGGTTTCACGCTTTAGCGATCGTCAGACAAACACTATATATATTGCTCTATGGATAGAGTAATAAGAGAGCCGAGTTCCAGTCGAATCTATTAAATTAACTAACGTGCTAATACCCTAGGGTATTAATCCTCTTCTTCTCCCCCTAGCTATGGGTAAATAGCAGGACAGACTGAGTTCTATAGCCTTGGGTGGCAACTGGTCTAGGAGAAGGGCAACTCTGGATTCAAACTCTGCAGAGGGTTGTTTGGGGTCCTTGTGGCATGTAGTGCACCAGGTCTCTGGTTGGTTCTGCACAAAGCCTTCACCACTATAAACAAATCTTATGTGCTGGTGTCTGGCTGCCGGTTCCAAGGAACTGAGCTGCGTGACCCTCGTACATCGAATTCGAGAGGAGAGTACACACCATTGGAGTTATAGAAAGTCTTTATCGATCTACTATCTATATTTCTCATGTTGTCTGTCTGTGTGTCTGTCGTGGGCATTGTTACCTCGCCCAGGCCGCATTTCTCACCCGGTTTCGATGCGGTTTTCAACACAAGTTTGCAAATGGCTGCCTTAAGGACATGACGCAGCCCGATTTTTCAGTTCGGACTCAGGTTCCGAAAAAATCGATAATCGAAAAAATTCTGCTTACAGAAGGAATGATCGCATTTAAACCAAATCTGACATCCTCTTAGAGTCTACCATTAGAAGTGTTGTCCAGAAGTTTCTTGACCACGGACCCCTAAACAGCGCGGACAAATGGATGAAACCCATAAACCGATACGCCCAGATTGCGTCTGAACCGCATGTCGGTTTTTAGCGAAAACCGAGCGGATTTATGAAGAGGCCATTGGGAGTCATCATGTGAAGTTTCAACTCTGAGCACCGCCCCCAAACAGAGTGCAAATCGACAATCGGTCAACCCATAAAAATGTTTTTTCCGGGTTTTTAAAGCTGATCGTATTGTGTTTAGTTTTTTTTTCGTAACAGATTTAATGTTTACTATAGAGCTTAGAAAAAGTTGGCAGTGTGATATAGGCAAGAAGTAAGGCATGTAACAACATCAGCACGGCAAAGGGCACTCCTCTAAAGGCAAGGAAGGGCAAAAATATTTAAAGTCAAGTGATAGCGATTGCTGTATGAGTCGTACTATTTTTGAATCAAGTACGGGCAACGCCGGGTCATGCTGCTAGTATTTCTATAAGAAATAAACTTTGAAGTAGAGAACTCTAAGAAATAAAAAATACTTTTGATATGCTGCAATAATCTGAATTATTTATTTATTATTATTATTATTTAAATATTATTATTTATTTATTTTATTTCACTTCATTTTTATTTTTTACACCTTTTATATTTTGGTTACCAAATTCATGTTGGCTTGATTTTTCTTAAGCTTCTCTTAGTTTGTCACAAGGCAGTGGGGATTATGTTTTTGGGTTTAATTTATACTTTTAGTTTTAATAATATTTCTCTCTTCTCACCGCTTGGGTAAAGCAAAGAAATTATTTATTTATTTATTTATTATTATTATTATTATTATTACGTTAGGCCACAAAAATCTCCCAAGCCAACTCTCAACATATCCTTTATAAAACCTAATATTTCCCCTGTGAATAGACGAGTAACCATAGTATACAGTTCAGCCTACGATATTTAGAAGCCATGAAAAAAGACAGCTTCTCGATAATCTGATTTCCTGCAAACACACTTATCGTCTTCTTCTATGTGTCGTGTCCCATCAAGGCGTTGGCGATCATGCCTCTCCACAACTTCCTGTCCTTTGTAGACATTAGTAAAATTTCTTTTATCTATCTCACCTAATCTCTGTTATGCCATCCATTTGCACAAGACCGTTAAGTAAGTTGTGCATTGCTTTCCTCTGAACTTCAGTATGTCCTGTGAGTATCAGATTTTTCAAGCCCTCTTTCCTCATCATGTACCCTAGAAATTTTAAGCGTCTTTTGATGACGTTAAGTATAAGTGTCCGTATTGTTTCTATTTTCTTTGTCGTTGTTTTGCTGTTCAGTCCATGGTATTCTCAGCATCCTTCTGTAGAACACATTTCCATTGTACCAGATCTTTCCTCATCTTGATGAGATAGTCCAATATTCACTGCCAATATTACGTAACAGTTCAGTACCCTTTCCTTTGGTACAATATGCCACGTCAGTGTTAAATTTTCTAAGCCTTCTTTCTTCATTATGTGACCTAAAAATTTCAACTGTCTCATCCTAATGTTTTTCTCTAAAAGTTTATAATTGCTCCCATGTTCGGTCTATGGGATTCTCAGTATCTTTCTGTAGAGCCACATTTCTGTTGCCTCAAGTCCGTGATGAGATTCTCCAGCATTTACTGCCATATCAAAAGATTGATACAGTGTAACCCAGATATAAGGGACCCGGATATAAGAGAAACCCGGATATAAGAGACTTCTTCTCCGGTCCCGACAATTATATCCGGGTTACACTGTATTACATATTATTCCAGTACTCTTTTCTAACGAGATTTTTGTTGTTTTTTAACGAGATTTTCTTGTTTCTAACGAGATTTTCTTGTTTTTAACGAGGTTTTCTCGTTTCTAACGAGATTTTCTTTTTAACGAGGTTTTCTCGTTTCTAACGAGATTTTCTTTTTAACGAGATTTTCTTGTTTCTAACGAGATTTTCTTGTTTTTAACGAGGTTTTCTCGTTTCTAACGAGATTTTCTACTTTCTAACGAGAGTTTCTTGTTTCTAACGAGATTTTCTTGTTTTTAACGAGGTTTTCTCGTTTCTAACGAGATTTTCTACTTTCTAACGAGATTTTCTTGTTTTTAACGAGATTCTCTTGTTTTTAAGTAGATTTTCTTGTTTCTAAAAAGATGCTCTTATTTCTAACGAATTAATAGAATTTCATTACTCTTTTCTTTGTTTATAATAAAATTTTCCTGTTTCTTAATACTTTGCTTAACTTTTGGAAGGAATCTTTAGATAGTTATCCCATTGCAACTTCAGATTTTAATGACACAATCTGTTGAAACATCTTTTAGGTATTTGAATTGTTGTACTTGTTTGATTTGGGTATTTCCAATTTGTAATTTGCATGTTAGGCTCTTCCTTTTCAAGTTTTGATCTGGACGTTCATGACTCTCCACAAATTCCCATCCTGCGTAGCTATAAGCAATGTATGCCCTCTTATTAGCTTTCCAGTCTGTGTACCATTCATTTACACTGGGTAGGTTACTTATCGTTTCCCTGTGCTTCTCTTATCATCAATGTTCTGTGAGTGTCAAATTCTCCAAGCCTTATTTCCTCATTACGCGGCCAAAAATTTCAACCCTCTTTCTGAGTCTAAAACGAAACTGATCTTTATTAAACATCTAAAAGAATCCGTTTTGCCGTCAATCTGTATGGCTGATGCTAACCTCCGGGAGAGCAACTTGCCATATCTTCTTTGGTTTCACGTTTTCCACTGACATGAAGTGGAATGATTATATAGAATTAATTGCCATGTTTACTTCAAGGAGTGTCGTTCACTATGTGGTGCTATTCGTCCGTATATCGAATATGACTGCCACATCTAGTCTGATGCTTCTTCATGAATTTAAGCGCAGTGCTAGATTGGCGGTTATGTCTCATAATTTCACTTTTGAAATTGTTAGCTTTAACCATAAGTTCTATGCTCATAGTTCCTTCTCTCGCACTTCTTGCTTGTGGAGCTCTCTTCTTGACTTCCTGCAAATTACGATCTAAAAAAATTAAATGCAATGTCAATCATCATCTGCCTCTTTGAATCCTGTTCTCTTATTGTCCACTCTCCCTCCCCCTCTCTTTCAATCTCTGTAATCCCATGTATCCTAGTGGATTGTAAGCGATCTGGGATTGCAAAGGAAATGTTTGTCGCAGATTATTTCCACTTCGCCGAAAATAAATCACTAAGTTCAGACTCGAACATCGCGGACAGAAAGAAAATGCCGAAAACTCGATTCGCAAGTACCATTTCGCAAATCACAATGCACGCAACCAGTCAGAAAAATAACTCCCTCGGCAGCCAAAATCGCCGACTTTTTTCCCCAGATTCGAGAACACCAACTGCTTTTATCAACCGAACGTTTTCTTTTTCATTCGTCGACAGCTGGGAGAGGATGTTCAGTAATTTGCATATCAACATACTTTATAGAGAGAGACTCCTGCGACGGACTTGTTTTTTTTAATTTAAATATTCCATTTTCAGTATGTCATGCTGAATACGTGCCCTTTTGTTTGGTAAGTAATTTTCTTTTTCGCCACATTTTCCGTCGTAGAATACACGCGACACGCTGTCGCTTGGTTTGACGAGGTAAGTCGCCATTTTCTTCGCTATATGGATGTTATTGCCTTGCTTGTTTTGGAATGGTTAAAAAATGTACAGGTTATCATTTCGTCCTCATTTTCCTTAAAACTTCCTCATTGCTCACATGTTCTGTCTATGGCATACTCAGCATTCTTCTGTAGAACCACCTCTGTTGACTCAAGGGTCTTCTTTATCTATGAGAAGTTCCCAGGTCGAAGCTGAAGGATGAGATAAATAAGGCATAGAAGCCCGGCATGTGGTCACAGAAAGGAAGAACGGACAGGCGCGTGTTGCATATTCTCTTGATGGAGGCGAAAATAGGCCAAGAACACTACATCTCTTTCTGAAGCAGTAAGGTGGCAGGCGTTGATTGGACAGTCCTACAACATCAGGAACTCCAACACATGCAAGGTTCGAATTTTAAAATCCTATTGCAGCTATCTGTGTGTTTGTACCCAGTGAAGATCAAACTCACTTAACCGGTGCACGCTGAAAAGTAATCAGATGCGACCAAAGTGAGCCGAAGAGTAATTTATGAATTATTTTTATATTTAAAAAAAAATCTTTATTTTTAAATGCTAGAGAGACCAAGCAATATAATTGCAATTTTCTAAGCCTAGCTTAGATGTGGCACAATGTCGAAAGTATTGTGCACCCAGTGAAGATCGAACTCATTACTCAGTCGTAATTGTTCAAGCGAGACAAGCTTGCTAATTATTACACCAGGCCAACGTGCCAAAACGCCAAGAAGTGTAATGTGTTAAAAATATCAATAACCTGAAGACGTTTCGGGAAGAAGCCCAGCAGCATAAGATCTCTTATAATTCAGGTTAACCGGTGCGCCCGGGCGAAATAATGCGCCCTGAAAGGTAGCCAGATGCGCCCTAAGTTAACAGAAGAGTAATTTAGGAATTATTTTTATATTAAAAAAAAATCTTTATATTTAAAAAGGTAGAGAAACCAAGCAATATAATGTCTTAAAAATAAATGCTTATTTCAGGAGACTTCTTTAAAATTTCCCTATTTTCAAATTTCAGGACGTATCTTTCTTTACTATAATTTATTTCTTTAATTTCCTGTTTACCAGTTCCTTTAAAATGTTCCTCGTAGATTGTTCTGTAGAATGGGTCAGCCTTAATCAGTGTTTCTCAACCGGTGTGCCCAGGCGCCTTGAAATATTGCCTGATGTGTTCCAAGTTAACAGAAAAGTAATTTATGAATTATTTTTTTTATTTAAAAAAATCTTTATTTTTGAAAAGCCACAGATACCAAACACATGGCTTCTATGTCTAAGTCAAGTCTTTGTTATTTATTTTTTTTAAAAATCGACGCTGAATTCCTTAATCTTTAAGAAGTGGATAATCCTTTCCCTTTTGCTTCCCTTGAGAAATTTAAATCAGTCGTTATCGAGCCCTCTAAAGAAAGATTCTTCATAAATCGTTATCGAGGCCAATCAAGATTCTTCATAAATCACTTTAGATAAAAACTCTACCGCTTAAGTAAAAATAAATGCTTGTTAATATGAGTTTGTATTAGAAACACGTGTGTAACTCCTGGGAGAATATTAAAAAGTTCGACTACAAAAAAATTGCCGGACTCAAGTTCAGTCCAACTGAAGATGTAAAGAAGACAGACAAAACCTATATAAAGTGGTAAATATATACATACATATGCAAAATATATAGATATATATACATAGGTGCATACACATATATGTATATTTTTGAATAAAAATTTCATCAGACCTACATTCAAAAGAGAGGATAGAATCCAAGAATAGAACTCAATATCCAGGACAGAGTAAGGATCTACTAAAATATATATATATATATATATGGCTTAAACACTAATATTCCATGGCCATAATTTATTCCATTGGAATCGTAAATACGATACAATTCATCAGACCTATATAAATTCAAAATATGTAAAACAGAAAAAAATGTACAATAATATTTGTGTAATCCAGAAATAAAAAGAATTTAGAGAGAAATGAAAAAGAGAACGAGGCGTAAGTATTTATAGTATAGGGACAAACAGACTTACTCTCGCTTTATTTAAGAATTTTTCAAATTTCATGACTCATTTTTCCTATTAAAACTGTAAGTGCATTGCAAGTTAAATCTGAAAAAATATCCGAGCCGCCACATTAGACCTTAATTTGTCAGTAATATATGCATTATTACTTGACCTATGGCTATCCATTTTTATTGCATTTTATAAAAAAAAAAGTAGTGTGGAATCCTTTACAAAATATATCCATTTTAGTTGTTGCTGCGGCAGACATACCTCCTATGGATAAAGGTTGACTTTTAAAGATGGTTTTAACCACTGATCTGTGAACATATCATCCATATGAAAGTCTAAATCTGATGACGTTATTTAAGAAAATGACTCGAGTCTTCATGAGAGTCATTAATTAAGAAACAATGGCAAAGAGAGACAACCTTGATAACAAAATTTCAGCAGCATCCATTTTATTGTTTTATAAAAAAAACAAATCCTTTACAAAATATAAGGTGCGGCAGACATACCTCCTATGGATAACTTGTTGATGAAGAATATCATCCATAGTTAAGTTTCACAGCAGCTCAACAGCAGTAACATTGTTGGTAATAAGAACATTAGGTTCAAAGGTCCAGGTTCTAGTTTCAGGATCGTCCCATAGGATTAAATCAACGCTCTATGAAATTGGTAGCATCGTAACGGTGAGTGCAATCCCTACATCGAATAGTATAGACTCAAACCTACCATTACCGAGAAATTTAAAATTAAAATTTGGTTAAAAATGAACTAGCCATGTATTAAATAAAGGGTTCAGTTCAAAGTTCCCTGATAGTGGGGCAGCATGTCGGACATTGTGATAATGACAACAAAGATGTGCATATTCGTCTGACAATGAATAACAATGATGCATTATTCCAGAAATTCAGGCAAACAATTTTTCTAACTTTTGTTTTAACTATTGTACAGTTTCTGTTCCACCATGGTCTTTTGAACAGGAGTAGAGGTTGATCCCTTGTTTCCTGTTTAGAAATGGGTTTCCAGTTCTTCCTAAAGTCTACTTCAAATCTATACTTCTAACATTTCTGCCTAAACTCTGAAAGTCTATTTAATATTTTTTCCTCAATAGGATTAGATAGGTTTGCCTATCGCCTGTTTACATTACAACTTGGTCATTTGAACAGGAGTAGGGGTTTATCCCTTTCATTTACTATTTATTTATTTTTTATTTATATATTTTATTAACAATGCTTCTGTTGAGGGATAATATGTACATTTATTAATTTATATATGTATATATATAAGTAAGTACCATCCCATAATATATAAATAATTATATATATATATATATATATATATACATACACACACACACACACACACACACACACATATGAACCAGATAAAAACCATATACCTGGGGAAATAAATTATAACCAGTGGACCCTTAACGTTGTCTGTTTTCTATTTAAATTAATAATTACTCTTATTTGACATTGAGCTCTCTGGATTACATCCTCCTTGGGATTATCCATACAGATTACCAAACTTTTCATTACTTAACTATATATATATATATATATATATATATATATATATATATATAGTATAAAAAAATAATGAAAAATTTGGATTATCAATCTTTTCATTACTTAACTATATATATATTATATTATATATATATATATATATATATATATATATTTTTAAACTTTATTTTTAATGGATAACCTCATTTGAGTAGACGTTCTGTTTTTTTTTATTTCGTAAACAGTATATTTATTTATTTGCATCTACTGGCATAATTATTCGAGAAATCCTATTAGACAAATATACGCTCTCCTAAAATTCTGTTCCACCATGCAATAGTTCTTATGAAGAAGCAATATGAGTGGAACTTACTCCTTACGAAAGGAACCTGAAGGGAATGAGTGAGGGTGGTTCACCACAATGTCTGCAGCATGGTAGGCTCTTTGACAAGAGGGTTATAGGGAGGAGAATTTAGGAATATAGGAAAATTTACTATGGATAAGTATTATGAAAAACCATTATTGCCCTTTATTTCATAAAGTGTAATGGCTGTAACTGTCAGAATTATTTTTTATTTTTATTTTCTTTGATTTCTGGCATGGGCTTCCAGGAAAATGGCGCCATGACACTTTCCAATTAAATTACATAGATAAAGCCCTTCGTGGAATGGGCTTTTGTCAGAACAATTTTTGTATCCAGGCATGGGCCATTCCTAAGGCTCCAACTAATCCTAGGGCAACCACAACAGTGATTGTTGATGTTCTCATGTGCTATATTTTGAGATTTCGATTTCAAGGTCCTTGTATTTTGACAGCTTTTTGAATATCTTCAAAGATACATTGCAGTCCGCAGGGTCTGCCATATCAATAAGGAGGAACTTTTTTGTTTGTGGTCTCTTATAACAATGTCTGGGCGGTTGGCTTTGATTTATTATTATCATCATTATTAGCATTATTATCTTCATTATTATTATTATTATTAGCATTATTATCCTTATCATTATTATTACCATTATTTTTATTATTATTTGTGTATATTATGTTTCCTTTTTTTGTATCCTTTAGAGCCAGGTCCAAACTATAGTTCTTAGATTCTATAGGAGAATTATTATTAAATAGTAAAATTGTTCCTAGTCCTTTTTTGTAAGTTGATGCTATCTGGGACTCTGATTAGTGTTGCAGTCCTTTTCTTACAAGTCTCTGATTACTATTGGTACAGTCATCATTCCCCATATCCTGTTAATCATGATCTCCAGGTCCTTGTATTTGGACAATTTCTTGATAATCTTCATGGTGTGTTTCTCTCAGATGGTACTGCTATGCCAGTAAGCACACAACTCCTGAATGTTTTGTCTTTTATGATAATATCAGGTCTGTTGGCTTTTATATCCCTGTCAGTTTGAATTGGCATGTCCCAGAGGATAATTACATCATTATTTTGGGTAACTATATCTAGTTGGTGCTCATATCATCTCTCAGTGGTTTCGATTTTGTGCTTCTTGTATATCTTCCAGTGCACATATGTCGCTACCTTGTTATGTCTGTGGGTATATTCATTTTATGCTAGTTCCGGGCATCCATAGATAAGATGGTCAACAGTTTCATCATATTTTCTGTAGATCCTGCAATTTAGGGTTTATTATTATTATTATTATTATTATTATTTCCTTTGATTTCTGGTGTGTGCACATTACTTTCCGGGTCCCATGACACTTTCCACTGACAATAAAAAAAAATTATTATTATTATCATTATTATTATTATTATAAATAAAGGGTTCAGCTCAACATTCCAACCACTTGAAGAAGGCCGGAGCATACAACGGCCGGAACGTTGTAATAAATATTGCAACAAAGACGTGGACAATAGTCCGAATGATGTAAATAGTGTACATAATACCTCATCTCAGAAATATAGACAGATACTGAAAGGCCAAAATGTTGTAAATATGGCAATAGTCAGAATAATGTAAATAATGTACATAATACCTCATCTCAGAAATGTAGACAGATACTGAAAGGCCGAAAGGTTATAATAAATATGGCGACAAAGATGAGGACAATAGTCCAAATAATGTAAATAATGTACATAATACCTCATCTCAGAAATATAGACAGATACTGAAAGGCCAATATGTTGTAATAAATATGGCAACAAAGATGAGGACAATAGTCTGAATAATGCAAATAGTGTACATAATACCTCATCTCAGAAATATAGACAAATACTGAAAGGCCGAAACGTTGTAATAAATATGTCGACAAAGATGAGGAGAATAGTCCGAATAATGTAAATAGTGTACATAATACCTCATCTCAGAAATATAGGCAGATAATGAAGGGTCGGAATGTTGTAATAAATATGGTGACAAAGATGAGGACAATTATCCAAATAATGTTAAAATACCAGCAATTCATTTTTATATAAAAAAATTACCAACAATATATTTTATAATAAAATGACCAGCAATATATTTTCATGGCAAAATGACAATCAATACAATGTGAAAGTATAAAATATAGATTTTTATATTAATATTACCAACAGTACATTTTTATAGTGAAATTACCAGCAATATCTTTTTTTTTAACTTACCAACAATACTTTTTATCATCTGAATGTATGAAATTTATGTAAAAAATATCTGTTGCTGAAGTCATAAAAATACATACAAAATATGTAAATTTCAACATTAAATGACCCATAGAGGTGTTGATATGCTGCTAAACAAAATCAAAAAAATAGTAATTACAATTTTCAGTTTTTTCAATACAATTTTTGAAAATTTATATGTATTTTGCTTTTAATTATTTTTATTTATTAAATTCATTTTTATTTTTGTTTTTTCATATAGTTTTAATTATTTAATTTTATTAAGTTGGAATTGTTAGAGTGTATAGTCGTGTTTTTTAGGGGTTTTTTTTTTGTTGTTGAGGCAGGAGGGGGATTAATCTTGCACAAAACAAGATAAGTCTTGCCTGACAAAGGATTTGAAATAATGATTTTACAAGTAAATATGTGTATTTATATATACTGTATAACTCTGTTTAATTACTGTTTTGCTTACACCTTAAATTAAAGAAATATTTATTTGGTCCTGTGTATGTGTACATAATCACATGCATATATAGTTGCTAATATCTCATTAGTTACTTTATGTTCACATTATATATATATATATATATATATATATATATATATATAAAGAAAGAACAGTAAGATATATAATCCGGTGTTCTTATAGATATTTTTTTATTTTTACAAAATAGTGCACAATGTAAATTTACAGAGCATTAATATTATAAATTAATTGATTTAAAATATGGTTTCAAAAATCGAAGCTAAAAGCCCCGAATTTCATTTTGTAATTAAATTAAAGACATTAGTTCAATTTCATCTTCAAGCGAATTTTTAATTTTTATATATATATATATATATATATATATATATATATATATGTATATGTTTTTTTTTTTATTTTTTATTTAAATTATTTGCTCTGGATTTACATTGAGCTCTCTGGATTTTATCATCCTTGGGTTTACCAATACGGATTACCTAGTTTTTAAACATAAACTATATATATATATATATATATTTTATATATTTATATATATATATATTTATATATTTATATATATATATATATATATATATATATATATATATATATATATATATATAAAAATTTAGTGAGAACAAAAAATAATATAAATTTAGATGTTCATAACATTAATTTAAAAGTGGGTTCAATACCAAAAGTAGAGCAATATTTATTTATTATAAATTGTTATGTTTGGCTGTTGTCCTTCTATAAGAAGCTTGTTGTGGAGGTGAAGATTTAATAAGTTTGGAAATTGATTAGAATGCTATTTAGTTATATGAGTTTGGCTGCATGTATAAAATTTCACTCCTCCATCTAGCCAGGTCTTGTTTTTATCCTGTTGTGTGACATGTTACCCTCCTCACTAGCAGAAAAGCTAGTTGGGGAGTTGGTATAGATACCAACAACCCATCCATGCATCAGGTTGTTCTGGGTTACATGTTACCGGTAGCACACCTAAGCCTGACCTGACTCTATATGAAAAATATTTTAATGCTTTAACCTCCAGTATGTTTGATTTTATGGCAAACTTGGACCTTTTGTGTCTGCAAAAAGAACAGAGTCAGAAAGACAGTTTTTTCGCTTGATGCTACTGTTATTTTAACTACCTTCATTCCTTAGCAATGTTTATTGTTTTAAAAAATGATAAGAATTGTAATAAAACTGAAACATATGGAAGTGAATTTTCTTTCTTCTTGAGAATTGACAACAAAAATAATAAACAATATTTACAAGAATCATTTTATATTTTTTTACAACATTCTAAAAACTAATATATTTAAAACTAATGCAATGCCATATTTAACATTTACCAATTTATAAAGAAATAAATATTAAAACAATTTTGGCAAACATGGACCATCATGCTAGCAAAAAACACTGAGTGTCAAAAGAATGTTTTCTTTCCCATGACACTGCTTATTTTAATTTTTGTTACTATCTTCACTCCTTGGCAATGTTTATTGTTTTAAAAACCAATGATTAGAATTTTAATAAAATCTAAAGATATGGATGTGAATTTATAATTTTTCTTCTGATTTCAAAAACTATAATAACAAACATTATTAGATTGTTTATTCACACTATTTATTTATTAGATTGTTTATTCACACTATTTATTTATTAGATTGTTTATTCACACTATTTATTTATTAGATTGTTTATTCACATTATTTATTTCTTAGATTGTTTATTGGAATGGTTAACAAAACATTGGCTAATTGCCAATTGACTTAAACCTTATAAAATGGTAAATAATAAGGATTTCCTTAGTTGGTTCATATATTTTAATAATTTAGTAAATGTTTATAAATTTATGAATAAAAAAAGTGTTCTATTTAATTCTATATAAATTGTTAAGTGATAAATATTGCATTGCATTTAATTGTATTAATTTTTAGAACGTTGTAAATATAAAATTATTCTTGTAGATAATCTAATAAATAAATAGTGTTTAATATTTTTGTTGTAAATTCTCAAGAAAAAATAAAATGCATAAATTCACTTTCATCATATGTTTAGGTTTTATTACAATTCTAATCATTGCTTTTAAAAACAATGAACATAGCCGAGGAGTGAAGGTAGTTAGAATAATAGTGGTGTCAAAGAAAAAAATGTCCTTTTGACACTCCATGTTTTTGTTGTTTTAATCAATTATTCTATTGGATTTTTTCCATATTTTCAACTCATATTTGCAATTCTAATTTGATGGGAAGTTAATGTGATGAAAACACTAGAAGATATGTTTTTGTGGGAGATTATTAAAACTTAACACCAAAACTTATGTCTCAGTTACCTCCCTTTAACTCAACTCAACATGTTTTTGTAAACAAACAAATAAATAAATGAATGAATAAACAAACAAATAAATAAATAAACAAACAAATAAACAAATAAATAAACAAACAAATAAATAAATGAATAAACAAATAAATGAATAAACAAATAAATAAAGAAACAAATAAATAAACAAATAAATAAATAAACAAATAAATAAATAAACAAATAAATAAATAAATAAATAAATAAACAAATAAATAAACAAACAAATAAATAAATAAATAAATAAATGAATAAATAAATAAACAAATAAATAAATGAATAAATAAACAAATAAATAAATAAATGAACAAACAAATAAACAAATAAATAAATAAACAAATAAATAAATAATTTCATATGTATAACAGATAGAGACAAACACATTCAGAAATATTTTAGTGTTTTCACCTTCATTACATTTGTTTTTATCTCATAGAATGTTCTATGTAGCATATCTTTCTACCATCCTCGCTCTTCTGGGGATGTATAAATGGTGTAGTGGTTATCAATATGGAAAGTATAATATGCAAGATGAGTTCAAATTCCAGCCAAGTTCTTTTGCCCAAATACCCTTGAGAAAGGTATGAATCTTCTTCTTATCTCCACCTCCATAGCAAAACAGACTTGGCTTTCTAGCCTTGGTTAGCAACCAGTTTAGGTGAATGTTAACTCTGAATTCAAAACGTGCAACTCCCACCGAGTTGAAACACTGACATTTCCCCTGTGTTCTAAATGTAAGATGAAAATCTACTCAGACAGTTTTTCCAAAGAGCTGCAACTTTGTGGAACAAACTCCCATGTGAATATGGTAGAATCCCTGACAAGCGAACTAAGAAGTCCTTCCGGATATGAAGAATTGGTTATAAAGTCCAGATCTGAGGCATTATATTTAGATTAAAATAAAAGAACTGAAATCAGGTTTAACATTTATTTTCAATGTTTTATAGTAAACAAAATAAGCTAATGGTAAGTGAAATATAATGGAATTAATTTTATTGAAAAAGAATTAAATTATGTAATGTTAATGAAAATTCATTAAATTAATTATGCCATGTATGCAAAACAAATAATGTAATGAGGATTTTTTAATCGCTGTTGCATGATGATTCTTTCTCTTCTAATGTCATTCTCAACTTTTTCCACATTTCATTTTGCTTTTTTAAACGAAAGACACTTTTTAACTCTGCGTGTATTATTGCAGTTATCATAGCTGAATGCTGGTTTTCTTTCCATAAAACTGACAACCTTTTCAATAGCTTTTTCAATTTCAGTTCAGGTTTCCTTTTTCATTGTGAAAGTGTGAATGCTGGAGAATATTTTCTTTGGAAGATTTTATATCATACAATGCTGACTTTCCTATGTTGAACTCAGCCATTAGTTACAATGAACTTTCACCAGCGTCTTGTCTATTTGAAATTTCCACTTTTTGCGATAACTCCAAAGTTGTCCTTTTCCTCTTATTCCCATCATCGTTTGCACCAATACAAGCCATTAGGGTGAAATAAGCATAAGCAATTATCGAAAGTAAATTTCCTGAAAAACAGAAATTTCAAATCAGTTACATATCACCCAAACAGCCCAAATATACACATCAAAATCATGCCCGATATGTGGGATTCTGGATATGAGGCACTCCAGATATGAGGAATTCTGGTTATGTGGGATTCTACTGTACTTTCCTGAATGCTACAATCTTAACCTTTTCAATTCATGGGTAAATTGATATCTATCCTACTTATCTACAAAATCTTCCTACGACCTCTTTCATTCATATTACACATCTCATTTATCATTGTCATTTTAACAATAACACTCTACCTTGAGTTACTCTTGAGCCTTTTATTGGGTGAATTTTATTATTAGAAAAAAAAAAGCAAACCTTCATTTATATCTTTTTATATCATTCTATGTAATTTGATGAGGCAATAGAAAGTGTTGTTAATTGTACCATATTGTTTTTAATTAGCCTCTTACCAAGTGTTCCAGGAAATAGGACTCAAGATAAACCTTTCCAAAATGGAAACAATGATCTGTAATTAGGATGAAAGCAGTGATGACACATATCCTGAATCCGTCATAAAAATTCAGGATGTGGATTTAGTAAATAGTAATCTATGAATCAGGTATTATAAATTTAGCATCTAAGACAGCGATTTTTAAAAGATGTGGTGTGCCTAATAGGTGAGGCAGATGAGGATAGCAGGTGAGGCAAATGTGAATAGCAGGTGAGGCGGAATGATTGAAAGACAATCAAAGATTTGGAAACAGTTTCCTAAAATTCATATGCCAAAAATAAATATGATTTCAAAATTTAATATATTATTATTGATTACTTGTAATTGCATGCATGAGTTCTAGTATAAATAGTTATAAATAATTATTGACAGATTTTATCATTGTTATATTTGTGCATTTTATACAGTATTAAGAGTATATTAACTAAAGTCTGCAAATTGGAGGAGAGAGTTATCAATGATAATGTTCTGTCTTCAAATTCGCAATTATCTCACTTTAACCCTTTCTCTGTTTTCTATTTTTAAATGTGCTTTTTATATGCTTGTATTCCTGAGAGAAATAGATCAAGGAAAAAGATAGTCCCCATTTTACTTGTATTTCAAAAGACTCAGAAACAATCTTTAAAACTGATTTCGACATTAGATGTAAGTGATGAAGAGGAAGATGTATAAAGATGGGTTTTGATAAAAAAAACCCCAAAAAACAGTGGTTCCCAAACAGTGCAGCGGAAGAAGATAGCAGATGAGCCAGAATGATTGAAAGACGTTCACAGATTTAGAAACAGTTTCAAAAAATTCATATGCCAATATAAATATGATTTCAAAATGTAAAACATTATTATGGATTATTTTTAATTGCATGCATGAGTCCCAGTATAAATAGTTCAAAATAATTACTGACCGATTTTTATCATTGGGTTATTTTTGCATTATATCAAGTATTAAGAATATAGTAACTAGGGTCCGCAAATTGGAGAAGAGAGTTATCACTGATAATGGTCTTCAAATCTGTGGTTATCTCCTTTTAACCTTCTCCTTGTTTTTATACTTTTAAATGTACTTTTTATTGCATAAAATTTGGTGAAGTGTGAGCAAATTTTCAATTCCAAAAATGCAGTCCAGAGAAAAAAAAAGTTTGGGAACCATAGATCTAAGATAACAAAATTGAACATAGAATAGGTTGTGCTAGACGTAGTTTCTGCCAACACTGCAAAATGCTACAAAACCAAAAAATTAACCTAAAACCTTGAGTCATGTTCTTAAATGGCCTCATCAGGTCAAGAATGGCAGGTGAAACCTATAGTTCTCAGTGAGAAGCGATCATCTTCAAACCTTGTGGACTGGTTATAATGTTATCATTTAAAATTGGTTGTCCCTTCTTCATCTTTTTTGAAACACATCAGGATAGCGAAAGATGCCTTCCAAAAGCTAAGTAACGTATTAAGGAAAGCCCTCTTTTCTCATTATATGCTCACATGTTATCATTTAAAATCTTATAAACAAAAAGGCTTAAGGCCACAAGGAACTGCACCAAATAACAAAAATAATATCACTTGGGGGTCTTCAAAAGTAACAACAACTAAAAGAGAATAAAAATAGAACAAAGATATAATCAAGATTCTGACATTCCACATGACTGCAAACAAAAGGTAAGAAAGGAAACCACCATCAACATTGGAAAAGCAGTAACATCGATTGAACTTGAGAAATTATTTGAAGACAAAGATTTTATGATTTTCAACTGATAATGGCACTAACTGCTGGGTCAGTGAAGGCCGAATGTTTCCTTATAAGGAAACCACTAATATTATCATCTGTGAATTATCATTTTATGTGTTCTGTGAGTGTCAAATACTCCAAGCCCTCTTTTCTCATTATAAGCCCGTTATCATCTGTGAATTGTCATTTAATGCATCATGTGAGTGTCAAATTCTCCAAGCCCTTTTTTTCTCATTATAAGCCTGTTATCATCTGTGAATTGTCATTTAACACATCATGTGAGTGTCAAATTCTCCACGCCTTCTTTTCTCATTATATTCCCGGTATCATTTGTGAATTGTCATTTAATGTATCATGTGAGTGTCAAATTCTCCAAGCCCTCTTTTCTCATTATAAGCCTGTTATCATCTGTGAATTGTCATTTAACGCATTATGTGAGTGTCAAATTCTCCAAGCCCTCTTTTCTCATTATAAGCCTGTTATCATCTGTGAATTGTCATTTAACACATCATGTGAGTGTCTAATTCTCCAACCTCTCTGAAATTTCCATTCTTTCTGTTCATAAATATAAGTTTCCTTGTAGATCCAATTTTCCTTAAAACTTCCTCATTACTCACATGTTCTATCCATGGTATTCTCAGCATCCGTCAGTGGAACCTTATTTCTGTTTCTTCAAGTCTCTTCTTCATCTGTTTGGAAATTGTCCATCATTTACTGCCATATATGAGGTTAGATTTTACAAGGTAACTCAGCGTTGTTTTTTTTTTATATGTTTTCAAGTGACGTCTTTCTACAAATTAATATTTTGTTTAGCTTGCTATTATTGTTCACATATAGAAATCAAAATATTTATTTAGTTAAAAAAATAAAATACCTATTTTAAAAAAATACATTTTACTTATGACTTTTTTCTAGTCACAAGCTGCAATTATTTTCTTTTCCTAGCAAAGCATATTTTATGACTTTTCTTCCATGACATTTTTAAACACTGGAACAAGGAATACAATATTTATACTCAAAATGTTATAAGAAAGAGCAATACAGATGCAAAAGGATTCCTACCTATTTTTTTTAAAAATTATGCAAATGATTTTGATAAAGTACGTTAGAAAGTACTGTTGGAAGTGTTAGGCAAGCTTGGTATACTTGGAAAGGACATTAGAATAATCCAGAACATATACTAGGAGCAAACCAACAGCATACGAATTATTCAGTAAATATAAAAAAAAAAAAAGAATGTGTCTTCTTTGATATAAACAGTGTAGTGATTCTGAAAGAACTAGAATTCCTACCAGGATTCATTATTGGCAGCCACAATCTTAACAACATTAGATATGCAGATTACACTATATTGATAATGGAAAGAGAAAGAAAAATACAGAGACTTCTATAGAATGTAGTAAAGGAAAACAAGAAGAAAGGACTAAACATCATTTACAAGAAGACAGAATGTATAGTTGTTAGCAAAAGGGCCAGCCCAACATACCAATTAAAAATTGGAGATGCCAAAATCAATCTAATACAAAAATTTAAATAACTAGGAACTGTTTTAACAGAAGACAGAAAAAGCAACACTGAAATCTAGTGGCACATTTGAAATAGCAAATGATGCCTCACAAAAGTTAAGCAAAGTATTAAGAAATAGGAAAAATGTAGAGATTTCTACAGAATGTAGTAAAGGATAGAAAGAAGAAAGGATTAAAAATCAATTGCAGAATGTGTGGTTGTCAGCAAAAGGACAACCCAACATGCCAATTACAAATTGGAGATGCCAAAATCAATCAAGTACAAAAATTTAAATAACAAAGAAGTGTTTTAACAGAAGATGGAGAGTGTGACACTGAAATCCGAAAATGCATCAGATATAGCAAATGATGCCTTCCTAAAGCTAAGCAACATATTAAGAAACAGGAAAATTTTGTTAGAAACAAAGAAAACAGTACTGAAATGCAATGTGATGTTAGTTCTCCTATATGGCAGTGATTGCTGGAAAATCTCATCACAGATGAAGAAAAGACTCAAGGCAACAGATTTATGGCTCTGCAGAAAGATGTTGAGAATACCATGAACCAAACATGTGAGCAATGATAAATTTTTAGAGAAAATGGAAACAAAAAGGATACTCGAGAAACCTGATGAATCTCAGGAAGAGATTGTTGAAATTTCTAGGTCACATATGAGGAGAGAGGGCTTGGAAAATTTAACACTCACAATGAAAGCAAGAAGGACAAAGGAAAACAGTGCATAACCTACTTAAACCTAATGAGCTGGTGTAAATGCTTGGCAGAACAGGGATCAGGAGATAGCAAAAAGATAAGATTTACTAAGAGCTACAAAGGAGAGGAAATTGTGGAGAGCCGTAATCAAAGCCGACCTTTGTATCGCTGGCACCCCAGGAAAGCTGAATATCGACACTCTTACAAGTATAATTTTTTAAAATGTTCACAAGGAGAAAACCTGAAAATGATTTATCCATTCTCCTCATCTCTAATAGTAATGATAATATTAACCATTTCCTTATAAGGAATCATTCAGCATTCATTACTGAGCAGCCATTTTTCTGTGATGGTGTTTGATTTCGACATTGTAACAGATAGAATTAATAATCAGATTGTCAAAAATTTTACTCTACTCAAGAAATTTAATTTTTTTTTATTATTATTATTTTCACATTTTTTCCTTTTTATTTTGAAGATCCAAACACATGACGTGGTGGCATGATGGCGCCCCGGCCTTGTGGGCACCCAGGGCGACTGCCATGATCGCCCACGTCGTGAAGAAACCCGACACATAGAAGAATTTACAGGTCAGTCTACGAAAAGTGGTTTCACTATATGAAGCATAATAAAAAAAAAGAAGTTTTTATTTACATTATCTGTGATTCGAAAGATTTCATTCAATAAAATTATCGAGCTTATCCAAGACTGGCACAAGGCCACAAATCCGCATTCGATAAAGTCTGATTTTTAAAAGAGTGATTTAGCATTTTTTTTGTAGCCGTTACTTCGCATTTTTTAAAATCTCACTTAACGTTGCATGTTTATCAGCTAATATATATATATAGCTAAGTTTATTTTTGTAGACATTGCCTGCAATATCAGACTTAATTGACTATTAAATGATGCTATCACTAAATTAGTCACGAGTATTTCAAACTTAATTTATCTAATCAACTCTAATCAGCCGTTTTCTGACCTTGCAGTTTTCGACTGTTTTAAAATAAATAAAGTTCGTCAATCATATTTAACTTAATTTCACTTAATTTAAGTTCTTAAAAGAGTTTGGTATCGTCGTCTTTCAGGCAATAATTAGTCGTGTTTTTGTTTTTCTCCTTCCTTCCTTCCTTAACCCAGCAACTGCTACCCAAGTCAACAAAAACTCAAAAAAGACACGTGGTGAATTAAGAGCACGCACTCTCAACAAATAACAGGTAATTTAACTATATTGCAAAAAACCCAACTGTTTTTTAAGTTACTTTTATCTTCTTTTCTTTCTCGATAATTGCTGTGATTTAAAACTTTTCTTTTCTTCTCAAGATCCGAAAACAGATTTAGTTCTCGCCAGGTGCCAATATTTGAATACTTGTGATTTTTGGTGGACATCACGGCGACCTGTTGTGAGTTTTTACAAAACAAACACTTTTTCTACCATATTTGTCATTGCTAGAATTTAAATCGCTTCCAAATTTAGGCATATTTGATTTTTATTGCGTTACTGCAGTCCACGCATTGCTATGTTTTAAAATTTGTTTTTACGTCAAAATAAATTGGTGAATGAAATTAAAATCCAACATTACCGTAAATAAAAAATAAAAATCTATTTTAAACTGAAATTGTCTGTTTTTTTTTTTTTTATACGTACTTTTGTTTCAAACTCTTCATAATATATATATATATATATATTTTTTTTTTTTTTGCGTAAGAAATTAAATTGTTCAATATTTTCATTCCTGTATTTTTTTTTTTTTTTTTTTGGTAATTTCTTTAAAAAAAATCAGGCAATATTTTAGTCGCGTCTCAAATTGTCGTGACAACTGCGAAGATAATTGCAACAGAATTCTGTCAAATGCAAAAATTAAAAAAAACAAAAAACAAACATTTTCCAAATATTTGCTGGTTGTATTTTTATTTTTAACTTATATATACCAAATTTAATATCCTTTTTCTGTTTTAACCTCAAAAAGCGATTTTTTTCAAACCAAACACTGAATTACGGTCGGGTATTATTACCTTATGGTTTTTATCTCGCTTCATATTCTGTCACTCATTTTTCAGAATTTAGAAACGAGGTATGACAAAATTTTTAAAACCAGTCATGTTATTTAATAATAAAAAAAAAAAAAATTAGAGAAAATTTTCTGATTAGTTTTTAACTGGATTGGTTTGTTGTGTGCGAGATTTGCCAAGCAAAAAAAAAAAAAATCATTTGGCGTAAATTTTCTTTCTATCAACTGTTTTAGTTCCCGGTCTATGTTGATTTGGGATCGATTCGGAAAGATGTTTTTAATTACTCCTCATAGTTCTGTAATTTATAATGATTTACTAGCTGCTAGTAACTAGCACAAGGCCGAATGTAGAGAGCACCCAGTGAGAATCGAACTCATTACTCGGTCGTAATCGATCTCGCGAGACACGCTCGCTAAAAATAAAATCATTACACCACGCGAAGTGCCCCAGATCGGTAATTTTTATAAATTTCGACTCGGCGTGATGCTGACTATGTAAAGCAGAACAGGTCACAGATCACAAGAGCGAATCAACCAAAACGTAACACATACCACCAGCCAATGTTTAACGGATAGGTGATCATGTTACAATAGTTCTGTTAGTTAAAATAATGTATCGGGTTCGCCGATAAATGCTGAATATTCTCAGTGCCGAGTAGGACAAAGCAATAATTTATTAAAGTATTTCATAAGAATGTTTAAATTTAATTTATTTTAATTAAAAAAATAATTTAAGTTTATTCAGTACGAAGCCCAATTTTAAATTCCTGTAGAAAGTTAAATAAAACTAAAAATAAAATACCCTACAATACATACAGGCCACTATAGATTTTTGACTTTTTTCTGTGTTTCTTTTCCTGCAACTAACTTTTATTACCGGCTACCAGGCCTTTTATTTTGGAGTGAATTAACACTAACAGAAAAGATCACTTTTATTTATTTTTGAATCCTAAGCAGCAGTGGTCGAAATGGGATTTTTTCTGTTAACAGTTCTGTTAATTCCCCCAATAATTTAATTATCGCAAATTAATTCACCCCAAGAAATTATTTTGAATCAAAGTTTGTTTAGCTTGCCTCGCAACAACTTCAACCCTCAGAATGAAAATTTGCTAAAAATAAGGGGATGATTTAGATTTCGTAAGAGCAGGTGATAATTCGATGTAAGTAAAAGGAATTTTTTTTTTTACATTTTAAAAAAAAAAAAAAAAAATAAAAAAATATAATATTGTGACTTGTTTATCAGAGTTGGTGTGAATGCTGACCCCATACTTAGCACCCGAGTTGCCCACATTTTGGTCAAGTAAGTAGTGCAATAGAAAGGCCTCGCACTGGGAAAAGTTTTAGTAAATATATAAATTCTTTTTATTTTTGGTGTTAATTTATTCGCGGTGAAACAAAAAATCCATGAAATTTGAAATGTTCTATAATTTTTTTTGTTTGCATAACAAAACATTTTAACCTGGGGTTTCTCTCTCTCTCTCTCTCTCTCTCTCTCTCGAGCGGAGTCTGGCTTTGGGGGTGGGTAGACAGCTATCCGACCCACTTTAAAAATTGGCCTTGCGCCACATCTTGCCTTGTGGGGAAGTTGATAAATAGAAAGGACAGCTGTTTTTAATCATTATATTGCAAAAAGGTGAGCGTACATGATGAAAAAATGCCCCAAACTTAATAAAAATAAATGTATTGTCAAAATCATTATTAAGAGAAGAAAGACCAAAGGATTTTTTTCATTATTAAATTATATTTTTTTTAATCCTTTTTAGAACCTTCGAAAATTTGTTAAAAATGTTGTTTTTCTGTGTCAGTTGGTAACCATTAGTCTGGGAAAATTTAACATCATTTTGCAGTGAAAAACGCATTGATTTGGAAATTTTGGTAAAAAAAAAAAAATCAAATGATTGTTTGATTAATGAAACTTCAGAATTTATTCACAAATTAATATTATATATTTTTTTTTTTTTTTAAATGTTTCTTCTTTTTAAAAAATAAATCTCTTTTTTGTAAAAAAAATATTTTTGTTTTACATCTGTTCAGTTAACCTCCACTTAATTTTAGGAAATGTTGAGAAATTCTTTTTTGTAACGTTTTACGGTAATTATTAAATAACAATGTAAAAATGATATTCAGTTATCGTCGGAATTTAGTATTTATGTTTTAAAAGAAAATTTAATTTACTTTAAAACAAATACGACTGTTATCAGGGATATATAAACCATAATTTTATTTTATGATAATTATTAATTTACAACTTCTGTTTGCATCTGTTCTCATCTGATATTATTTACATTGTTTCGGCCGTTGTACTTTCCAACCTTTCTCGGGTGTCTATCGATCCAGAGAATTTTGAAATGAACCCTTTATTTAAATTTCCGGTATGTTGTTCTCATTTTTCCTTTCATGCCGACGGATATTTGATCTTGTTCATTTTTTCCTGACATCTTCCTTATTCCATAAGAAGTCAAAGTTATAACTTTCGTTTTTTTTTTTTTTTTTTTTTTTTTTTTTAATGATGATCAATGCGAAAATCAGAATCGCTAAACTGAGTTTGAATTTCAGCTGAGCTTGTGTTCATTTTTATTAGAACCAATTAAAAAAAAAATAGTGTAAAAAAAAAATAAATAAATAGAAGAAATAACAAGTAATTGTTATATAAATTCATTTTTCATTGAAAAATTTTTTGCCTTCAGACAATTATTATTCATAAAACAATTAAAAAAGCATTTAAAATTAAATGGTGCCTTTGTTTTATTTTTGTTTTTGTTTTTCTGAGTTTTGTATGTTACAAAAATCAGAGCTGATTTTATGTAGATGAGGACCGATTTAAATAAGCAAAAAAAAACAATTTACTTTCCCCAAGGCCTTGTGCTTTTAACTAATAATCACTAAAGGATTCAGCATTGAATTTCTAGAGTTTTCATAAAATTAGTTGGAGTGGGATGTGAATAAATGGAAAAATTACTTTCACCACGACTTTAAAAAGAAGTCATATTTATAATAATAATTTCCATCATTTGTGAATAGTTTCTGAAAGTTTCATTAAAATCCGACAACTAGTTTTATTTTTACAAGATTTTCCAAATTAGTATAAAAAAAATAATGCGGTAAAATATATATATGCGGTAAAATTAAAAAATAATAAAAAAAATGCGGTAAAATTTGTATTATCTAGTAGTGCCCCCTGAACGCAAAGAGAAATAAAGTTTGTTTTTTTTTTGTTTTTTTTTAATCAAAAGATAGAATGTTCTAAAAAGGAAATTAAAAAAAAAAATAATTAGAAAATACTTTTTCTTCTTGATAGTAAGTAACATAAACATTTTGACGATAAAATTTTGATTTCGTCAAGTTTAAGGCCGTTTTTATCATGCTATGCTCATTTTCCAGCGATCTCATGGCGGCCACCAAGCCCAACATGTCTCCCCATCGCCTTGGTCCTCTCTTGATAATAACGAGACCTAGAGTTAATGCTTTTAATTTAATAATACAGTTAAATTTCTAGAGTTAAAATATCCCTTTATGTTGTAAATAAAGTAATTTAATTATTGAAAATATCTGAAATACCTATTATGTGCCAGGAGGTTGCCGATCACGGCTCTCCACATCGTCTTTTGTTACTCCAACTCATGCCACTTTTTCTCTGTGATATTTGTTCTGCCATTCATTTATTCAATTGTTTTATTTTTTAATGTTTAAGTCGGGGCGATCATGACTCCACAACTTCCTGTCTTTTGTTGTTCTAAATAACTCTTTCCCATGTTGTCTTTGAGATATTTTTTTTTATCATCCATTTATTAAGACGTGTTTTTTAAAAAAAATTTATTTATTTTTTTAGTTCACTCAATATAAGGCCCAAGAGCTCTTCAAGCTAGAGGATTAGTGAGTGAAATTGTAAGGAAGGTGGGGAAGTAAGAAATGCATATCCTGCATATTATTAGTACGATAGATATTGGTTGATAATAGACTTGAAGAGGCTAAGGGCAATGGTTAACATTTGTGTCCGCAAAAGGGGCGGCTTTTCCCTTGACACCGCTATTATTTTGTACTACTTTCACTCCCGCAGTAATATTCATTTACAAGATTATAAAATATGTGAATCAAGTACAATGCAGTATTTATTATTTATCATTTTAAGAGGAAATAAATGTAGAAAGAAATCTTTTTTATTCACTGGAACAAATCGTCCCCATTCACTTTGTATTCCATTAGTAAGGAGGAAGTTTCATTTGGACAACTTTTTCCCAAGAACAGTTGCTTTGTGGAACAGACTGCTGAGAGGATGCTTTCCTAATCCATACAATCTTAACCTCTTTAAGTCTAGGCTCAACTGATTTCTTGCCTCTTCCTCTTACGGGCTTTGCAGTCATATCACGTTGAAACACCAGTTCCTGTCTGATCACCGAAGTTAAGCAATGTTGATCCTGGTCAGTACCTAGCCGGGTGACTGCTTGGGAATAACAGGTGTTGTAAGCTTAGATGGACAGGTGGTGTAATGGATAATGGCTCAAAATTGATAATCAGTGATCAGTTCTAATTCCAGTTGGGTTCATTATATTCACTAATGCGCAAATACCCTTGGGGAAGGTATGAATTCACCTATTCCCCCTCCAGCTATGGGTTAACTAGTAAGACTTGTATAACTAAGTCATTACCCCCCCCCAAAAAAAAGAATTCTTAGAATCTAAAATTCTCTGGCTTTAAATAACCTCTAAAAGGTTAAGAAACCGTAGAAAACAAATCAGTCAATCAATCCTCCTTTTACCTTTTATATGCAACAATCTCAATCAGTAACCCTCTGCCTTGAGTGGCTCTTGCATGTGGTGATCTCGAGATGGTTGCATTGTTGCCAGTATGTTGTGCTCACCTATGCTTTCTCGTTGGGTTAGAATATGTGACAATTATAGGGGAATAGAAATATGTGAGCGTAATGCTAAAAAATAACCCTGTCTCACCGGCTGTGGCTGCAAGTGTCAGGGTATGTTTACCTGGTACATGCCGAGGAAATTTTTAAAAAAATATTAAGAAGCTCCATGTTACAGGGAGCCTCTCCGTCTTCAAGCATTACTTCTTCTGGAGGAGGATGGGTTTATTGCCCGGCGCCTGAGGTATCCCCAAAAGAGGAAGTGCCGGTGGGACTTGGGTATTCCCCCACTTCCAGTATTGTCGTTAAACCTTCTTTAAACCTCAGCCTTGTGTCACATTCGGTAGCGACTTGAGCGCGCTGAAAATACTCTATCTTAATAAAGTTCAAACGATTTTCATGACAAAACGGATTTACCCCCCTTACATCAGATGTAAATTAAATTTATTTGCTTTATTTATTTATTTTTTATTTTTGTAAATTTAAACTGAAATTGATTTCGACATTCGTAACTAACAAGTCTCAAGAAAATAAAAAAGTTTAACGAAATGGGAGGTGAAATGTAACAAACGCCTGTTACAGTTTAACTTGGGTACCTCCACTAATTCGATGAAAAAAATGCATACCATGATGAAAAAATAAATAAACAAAAATAAAAAGTTTTATTGTCAAAATGTTTTATATTCAAGAGGAGAGGCCAAATTATTTTAAAAAATTTTTCATTCTTTTCTAACATGTTCGAAATTTTGGTTAAAACTCTCTGGTAAATACCGAGACCACAAGTGACGCCCCCCCCCCCACGACCATTTTCAGGCTTGTGCCAAAATTGTATTTTATTTTTATACAATAAATCTTGAGAACAATTCTGGAAAGAAGACGCCCGTAAGAACTTTCCATCCCTGAAAAGTGTACACTCGTGCGAAGAGTACACCCCCAACCACAAAGTTTAGTCCTAGGCGAGTGCTCCTTCTACCGCGAATGTCGGATTGCTCTCAAGGGCGACGGATAGTCTCTCCGACGTTTAGGCGTTGTACCGAATAACAGCTTTCCTCCATCACGAGAGGTTCCGTTCAAGATGATTCGATAGCCGAGCTCAGTACTAATATTTAGTTTACTATTTACATTTTTCGGACTATTGTCCTCATCTTTGTCGCCATATTTATTACAACGTTTCGGCCGCTGTACGCTCCGGCCTTCTTCAGGTTGTTGGAATGTCGAACTGAAGCCTTTATTTCGCTCTCTGGGGTAGACTGTTCTAGTTCCACGTGCCATGTCTAATGGATGTCAGTTATTTCCTGTTAATTCCCCTCTCCAAGTTCTCCACTGCCTTAACCGGGTATTGAACTCACACTCTTTGGGTCATTATTATTATTATTTAGTTTCTTGTAAATAGCTTATTGTAGTTTATACTTATTAGGCTTTAGATTTTTAAATTGTTTTATCACCCCAATACAAACATTGTACATATGGGGACTAGATAGGCCTTCAAAGAGACTCTGGGGTATTATGGTGGATGTAGTTAGAATGGTACATAAGAATGTATTGTTTTCGTGTAAGGAATTTATTGTGGTAGGTTTGTGATTGTGGCTAAGTTTAATTTTAAGACGGAAGAAGATAGCTTTCCTCCATCCCTCCTTTTGGCCCTGTGCCACATTTTTGTATGTAATGCAAAATAAATAATGAAACCAAATTGGACGTCAACACCGGCAAGCTGAGAGAGAGAACAAAGATAGTTATCACTAATGTCCATTTCACTTCTAATTTCACCATTCACTCTCCCTGCTGCTTTAGCAACAGATAAAATAAAAGTTACTACTTTGTGGAAATTAGCTTTTATTTACTCATAATCAATGTATTCTTTTTACTTGGCTTTATGCTTGCTGAGACGAAATAGGAATTACCTCCACAACACAACTAAGTTTCATATAGAATAAAAAAAAATATCTATAGTAAACTATTGGTTATATAAGGGTAATGATAATTTATTATTAAGCATAAATTCCAGTTCCTTTATTACACTGCTGGTGTTCCATATTTTTTTTTTCCTATATATATATATATATATATATATATATATATATATATATATATATATATATATATATAATGATTTATTTAAAATGTTTTTTTTTTCACTACAAAATTAAATTCGTAGCTTTTAGCTTCCATTTTTGAAACATGGTTAGAACTGTGTAGCGAAAAAACATTTTAAATAAATCAATTTATAATATTAATGCTCTGTAAATTTACACTGAACACTATTTTGTAAAAAATAAAAATATCTATAAGAACACCGGATTATATATCTTACTGTTCTTTATTTTTATACGCGCCCTTCTTAAGAGTGGGGTTTAAAAAAAAAAAAAAAATTACAGTTGTGATCTATGATGTCACAGGTTTCCGTGCGTAAATAAACGTTATTTCCATTTATGTTTTTTTAAGCAAAAAATAAGCATAACGGTTTTTACAACATTCAATTTAATTTATCCTCAAATTTACTAATTTCGTTTATAATGTCGGTTCGGGTCCGATGAGTGAATGTACCAATGTTTAACTGAATGTCAAAAATCTTTAATTACAGACTGGAAATAATTTTTCTTTTAATGCGGATTAGCTTTAGGCTATTAAACCCCCCCAAAAAAGTAATGCCAAAATTGACATTCATTAAAAATTTAAAATTCTTTAAAATGCGTTTTGTTTTTTTTTAATATTTATTTAGTCTTCTTACTCTTCTTAGCTACTTTAAATTCATACCACATGAGTATTCATTTGATTGTTCTACAACAGTAGCGGAACTATCCATAGCAACATGGAATCGTGAGAGTATTATTAATTTTTAAAAGCATTTAAATAATAAACAAAGGAATTTCTGAACGATTTAATTTTCATGAAGTTGTCTTTTCTTTCTTAAGTTTAAAAAATCAGAACTGCGCCCCTAATGTTCGAATGGCAGTGGAGACTTCTACTTTAAAAAGGGGTGTGGAAAAAAAAACATTTGAATGCAAATTTCATTTACATATAGTGAAAATACGATTTATTTATTGAGGTCATATATTGTTCAATACTAAATGCATTTGAACTGTATTTTTTCCTGAGAAAAAAAAAAAGTGAGGCCTTAGTTTTATTGCGGTTGTGGATAACAATAACATTCGTAAAAAGTTTTTACATCTTTTTTTTTTACTTTTTATTTCAACCATAACTTTACCCACTTAAGTCTTGAGGTTTTGATTGTTTTTTTTTTAATAGTTTCGAAAATACGAGAAACACCAAGACATTTCTAGAAAGTTTTTAGCATATAAATCTAATTAAAAAAAGAAAATGAAGATTAATTGTTTGTTGAGATTATGATTTGCCCCTACCATGTAAGAGAATAAAAAAAAAATCATAGCTATGATTTCATTTAATTTTTAAAAACTTGTAAAGTTTCAGAAAGCAAATCAATTACCCGCAATCGACCATGATAACCTTAGAGCTACACACGCAAATGAATATTTACCAACTTTCTCTCTCACTCTTTCTGGGTGACGAAAAGTTAGGCTTGAAGCTAGTTTTTCTAGTTCATTCTGTGTTTATTTTTCTTTTTTTTTTTTTTTTTTTTTTTCTTAGTCCTTGCCGACGACGACGAGTGAATTTGAGTCTGGTCGCTTTTTCTAGTCGATTCAATTATGAGCGGTATAGTGACCCCAGTTATTGAACCGGTCTTCTCAAAGGTCACCGAAGATGTTCCAGGAGCTGAAGGGCCTGTTTTTGACAAAAAGGGCGATTTTTATGTCGTAGCCCCCGGAGTTGAAAATGAAGGAAAACCTGCAGGAGAAATCCTTCGGATCGATTTGAACACAGGAAAGGTAAAAATAAAATATTTTATTTATTTTCTTTTTTTTTTTTTTTTTTTTTTTAACTATATTTTAAACCCCGACTTTCACTTTTAACTTATTTCGTGATATTATTATTTTTTTAATTATTATTTTTTAAATTAGAGATTATTAAAAAAAATAAATAAATAAATAAATATTACCTGTAAGTTGACTCGCTCTTATAACGGCTTTGGTATACTGAGTCAGAGGTCATTTTTTAAGTGAGTTTGAACCTCACAGTGTTTAGTGTGACGTTCCACATTTTGTTTTTTTTTTGTTTTTTTTTGTTTTTTTTTTTGTATGTCTAAGTTCGGATGATTTATTATACAGATTAATATCTACAAGATTTTTTTTGAGTTCTTAATTTCCAGTATTCTCTAAAAAGCGCTAAAATAAAATTGAATTCTACTATTCGTAAAAAAATGATCACTCTCGGCTGGGGCCATTGGAGAAAAAATATGGAAGCCCGAAAACTTTCTATGGCCCAAGAATAGACATCACTGAGGAAGCATTCTGGTGCACAATCTATGTGTATATAAAACGAACATTATTGTTATTATTGGCGATCTTGTACTTTCTCCAGTCTTAAATTATTTTAGACCACCTCGCTAATGTTTACATCGCTTACATGACTAACGAGAAAAAAAAGCCATCTACGAAAATTCAAACCACATTCTTGAAAAACTTATTTTTCAACAATTTGAATTTGATTTATTATGCTAGCCGCCTTGAAAGGTTATTCTGCGTTGTTAACTTCTTAATTTGGTTAAGTCTATTGAACTATTTGTATCTAAAATTCTCAGTGGTGCACATAAATCTTGCCACTGTGGAATAACAACTTTTTAATTAAAATTGTGATTATGAATAAGAATTTTGAAAATGTAAAGCACGATTAAAAAACTGTAAAATAATTGTTAAAAATAGTTTCAGCTAAAAATTAAAACATCAAATTCAAAATCCTTAGGTATTATTATTTAAATTAAATAAAAAAAACTCAAAAAAGGTAATTGTTTTTATTTTAAGCTTAAAAAATGAAACCCATTTCATAATAAAATGTCAAATTCTTAGTTACTGTTTGAATAAAATCAAGAAGAGGCAAAAATAGGAATCTTATCGGATAAAGAATATCACTTGAGGAGGATTTCCTTCTTTCTCCTTCTGGGAGGAGAGGAACCCAGACGAGGCTATGCAGAAGGGCAAAGTCTCGTTTGGGGAGGTAGACCCCGTGTATAGTATACAAGGTCTACGAGCAATTTTTGCCCGAGTCTATCGGCTTGGAACGCCCTCCGTTAAAAAACTGGCCTTATGCCACATCTTGCCTTGTGGCGAGGTTCATAATGTCACTTATCTTTTTTACTTTTTTTTTTAAGTAATTAGTTCCGATGGCATTTTCTTAAAAAATGAAAATGTTTTTTCGTCTTTTAAATTATTCATTTATTGTGCATAACACGTTTCACTTTTCTTTTCTGTTATTGACATACTTGGTACAGGTTTTCGATTGTCAGTTACAAGCAATGTTCTTTCATTTCTTTTATTTTTTACTTTTCGCTTTTCCATACATAGAAAATGTAAACATTACTTAGACTATTTTTCAATGTTCGTCACATCGTGTGACGATTATTTGAAATTGCTCTTCCAAATGATGGATAAAAAAAAAAAAAAAGTCTCTAGATTCAGTAATTATTAAATTAAATTATCCTTTTTTGGGGGAACCAAATTTTTTTTTCTCTTTTTTTTTTTTTTTTTATTTATTTTTAATAGTTTTCTTTTTAAACTCTTCCAGAGTATTCTTTTTAGAATGTTGACAAAATAATTTTTTTGTACTTGAAATAATGTTTATTTTCCATGGTAATTTTTTACAAAGCACATTCATAATCCTCCTTTTAATTTTTAATTGGTGAGAAATTTCGTAGTAACAAGCACTTATTCGTTTGTTACCTTTTGAGACATCAGTATATTTGCTGACTACTTTAATTTTTTTAATGTATGGATGCACAAATTTGAAACTTGACACTTTTTCGCCACCTTTAATCCTAACAAAAAGTGAAAGCGAATTGCATTGGACAGAAAAGAATTTTCTTGTTTAGCCTTAGTTGAACTTTTAACTGACATTCTTTAGGTTGGAAAAATTGAACACACGTCTTTCAGTGGCATGCATTTCAAGGCCAAGCATTTAGAACCTGTCACCACCAAAAGGCCACAAATATGTAGAAAAACTTTTACAAACTTATCCATGAGGACCATTGACAAGCAATCTATTAGATATTTCATGATTGAAATTGGAGTGTTTGTGAAGAAACACTTTACTAATCGGTATAAATTAAGATATAAGTAAAGCAAACAACTTGGAGAGGGATGGGCTCCGCCAGGTTAAAAGCCCGAAACATGCCACATTGATAAGCACACCAAGAAACCATTCATAGAGACTCAGGCTTTGGCATACTACTGCGACAAATGTAGGTTGAGTTAAGGGCAAAAGAAGAAAACAAAAAAAACAAAAAAATCAAATTATATCATACGCATTATCAGAAAAGATACTATTAATTAGTCAGTTTTAAACACAATGGGTCTTTTTAATGAAAAATGTTAATATGCTATATCCATACTGAATGGCCCCCAACTATGGGTTAAATAGGACTTGTATCAGTAAATCATTATTACCTTCAAAAAAACTCACAATTCAAAAATATTTTCTGGCTTTAAATAACCTACAAAAGGTTGATAAACCATTAAAAAACCAATCAATGAAGCCCTGCTGAGTTGATTTATTTTATCTATTTTGAGCTGTCTCAGATATTCACGAGTCTATCACAGTCCTGATAGTCAAAAGGTCGTTGGTGAGTGGGATGGGGTATGCTATGTTATAACATAGCTGGTCAATATAGATCATTGCTGGGCGACCAATTTATTTTTTCTCCATGGCTAGTTCTTGATTTGCTTGCAAGCAGTTGTCCTGAAGAGCATGTTCTGTGTTTATATAAGATTTGTACAAATATCAGGGCTGGGTCCATAGAGCTGTCATTTAATTAGATCTTGTCTTCAGATGTTAAGGCGCCCTGGGTATGACGATAAACTAGATCCAACAGCAAAGCCCCTGATCAGGAGGTTCCCAGGTCCACCCTGACCCAAGGTGGTAGCACCTGTTAGGGTCCCAGTTATGGGCAAATAGTTAACCCCCGAAACTGAGGTAAAAAGCATTATAAAAAGTATAAAAATAGGTTTTAATACCAGAAATAAATTTTTGTAGAAGAAAAAAAACAAACTATTACCAGCAATATATTTTTGAAAAAAAAAACAAAAAAATATTACCAGCAATACGTTTTTTGAAAAAAAAAAAAAAAAAATATATATATATATATATATATATATATATATATATTATTACCAGCAATACATGTTTTAAAATAATATTACTAGCTATGTTTTTGAGGAGAAAAAATATTACCAGAAATAGACTTGACAAAACAAAATATTACCAGAAAAAAAAAAAAATAGTTGTTGGCATTAAATAACCCATTGAGGTTGGTATTTCGTAAAACACAACAAACCAAAATCAGATGTTAAGCATACCTGTCAGCATTTGAGTGTAGCTTCCATCAAGCTTAGACACTAGGGTTTTAGTTAATGTCCGGGCATTGACACCATACATTAACACCCTCTACAGTGGCTTAAAAGAATTTCCGTTTGTATTTGTCTGGTAGATCATATTTCCAGATTGCATCCATTTTATTCAAGATGGCTTATGCTTTATTTATGCTAATTTTCTCCTCTTTTCAGTAGAATTCATTTCACTTCCTAGTTATGTAAAAGATTTGACGGATTTTAATGATTCACCTGTAACAGTTTGTACTGAGCCTTGCTGGTTGAGGCTTATGAATTCAGTTTTAGAGGCATTGATATAAAGTCTAACAGCATTGGCAACATTTTCTAGATGATGTAGGAGAACTGTGGCATTGGTAATTGTGTATGCAATGATAGCTAGGTCAACAGCATAGTCAATATCCGTCAATTTTATTGCAGGATATCGACATTATCTTGGTGATAAAGTAAAACCTAGATGATGATATTTGTCAAAGGAAGTTCTCATTATGTAGTCAAGGGTGATAACAAAGATAAAAGGTGCAATGGTATCACCCTGGAGGACCCCTGTTTTGATTTCAAAGAGGTTATTTTCTGGGGATCTAACCAAAGTTTTGGTATTTTTGTGTAGCATCATTATGGTAGTTACTGCTTTGAGTGGGGTGGGGATCACGCTTTACACAAGTATGTACAGTCAGTCATGTGCCTTGTGTGATACACACTTAGGCGATCATCTATCTTTTGATACATGACTGGTGAGGCTGTGTTTTTCCCCTGTAGGTTGTCATTTCTTTCTGCAGTAGACCAGTTGCCATCCAAGGTTATAGAACCTGGTCTGTCCTGCTAATTTACCCATAGTTGGGGGAAGAAGAGGATTCATACCTTTCCCAAGGGTATTAGCACATAAGTGAACGTAATGGATTCATCTCAATTCAAACTCCTCATCCGAGCTGCTATCCATGACTCCACCGTGCATCCCAGGTATATACAGTAACTTATAATTTATGGAGAAAGATAAAAAAATTACATGGCATTTAAAACATATATCAAATTATTAATCTGCTAAGTCTCAGCTTTTAAGTTTGTATAGCTATTAGAAATTTTATACTCTTTAATTCATTTTAGAATTAAACCAAGTATTTTTTTGTTAAATATTTGCATGCTTTTTGTGTCTACGATGATGTCCTCCTGATGTATAAATAAAAGGACAATATATCAAGTAGTCAGACCTTGTGAGAGTCCATGTGATAATACAAGTAACAGCTGGATGTTAGTCTGAGTTGAAGTCATTAAGAAATCTACACTTTATCTGCTTTCTTCTTTTCCTTTAATTTGTGGCCCTGTTGCTGCATGCTTTGCTGAACACCGCTCTTACTTTGGTCTGTGTCTGATAGTCCATCACATGCGAGTCTGCTCTGCACCAATCTTGCATCTCCACATTGTGTTTCAGTATCTACAGGAATATTAATGAAGAACTGTTGAAGATCAGGCTTGACTCTTCTTTGTCCTGGCTTTGCTTGTGAAAGACTAAAGTCATCAGTGTCACTGCGAAAGTTAATTAACTTTAAAAAACACATTAACAAGCATAAAAAATAACAACTTTTATTTATGGTACTATGATTAAGATCATGAATATATAAACAAAAGGGATATCTCCATATAAGGAATTTTTAAGCTGGGATGAAGAGGTTGACTGGCAGTTGCAGTTATGGCTAAACAGCCCAACTATTTAAATGAAGAGTTAAAAAACTGCGTACAGAACAGTCTTTCTGAGATGAGGTATTATGCACACTATTTACATTAATCGAACTATTGTCCTCATCTTTGTTGCCATGTTTATCACAATGTTTCGGCTGTTGTATGCTCTGGCCTTCTTCAGGTTGGAATGTCAAACTGAACCTTTTGTTTTGCTCACTGGGGTAGACTGTTCTAGTTATTTCACTCACTGGGGTAATCTGTTCTTGGATAATAACTTAACCAGGTATTGAACTCACATTCTTTGGGTCCTGTCAATGGATCTAACCAACGCCTTTATCCACTGTGCCATGTGTCTTTGAGGACATCTGGGTATGAATTTCTGGGTATTATAAACCTAATGTCTTCAGCAACCATTTTTTTTTTTACCAGTCCTCATATTGCAATTTTTGATGTTATCATTGCATGTTTTTTTGTTTTTTTTTTTTATCAGAGCTCATATTGCAACTTTTGTTGTTATCGCTTTTCTCTATCATTTCTTATTACTGGTTCCCATATTGTATTCATTTCTATGCTTGGTCGGCTCAGGAGATTTTTGTGGCCTAACATGGCAACAAAGATGAGGACAATAGTCCAAATAATGTAAATAGGTCTTTAACTGATTGAGGCATCACTGTCACCTGGCAGGGTGAGTGTTGGTCTACTAGCAGCAAGACTAGTTTGATCTTAGTCTGCTCTTTCAGCGACTGCTTTTTATGGGGGTGCAAACCCCAATTGTACTGCTCTGATTGGTCAGCCAATAATAATGCTGGACCAATGGTCTTGTATCATATGCCTCAAAGAGGAAGAAGGAATAAGAACCCAATATGACTGCTGGTCCAATCAAAATAATGACCCTGTGTTGTAAGTATAAGAGGGTGAGAAGAGAAGCTCCATCCCAGTCTTTCTATCATTGGTAAGCCAATGAAAATGGCGGCCTTCTATCTCCCTCTCACTGCTCATATACATATAATATTGCTGATTCTTCTCTGGATTCTATAAAGAATCACTAGATGTACAGCAGGAGCATCAAATCATATATAGCAAGAATATTCAAAGCATGGATGAGTAGACTTATAAATATGCAAGATAGATTGTCCAGCATCACACAATGAACCGATTTTAAAAATAGCTATTTTTAGAATTTTAATAGAACCCAAATATAAAACAGCCTCTTTTTCATCAATAATTGGCAACAAAAGTATTAAATACTATTCTTGTAAATAAACAATCTAATATATAAATAGATTTTTGCTGTCAGATCTTGAGAAAAAAAAAAAAGGTTTAAGTCCAGATACTCTCAATCTATTTTAAGGAACTGGTGAGTTGAAAGCAGATGAAAAAGTGCCCAGAAAATGCATCAAAATAATTGTCATTATTTGTAATGGGACAAAACTTCTTAGATCACATGATCTTTTCATAATAATGTCAATTCGAGCCTACCATCGCCAAAAAGAAGGAATGTATTAAGTAATAAAATAAAAATTAAAAAATTATTTTAAAAATAGAATAGTGCAACTGTTTTTATTAAACTTTTCAGTTTTGGAGTCATAAATTTTGTTTCCATTTCACATCAAGGAAATAGTCCAATACAGAATTTTACATGATTTTTAAACTATTATAAATTATTATAATTAAAATTTAAGAAAAATGAAAAAATTCTTGTAAAAATTCATTATTCATCAGAAAAATTTTATTTCTTCAGACAATAGTGTCCTTAATATAACTTATTTACAAAAGCAATTAAAAGTTTTTTAATTAAATAATGTCATAGTCTTGTTGCATTTAATATTTTTCAATTCGGAGCAGATTTTCAGTTAGAACAGTGCAAATTTGAAAAAAAAAAAAAAATTAGGTGATTTACATTCTCCAAGGAGTCCTACTTTTAACAAATAGAAAGGTATTTCACAAAATTTCATGAAATTAAGTAAGTGGGGGGGATAACATAGGTAAGAAAAAAAAAAAAAAAAATTTTTACCAAATTTTTTTTTTTTTTTTTTTTTTTTTTCACAAAATTTTGGTAAAAATATTCTTTTTTTTCATTCATTTCTGAATAAGTCCTGAAAATTTCATAAAAATCGGACAATTTTTTTTATTTTTTATTTTTATTTTTTTTTTTTAATTTTTCAAAATTTCCAATTACTAGCCTATGCATTATACACTCTCATTATACACAAGATGTAAAATTAGTATATGTACTACTGGCCCTGGCTATGCTGTTGATGAAAGCATATGTCCATTTACAGTAGTCAAATTAGCTTCAAAATAAGATCTTCAAAGGTTGCATGATATGATATTCGAGTATATAGGATAATGTGGTCAACAGTGTAGCCAGGACCAGCAGTACATACACAAATTTTATATCTCGTGTATAATGTGACCCCCTTAAATTTAGAAGACGTTAAACTATATCCACCTCCTGGGTAAGACGTTAAACTACATCCAGCAGCAAGGCATCTAATCAGGAGGTTTTGAGGAGTGTGGAACCACCTCTTAATTGCTGGTGTTCCAGGTCCACCCTGACTCGGGGTGGTAGCACCTATTAGGGTTCCAGCTATGGGCAAATAATTAACTGTGACCAGCAATACTTTTTTGAAACAAATTATTACCAGCAATACACATTTGAAGGAAAGATATTACCAGAAACAGATTTTTGACGAAACAAAATATTACCAGCAATAAAAAATTTTGTTGGCATTAAATAACCCATTGAGGTTGATATGCCATAAAATAAACCAAACCAATCTAAACCAAAGAATACATATTCTATTCATACGAATCTATCCTAAAAATGTTGTCAGCATTAAATAACCCATTGAGGTTGATATGCTGTTAAACAAAATAAATCAAACCCAACCCCTTAAAATTAGCTTCAAATTAGGTTCTCAAAAGTGCATGATATGTGAGTATATATAGTAATTTGTTTTAATATTCTTTTTTTTAAAAAGTATTTTTATTTTTTGAATTTAACGTTTATAAAATTTTTCTTTTCTTTGAATAAATGAATAACCTTTTTTTCATATAATTATATCCAACATTCTTTGTTTAATTCAAAATTTATGGTTTTATTTCATAACATTTAAATCCATACCCTTTAAAAATTTTGCTAAGTGTGCCGTGATATTATCATTTGATCCTAGGTGTGCTATTGCTTAAAAAGGTTGAGAAACAGTGTCTTAGAGGAAAATCTAACCAGTGCTAATCAATGAAAATTAGTTAAAGAAAAAAAAATCTTTATTCTTTATGAAGAACCATTTTCCCTCTGTGGTGCTGGCCACTGGTCTATAAATAGAAACAATTAGCGAAACCTTTGAATTGAGATTATTTTGACAGACACAGGACGGGGTGGAGAGGGAGTTATATTTAACTTTTAACCACCTCATTGTTCCTCTGAACCAATTAAATCAGGCCATTGACCCTTACTTTGCCACTGGGAAACAAAGAATTTTCACTTCTGAAAACTTACCAAAATTTATCTATCTTCTGGTGAATTGTAAGCATCTGTGTAATTTTGGGTAGCATGGGGGTAGGTCTGACTAAACCTGCAAGGTATGTTACTTTGTACTCTGAACTGTTATCTCTCTTTTTCCCCTCCCTATTACCCAACCCGATTTCTATCTAGTATATGATAAGGTTTATCTGAAATGCCAAATGAATTCATGGTGAAATACACACACACTGCTACTGAAGACGACGATGTATGAGGGTCAAGCTCAGTTCTTAAGACCGACAGTCAGACAACCTGCACGGATATTTTGATTATAGTGGTGAAGGCTTATGCAGAACCAATCACACTTTTGGGGGGAAGAGCTGAATACAGAGAAATGGTGCACAGTAAGCCGCAAGGTCCTCAAAGGATCCTATGCAGGTTTTGTCCTTCTCATTGGATCGTTCACTACACAAAGCTATTGGACCCCATCTGACCTGCTATTCAACCCATAGCTGGGGGGAGAAAAGATGGATTCATATCTTTCCCAACTATATTAGCACATACGTGATAGTAATGAACTCGACTAGAATTCAAACTCGCCTCTCTGATTCCTCAATCTGAGCTGCAATCCATTACTCCACCCTGCCCCCTCTCTCTCTATCACACACACACACACACACACACACACACGTGTGTGTTTGTTTTAATGTATGCTATATTTATGGGTTAGTGCTCAGTATCAGATATAGGTTTTAAGCATAAAAGGGGATATTGTATTTAGCCTGAGACAATATTGTCCCCTCAGGGTGTTGACTTTGATGTCCACTTCTATATATTTACGCGCACACACACACATATATATATATATATATATATATATATATATATATATATAACTGACTGCTCATATTCCTGAAGTACACCCTATCTGATAGGGTGACTGACTAATCCCTGCTTCAGACGCCTGCTCAGGCACATATTTTTTTTCATCAATGCCATTGCCCATAGACTCAACCTATACTACAACTATTCTGTCTCTGGAAGAAGAGTGAATAATCTGCTGTGATCAGCACTCTGACAAGGCCAACACACACCAAACAAGGGGATCTTTACATGTCCGACCCTAATCATGCATCCCAGTTATGTGATTGCCTGGCCTTTTATAGGTATTGTTCTGGCTTGAATCCTTCTCATGCTGGCTTGTGACTCTGTGCTAACACAACCATCGATCAATTCTGAACAGTCTTCATTACCCAATATCACTCCTGACACTCGTGTCAACCATTTTTATGGTTTCCAGACCCTCCCCAATTATGTGACCAGCAGGGATTATTACCCGGGCCCCAATATTATCAAGAAGGTACCTCTTTGACCATGGTGAGCTTCAAATCTTTTTTTTAATTTTTATTTAAATTGTTAAAAAATTTTTTAAAATTTTATTCACAATGTTGCTCTATAAAAGGCTCAAGAGCCACTCTAGGTAGATGCCTACAGAGTAAGAGATAAAAGGCACAGTTTATGTAAATTCCATGCATATGCATGGAAGATAACATTCAACCCTAGACATGAACAGGTTAAGATATTGAGTGTAGCTTTATTTACAGTTTCTGGGAGTGCACATTATCTAGCATCAACAATCTGAACAATGCCAGTACGCTCAAACCCTCAGTCACGATGAGTTGTAACTTTGAGCTAACACAACCATCTATGACTCCCAATGGTTCTGTCTACCCAATTTCCCAAATGCTTTAGGACTCTATCAAGATTGGAAAGTTGACCTATTCAGTGGCAAATAAACATTTACACATCTGACCACAAATAACACAAATTCTCTTGATTTTATGGTCATAGTTCTTATGTGAATATTAATCAGCATTCCAAGAGCTTTCTAAAGATCTACAACTTGATTATATTGGGAGATATTAAAATGTTAGCATATAATGGTAAATAGCAAAATCCGCCATTTTGAATTTGGCCCAGCTCCTTAAAACCCTTGTAACTAGGCCACAGTCAAAAATCCACTACAAACTATTGTACATATCTTGTCATAAGGCAGACAAATTTGTTGTCAAATTCAAAAAAGATTAAAGATGTGATTTTTGAGAAATTAAGGTCAAGGTCAAATTATGTTATTTGACCTTTAAACAAAAGAATAAATAGATCACCTTTTAGACCTATCCAAGTACTTTAAAATGCTATGTTAGCTTTGTGGGTGAAAAAAACAACTGAGATATTGTTATTTAAACTTTGACTATTTTCCAAAATTCACCTTTTTGACAATGGTCATATCTCAGGAACCCTTTGACCTAGAAATGTAAAATAGGCACCATTCAATTTCTATCATGAAAGCTCTATATGTGTACCAAATTTGAAAAAAAAATCTGTCTATGACGGTCAGACCTTTGTTGATTTGACACAGAATGACTCACTTTGGGAATTTTTTGTTTCATTTTTGTTTTATAGTTCCTTTGTTTTGCTTTTGACTTATATGTGCATATATTGTGGGTGAAAAAACAACTGAGATATTGTTATTTAAATTTTGTGACTATTTTCCAAAATTCACCTTTTTAGCAAGGGTCAAAGGGTCACATTTTGGGAACCCTTTGACCTAGAGATGTAAAATAGACACTGTTCTATATCCAACAAATTGGTCAACATTTAGCCACAAATAACACAGATTCTGTTGATTTTATGATCATAGTTCTTGTGTGAATATTAATCTGCATTCAGTCTTCTAAAAATATACAACTTGATTATATTGGGTGATATGAAAATGTTAACATTTTGTGACAATAGCATAATCTGCCATTTTGAATTTGGCCCAACTTGAGCCACAGTCAAAAGTCCAACACAAAATTTTGTATATGTCTTGCCATAAAGCAAAAAAATTTGTCAAATTTAAAAAAAAAAAAAAAAAAAAATAAATAATGATATGCCTTTTGAGAAATTAAAGATCAAATGTTAAGGCCAAGGTTACATGGTTAATTTCCAGTATATGCACCAAAAGCCCCCCCCCTCCCAGTAATGAGAATGTATCATTCTGGTGTGAAATTGCCTGATTATTTCGAAAATGACATTAAAACATTGCGCTTGATTACCGTTTATGATTTATCAATGTAAGTCTTTCCCGTTGTCTGGCCACCATTACTGGTGTTTACATACGTTTGCCTCGAGTAGTAATGGGCAGAAGCTTACTGAGTTAACAGCCTTTTTTTTCTTTTTTTTTTTTTTTTTGCAGCTTTTTGTATCTTACTTGTCTTGATTACTGCACAATTTTCGCCGATGTTATTTTAAAATGAATAGTTTTTTTCAATGGTATAAATTCCTTTTTTCCAATTAGAAGTATTGATTCTTTTGGAACTGAAGCTTTTTTTTTCTTTTTAATTAAATTGTAATAGAAACAATTGAAAAAAACTTTGTTGAAGAAAGACAAGAACTTTATTTTACTTTTTTATCCTTTTTTATTTTATTTTTTTTTTTTTTTTCATTTGTACTAATATATTTGGAATCATGACTTTTTTTTTTTTTTTTTTGGCTTACTTTTAAAATTCTGCACATTCATTTTTAAACTTCGCTCATTGCCCAGTAATCAACACAAATGATGCTTCCACACATGTCTATTTGAGCAAACGTATGTAAACAAAGCCAGTAATTGTGGTGGTTCTGTCTACGCAACGAGAAAGAAGTTGTACTTACATTGTCCATAACTTCTAAACGGTAATCGAGTACAATGTTTTAATGTCATATTCAAAATAATCAGGCAATTTCACACCAGAATGGACCATTCTCATTGCCATGGGCTTTTGGTGTTTATTTGACCTTTATCTTATTTGACCTTCAAACAAAAAATAAATAGATTACCTTTTAGATCAGGGTGGGCAAACGTTTCAGTCCAAGAACCACATTCAAAAATTCACAATTTTATTGGGCCACATAGTATATTAGCCCAAAATAATACTTAAAATAGACAAAAAAAAGGCTTTTAAAGAAAAAAAATGCAATTAATTTTTATTAATTAATATTTTAAAGTACTGTAGAAGGTTCACATGAAACACATTTATTTGAAAGACAGTAACTCTATTTAAAATACTTTAAAGAAAAAATATTAATAAGTATTTTTAAGTTGAAGATTTACATGAAACAGATTTGAAAGACAAAATAACATTGTTTTAAGAAAAAATTATTTTTATTAATATTATAAAGTAGAAGACAAGTTAACTCTGCATAAAGAAAAGTTCAAGTTTTTTTGTTTTTTTTTTTAAGTAGAAACTTCACACTAAACAGATTTATTTGTAAAACAAAGTAACTCAGCAACAGAAGGATCTCAACGACTCGAGGAGAATGTATCTGACTGCAGTCATTTACTAGTTTGTTAAAATTAGGCGTCAAATTGCTTGTAACAATTATTTGGTGTTGCTTGGTAACTTTATCCTTCAAATTTACTAACATTTGGCAGGCCGCATGAATTCTTTTAGTGGGCAGCATGTGGTCTGCGGGCCATAATTTGCCCACCCCTGTCTTAGATCTATCCAAGTACTTTAAAATGGTATATAATTTATCTCTGTAGGTAAAAAAAAAAACAAATGAGATATTGATATTTAAACTTTGACTATTTTCCAAAATTCACCTTTTTGGCAAGGATCAAAGGGTTGTATCTTGGGAACCGTTTGACCTAGAGATATCAAATAGACACCGTTCTATCATGAAGCTCTATAAGTGTACCAAATTTGAAAAAGAACCTGTCGGTGATAGACCCTTGTTGATTTGACATAGAATAATTATTTTTCAGTCTGATCTGGCTCTTGTAGAAGATAGCAGGCGGAGTCAGGTACTTACTAGAGTTGTACAAAGAATCGACCATTTTTCCAGCATTTTTAGTGATGGCTCATACATACAAATTTTACTTGAGCTTTGGTTCCCAATGGATTCTCAAAACAAGGAGCCTCCCTGAGAGAACGCCCATACTTCGTGATAGGCAAAAATTCAAGCTCTGCTTGGTGATGATGTAATGACAGTAGCTTAGTTTTAATGGCATTGAATGTGACTAGCTAGTTTTAACCCCGCAGAGCTGTTAGAGCTAGCTCAGAGAAGAGATCAGTTACTAGGCTGTGGCTATCTTAAAATGAGTGGAAAAACATCATATATGTGGACACTATACTATTCTTTACTATAGTTGGAAAAACACAGCCATCTCAGTCACCAGGCAAAAATATTAACGGATCATAATGTGGTGTGAGTTAAATAGTGCAGAGGAAAGTGAGGATAATAAAATTATGTTCACAAGATTTCCAAGTCGCGAGGCCTTGAAAATCAGCATTTAAAAATTACCTTTTTTTTTTTTTTCTTTTGCAGAAGACTGTGATCTGTAAACCAAAAGTGGATGATTTTGGAGGAATTCCTGCTGGCTGCCAATGTGATCGTGAAAACAATCAACTATTTGTAGCTGACATGAGACTAGGTTTGTTGATTGTGCAGACAGATGGGTCCTTTGAGCAGGTAGACTGGACTATTTCAGATCTTTCTTTCAACCAAAGCACAAGGTCATTGTTTTGTTTTGTGACAGTAGGCTCTGTAAAAATTCTCTTGTATTTTGGCAATTATCATGCACATCAAAAACTGCTTTGTCTCTCTTGTTAGTAAAATAGACGGGGGCGGGGATAACATTAAGAAGCATATGTGTAAGCCTTCATACCACTGTCATGTCACATCAAGATGTGTGGGTCAAGACCCAAAGTCTCCATTGTATTTGGGTGATGAAACATTAGTATGGGACAACAGTGTTGTTTTTTTTTGTTTTTTTTTATTATTATCAGTTCACACCAAGCAAGGAGATAATGCCACTAAGATGCAAAGGGGGTACTGGAATGAAAGAGAATAAGAAAATCCTAAAAAGAGCCAGAAACCCAGCCCTAAACAGGAAACGAGGGATGAATCTGTACTTTTGTTCAAAAGACGAGGGAGGAGTGTGAACTGGACAATAGGCAAACCATCAACTCCCTTTTTGTTTTTTATTTATTTTTATTTTTATTTATTTTTATTTTTTTACAATATGAGGATGACAGAAAATTCCTAATGGGCACACACACCAAACTTTGTCACTTTCCTTTTAAACTGGGGTGAATGAAGGTTAAAGGATTCAAACAAAACATTGTGATGGAGATGATGAAACCTTAGTTTATGATGATTGACAATGCCAGCATGATACAAGAGTTTTAATTAAAATTATTTTAAAAGCAATTACTTCCTTCAAATCAAGGGAAAAAATTACTTCTCACCATTAGTGGAGGGCCTTTAATCAATGAAACCCAAAAATAATAAACAAATAATAGTCCAAATGCTGGGCTTACAGTGAAACACGTTTTAACTGAATGTACTCACTTAGCACCTATAAGATGTAAACGCTACAAGGAAACATAAAACTATCTGAAAATACTGAAACCATCAACATAATGTCCTATAATATTAAAGAAATAGGTTTATACTAAAACATATAACACCTACAATAAATCATATAATAAAACATATAACACCTACAATAAATCATATAATAAAACATATAACACCTACAATAAATCATATAATAAAACATATAACACCTACAATAAATCATATAATAAAACATATAACACCTACAATAAATCATATAATAAAACATATAACACCTACAATAAATCATCTACAAACTTACTTTTCCCTGAAAGTACAAAAATATGTACAAAATATATTTAATTGAAGGCATACAATTGTGTACAAAATATTTAGATTTCAGTATTAAATAACCCAGATAGGTTGATATATATTTTTTTTTCTTAAGCATTTCACCTCAAGTAAGGCAAGAGTGCCACTAGCACACAATGGGTTACAGAGAATGGGAACAAGAGTAAAGAGGTATGATAGAGGAAAGGATGAACAGAAGGATGGGAATAGATCAAGGCATCTGAAGATGTCAATTGACATTGCATTTGAATATTTGGAGATTATAGCTATCAGGGAAGCAAGTAAGATGAAGAGAGTTCCACAGACAGAAAGTGCAAGACATGAAGCTATTGGAATAGAAGAGATGGCTACATTTAACCACTTTGACAATGAAAGGGGTGGGACTGAGAAGCCAACCTAGTAGCCCGTTTAAATTCATGCAGTTTGAGAACCAGTGAAAGTAGCTTGTCAGAGCAGTTACCATGAAAGTATTTGTAGAAAAGACAGAGGGAAGCAATGGCATGTCTTTGAGAGAGCGACTGTAAACGAGATGCCAGATCAGGGTGAGTCACATTGTATATCCGTCTCTGGATTTTGTCAAGGATCTTAAGATGAACAGCGGGGTCTCCAGACTATATATGGCAGCAGTATTCCATGCAAGGGTGAATGGTTGATTTATAGATCTGAAGTATGGACTCTGGCAACAAAACCCTTCCTGGCATAACACAGAGAACCAACTTTCCTTGCAGTAGATGAAGCTATTGATTCAATGTAACTATTCCATCTGAGGTCAGAGGACAGTGTGAGACAAACTATCGCAAAAAAGTGCTGTCATGGATTTGAGCATCAAACATTCTAATGGGAGGCAGTGAGTGTAATCTGTGGTGGGTAATAGAGCAGTTTCGTTTTTGAGTCATTAAAGTTAATCAGCCATTTCCTGCCCCAGTCAACAACAGATTGGAGATCCTTTTAAAGACCAACAGCCAGGTTAGTTTTGTCAGCGATGCTGGATTTGCTATTGAGGCAGGAATAAATAGTAGTGTCATTTGGATAGATGCCTACTTGGGAACTGATGACATGTCGCTAAACAAAATCAATGAAACCAAACCAAAACCAAATGAAGGTTAAAGGACAGATTTATATATTTCTATGCTACGATTTACATACAGGATGTCCCTAAAATCTGGACACACAGACAAAAATGCATATTTTCAAGAAATGAAATTTTCAATATTATTGAACTGGAATATTAACAAATAACATCTTCAATATGATTTCCATTATTTGTGATGCAAGATTCACGCGAATTCAATGCAACAAGTGTTGTAAATGTGATTTTGATTTGGTACAATTTCTCTTAGCATAACCAAGAAAAAGAAGTCAATTCTTCTTTTGACAAAACAATGTTTAATCTGTGGAGATAAAAAAAAATATATAATGAATGAGGTTTCCTATATGTCCAAATATTAGGGACACTCTATAGTAAGTACCTCCACTATTTCAGCATAAATTTTTGATACCTAAAGTTTAAAAAGAATTTTAAAAAAATGAAAAAACATTCTTGAAGATTTAATTTTAGCTTTAATTGAAAGCTAAATGATTAAATTTTTTATTTCCAGTAAGTAAAATATTCTGGTGTATTTCAAATAGAAATTGTGTAGATTAGAATCTCAAATTTAATTTTGATTTCTTAAAAACTGCCATTTTCTTAATTTTAAGAAATTTGTAAACAAAACAAATTTATCGATTTTTAAAATTCTTCCAAAAAAATATATATTTTTGACATGTTATTTGAGTAAAATTATAAAATTTAAAGTTAAATTAATCTGATTTTAAACAAATATTACTTAAAGCATAAAAAACTAATATACAACCATTTGTTAATGATTGGTACTATTTACTGAACCAATAATTGATATATGATTGAATGATCAAATGATGACTGCTAGTTATGGATGACCTGAATTTACATGAATTTCCGAAAACTAATTTCAAATATGAATGAAATAAAGTTTAAAAATAATTTAAATTTATTAAACATTAGTTTTTAAATTAAATTAAATTTCTTTATCAAAATAATTGTCATTATTTGTAATGGGACAAAACTCTTAGATCACATGATCTTTTCATAATAATGTCAATTCGAGTCTACCATCGCCAAAAAGAAGGAATGTATTAAGTAATAAAATAAAAATTAAAAAATTATTTTAAAAATAGAATAGTGGTTATTAAACTTTTCAGTTTTGGATTCATAAATTTTGTTTACATTTAATTACTATATCACATCAAGGAAATAGTCCAATACAGAATTTTACATGATTTTTAAACTATTATAAATTATTATAATTAAAATTTAAGAAAAATGAAAAAATTCTTGTAAAAATTCATTATTCATCAGAAAAATTTTATTTCTTCAGACAATAGTGTCCTTAATATAACTTGTTTACAAAAGCAATTAAAAGTTTTTTAATTAAATAATGTCAGTCTTGTTGCATTTAATATTTTTCAATTCGGAGCAGATTTTCAGTTAGAACAGTGCAAATTTGAAAAAAAAAAAATTAGGTGATTTACATTCTCCAAGGAGTCCTACTTTTAACAAATAAAAAAATTCATGAAATAGAAAGGTATTTCACAAAATTTCATGAAATTAAGTAAGTGGGGTGGGGGAGTAACAGGTAAAAAAAAAAAAAAAAAAAAGATTTTTACCAAAACTTTGGTAAAAATATTTTTTTTTCATTCATTTCTGAATAAGTCCTGAAAATTTCATTAAAATTGGACAATTTTTTGATTTTTCACAAGAATTTTCAAATCCAGTGTGTATTCAATTGAAAAAATGCAAAAAGTCAATGTTATGACACCACCCCAATGACGTAAACAAAACAAGATTTTTATCCAAAATTTCAAACATGTTAAAAAGGATTAAAAAATTTAAAAAAATAATCAAAAAATATTTTGGTCTTTCATTTTAATAACATAAACATTTTGCCGATAAGACTTTATTTTTAGTTAGTTTGTGACCTTTTTCATTATACTATGCTGTTTTTCCCGTGAAAAAGTGGAGGTACCTACTCTATAGAATGGTCCACTCGTAAAAATATACAGGGAGCGATGGATAAATTGTCTAAATGCTGCAAAAATGGAAATAACACTGACATCGCATTTTAACAGATATATTTACCAAAATCACAAAGAAATACTAAAGAATAAATTTATTCAATAAAATTGCCATTGGCTTCCAGACGAGTTTGGAATCTCCTACAACTCTTCTGGATGGTCTCCATGTTTAAGTTGGTGAATGCTGCCATAATCCTCATCTTTCGTATTAGAAGACGTTTTGTTGGTGTCTTGCTCAACTGCACCCCACACATCATAATCAAGAGGGTTGCAGTCAGGGGAGTTTAGTGGCCAGATGTAAGGAGGTGATGTGATTGCATAAATTGTTTGAGAGTCATGACTGGGTTCTCCTACTTGTGTGGCATGGTGTAGAGTCCTGTTGCCAGACATAGGGTTTCCATCAGCCACCCTTTTCCCCCAAGGCAGCACCACCTATTTGATATAGGCCTCCGTGTTGAGTCTGAGTCCCTCAATAACAAATTGGGGAGTTCTTTTCTTCTTGGAATGATCAGAGTGAGTTTTGTGAGCTGCTATAACTTCATAATCACCATTAGACTCATCCAACTCTTTCTGAATCCTTTGCAATGTCCTCAGATTGACATCGAAACACTCTGAAAAGTTTGTATTGGAGCTTCTGGTGTGAATGCCAAGCAGTACAGCATGCTGTTTCCAAATTTCTGGCAGAGTGAATTTTTTTTTCATCTCATGGACAGTGCCATCAACAAAATCATAAATAGTCAACACATGTGGAAAATGAAAAAGTGGCGACAATTTACCCATCGCACCCTCTTAGGAAGAAAGTGATTTTTAAAATAATTTTTGTTGATCTTTAAACCTTTAGTCTTAACACTTGTTGGAATTGATAAATACTTTATTTTTTTATTTTATTTAGGAGAGTGGGGCGGGGCTTGTTCATAATATCAACTGAAACTGCTAAATTCTGATAATTCCCTTTACAAATGTCACTTTTTTTAGTTTTTAATTTTAATTTTTGGAAATTTTTAAAAATATAAATATTTTAAAAAATTCCCAAAATTAAGATTTTTTTTTTTTTTTGTATACCGAGTCATTTTTAAAACTTGGATATTTTAGCTTTTTAAATTTTTTTTGTAAATATTTGTGTTTATTTTATAGCACAAACAACTATAAATGGTAAAAAAAAATATTAAGAAAACATTTTGATTTCAAAAATTTTAAAATTGCGGGTGTGGGCAATTCCAGGACGATGGTGAAAAAAAAGTAGTCTGGAACCCTGTTTGGCTAGAAACATAATTTCCTGTTGCTTGTAAATATTTGAGAATAAAGTTTCACATACACGTAGACAACAAACATATCCAAGAGGCAGAAGAAATATAGTGATATTGAAAAATTTGTCATTTTAACAACAGCAGTTTGATCATTTTGGTTGTTTTCATATACCTCTTGGAATAAGTGAATGTGTGTTCATTTTTATATCTCTTTGCCATGTTGAAAAAAAAGTATATTTTTATATATATATATATATATATATATATATATATATATATATATATATATATATATATAATTTTTTTTTTTCTCTCATCAGCAGCTCAACTCTGAGTTTTATACCCAATGTAATTGTCAGGTGCTGAGTGATAACTGACATTTAACACATTTAATATTGTATTCATACAAAAATGTAAATACATGCACACATTCATTATTATATAGTATTTTATTAGCACCAACATCCAATGTGCAATATTATATATACATTTTCTGTTTATATGTAATTGTGGGACTTGGTTCATTTCATATATATATATATATATATATATATATAGTTATTGAGTCCAGAAGAATCCATGACAGAAAGCAGGAAACCCTGAAATGGGCGTGTTTTGTCCTATATGGGACTCATCAGCAATGCACATCCACTACCGAGAATTGAACGCAGACCATTACGATACAACACAATGGTACTCATCCAAGCATTTGAAACCCAACAGCTTGTGCCACAAGACTCACGTCTTCTTTCTCCAAGCTGCTCAATCCAGAGCATTAGAAGCTGTGTCAAGCAAGGATATACAAGTAATAGAAAAAAATTGGGGGATTGGAATAATGAGATATATATATTTTAAGACATTTTTATGTTTATACATTCTTTTTATACATACAAATATTTAAGTAAATATAAAAAGAATGTATAAATATAAAAATGTCTTAAAATAATTGTCGGACTTTGTCCATTTCATAATATATATATATATATATATATATATATATTTATTTGTCCCTGTTCTAAGTATGACAGTAAACTACATCCAGCAGCAAGGACACTGATCAGGTTTTGAGGAGTGTGGAACCACCTCGTAATTGCTGTTGTTCCCAGGTCCACCCTGATCCGGGCTGGTAGCACTTGTTAGTGTTCCAGCTATGGGCAAATAATTAACCCCCAAACTGGCGGAAAAGCACCGTGAAAGTATAAAAACAGACTTTTATAGTAAAATTACCAGCAATATATTTTTGAAAAAAATATTACCAGCAATAGATTTTTTTTTTTTTTTTTTTTGAAAAAATGCAAAGAAATATTACCAGTTATACATTTGACTATTGACAAAAACCCTTTTTACAAAAATAGGTCAATGAAACCTAATCTTCTACAAACTGACTTCTTACAAATACATATTCTGTTCATATGAATGTATCTTAAAAATGTTGTTAGCATTAAATAACTCATCAAGGTTGGTATGCCATAAAACAAAATAAACTATAAACCAATATTTCACCCAACAAATAATTATTTTTCAACACCATCCTTTCCTTTTCAATGCACTTAATCCAAGCACTTCTCCATATTAGATAAGACTTTTTATTTTATTTTTCATTCTTTATTCTTTACAGATTGCCAAAAAAGATGCTGATGATCGAGTGATGCAGGGATGTAATGATTGTGCCTTTGACTATCGTGGAGATTTGTGGATTACTGCACCCGCAGGGGATATTGCACCTGCAAAATACACCCGTTCAATGCAGGTGGGAGTCATTATCTTTCCTTTGATTAGGTGGGAGGGAGAAATTCTAATATTTTTAACAATATTAGTGAAATCTTAAAAATGGCTTTGAAGTTTTACCCCCCCCCCCACCTCTTTTTTATTGCTTGTGTGACATTGTCACAACATCCTGTATTGTCTGAATGAGTGTTTGGCAACTATGGCCATTTTTCTTTAGTACATTATTTCAGTTATAAATATGATCAGTGGAATGAGAACAATGTACATCTGTAGATTTATTGAGATGGGTGGGGAGTGTGAATGTTTATGAAATCTTGTTCTTGGTTTTCTTACTTTTGTCTGGGATTCTATCATTCCTCCAAGATGGTAAATTAATATTTATGTGCAATATTACATGAAATAAAATATGGACAGTTTTTGGTGTGCATGCAACAAGATATAACATGTTTATTAAATGACTGAATTTTGATTACACACACAATTGCTTAGGTAATTGATCCATCTTATTCACAGAACATACATACATTATATATATATATATATATATATATATATATATAGTGAACATTGACATCAACACTTAAAGGCGTCAGGCCACAATTGCGTCTAGCATGAAACAGCCTGTTGCTTCCAAGTGTTGACTTCAATGTTCACTTTTATATTTACACACACTCTATCTCTGATATTGAGCACTTTATCCCATAAAGATAGCACACCTTAAAAAGTGTATATATATATATATATATATATATATATATATATTGATTTGTATGTATTAATGTAGGGCAAGAAATGCTTTTAGGCAAACCTGTATGAAGAGACATTTGTCTTGTGAGCTCATTTAAGCAAACACGTTTTTCTGGTCTAACAGTTGGTGGTCAGAGAGAGAAAGAGAGACACTTTGCAATATTACATGAGATAAAATATAGACACTTTTTGGTGTGCATGCAATGATTAATTTTTGATTAAACATACAATTGCTTAGATAATTGATTCATATTTACAGAACATACACACACACACACACACACACACACACACACATATATATATATATATATATATATATATATTAATGCAAAGAAAGAAATGGTTTTAGGCTTATCTGTATGAAGAGACACCTCATCTTGTGAATTCAATTAAAAAACTTGTCTTTCTGGTCCAACAGTTGGTGGCCAGAGAGAGAGAGAGGAACTTTGTATTCTTGTGCTAGAACTGTCTTTCTAGTGCATTATGGGAATTCTCCTTCGCTTCCTTTACTATAACCTAACAGAGCAGGGGATGTAACTCCTGCTTCTTATTTATGAATTAAGACAGATTGAATAAAATGCATATTAAAGAAGGTCCTCATTAAGACCTGCAGGCTTCATTCTCCTGAAACCACCTTTAACTATGTGAAAAAGCAGTTGTATACAACTGACAGTTTAGATGTTTCTGAACAAATATGGTATCTTGCATGACATACGAACACCTTGATCAGACGAGACTATTTAAGAACACGACTCAAGGTTTTATGTTAATGTTTTAGCTTTGCATCTGGTGTTCATAAAACTATTTGCAGCAAAGCTTGAACACTTCCTGTTTTCAGGAGAATTTTGACTATGGTTTGGTTTGTCTGATTTATTGTTCGATTTATTTTTTTTATTTTTTTTTACAGCTTATCAACTTTTGCAGTTTATTTAGAGCCAGTAAATATTTCTATATTTCAAGATTATAAGTGTGTGTTGTTTTTTTTTTTTTTTTTTTAAGTAATAATTATTTACTGGTACAAGCCCTACAAGTTAACCCAGGGCCAAAGAGGTTACTTCACAACTTTCATAATATATTTTTTTTTTTTTTTTTTTTTTTTTTAGTGCATAAATGAATATAACAAACCCAACAATACATTTTATCAGTGATTGAAGACATACGATTGTTTTCAAAATATTTAGCTTTCAACCAATATGGCATGTATAAAAATCAAAACATAGTTAACTCCCTTGAATCGTATCAATGAGATTACCTTTGGATTTTAGTGACAATGGCAGAGGCATGCACTCTCTGAGTACTTTCTACTCTTTTTTACTCAATTTATTTTTTTAATTTTATTTTTTAAGGAGAAATTTGGCAGTGTTTACTGCTTCACCACAGACGGTGAGATGATCCGAATAGACACTGGCTATCAGTTTCCAAATGGTATTGCCGTTCAACATATGAATGATGGGCGTCCTCGCAAACTCATTGTGGCAGAAACCCCAACCAAGAAACTCTGGAGTTATGACATCAAAGGTCCTGGGAAGGTTGAAAACAAGAAGGTGTGGGGTAATATTCCAGGTAAGAATTCTTTCAACCAATGCATTTTGTTTGTAGAATTGCAGTTGGTTTATTAGTGGAATTAACAGGCAAGATTCAAAAAATTTAGGGAAGAGTTGTAAATCTGTTTGTTCCTCCTTTAGTTAAAGGCATTTTGCCCTGCTATTACCGTGGATAAATAATGGATCATGCCATATGAGGAAAAAGTGAAGAATAATTTATATCTGATGCTGTCTGGTCTTGGTGAGAAAAGAAAGTGTACACAATAAGAAAATGGAGGTGATAATGCTCTTACATGTTTAATGTCTGCTTCATTGGAACAGAAAAACTTGTCACTCTTTAATCTTTCATTTGTACCCTCTTACTTTGTTAACCTTTACCACACAGGAGGCAAAAATTGTTGCTGTAGAATTCTCTCCCTTTGCTGCTCCAGGCGCATTATGTCTCCTAGAAACGGTTGCTATAAATAAACACTTGTCAACTATTAATTCCAGTATTTTTAGCCGGAATTCACCTACTACTGCTTTGGAACAAGGCTAAACTTCTGTTTTCTGAAACCATGTTGAATTCTTATAGACTTTACATGAGGTGTAACATCAATTAAACCCACGTTAAGTTTTTGTTTTTTTTTCTTTTTTTTTTTTTTTTTTTTTTTTTTTTTATAAACAAAGATGGCCACAACAACATACAACTAAGCCTTTATTCAGGAGTTTTTCTTTGATTTGGATTCCGATGATGATTTTGAATGCTTTACCGAAGTGAATATTGATAGTGATGTGGTCGAGGATCCAAGCTAGTGACATATAGGAAAATGATGACGATCACTAGTGGCTACTATTATCCATGACTGACTAATTTTATGGAAGCTAATGGTGACCATCAATAGCTTTTCTAAAGGTGAATTATTTAGTCTATAAACTAAGAAATAATAACTTTATTTGTCAATATGGCAAATAAATGTGCTAGTCGGGTCAAAGTAAGACCAAACAAATGCTGGTGTCTTGTATGTAAACACAAGGAAGCACATCGCTTTTTGGATAAAATGAAAGCCGCCTTAGCCATTTTGTTTATTATTGCATCCCTAAAACTCCACAAGGAATAGTAAGTTAAAGTATGTGTTTCTTATGTTGTGTTTTCAATTTTGTTTTCAACATGCATGCAAAACGTAATGCATTACATCAAAATATTACTCCTACATTCTTTTATTTGTGAACAAAAATCTATACACACAATACAAAGAAAGTTATAACAATTTTAAAACAGTCTGTGTTTGTTTTTGGACCCTCAAAAGACAAAAAATGAAGTGGCAGGGGAAACAATTGTAGAAATAATTTAGCAAGGTAAAAGTTAAATAACGACCTGCTTTTATATTTATGATTGGTATTGTGATATTTTGTTAAAGTTGTTAAGCTCAAAAATTTAACACAGCAATAGACGGATTTTCGCTGCTATTTTATAATTGTGGATCTTGGTGTTTATTCAATTATCAAATGAAGAATTATAATAATTTCTCAGAAAATTGAAAGAGCAAAACTGAAATATTCACTAGTATTTCTAGTCAACAAGCTTACAGCCATATCACATTGAAACGATGGTTTTTGTATGATCACCAAAGTTAAGCAAAGTTGGGTCTGGTCACTACCTAGGTGGGTGACCACTTTGGCATACAAGGTGTTTTATACTTGTATGTGCAGATGGTTTAATGAATAGCAGTTTAGTCGCCCTGTCAGCTGGGGCTTCAGAATATGCCGACTGCACATGGATAAGGCTCCCCCAATGAGGTGTCTTGGGTATGACGATAAACGCCATCTGGCAGCAAGAGTTTTTGAGGAGCATGGAGCCACCTCTTAATTGCTGGTGTTCCCAGGTTCACCCTGAACTAGGGTGGTAGCACCAGTTAGGGTTTCGACTATCGGCAATAACTTCCAAACTGGGGTCAAAACACTATGAAAGTAAAAATACCAGCAATAAGTTTTTGAAAAAAAAAAAATATTAATGGCAATGTATTTGACACTCAACAAAAACCCTCTTTACAAAAATATGTCGGTGATACCTTATCTACAAGTTGATTTCTTACAAAGAATAGATATTCTTGTGGCACCATTTACGAGGCAGAGAAAGGAAAAGAAAGAAAAGAAGGCAGAAAGAAAGGCGAGACTAATCGTGGGTGATCAGCAGAACACACACACGGTTAAGAGACAATGAAAATATTGATAAGTAACAAATGGCGAAAAGGGTGTCATTACAATGACAGGGAAATTCTGAGTAAAAAAAAAAAGAAAGGAAAGAAAGAAAGAAACAGATGTGTTTTGATAACGGCTGTGTTATCTAGAGTGCGAAACAAAACGGCTGGTCGGGTGACCAGGAAAAATTCAATTGAAAACGTTAATTTTGATAATTGACAAAACACAGGTGTAAACTACAGGACTTTGGGTAGATATGAAAAATTAAAAGCCACCCAAGCCGTGTCCGCTGACCGATTTATTTATTTATTTATTTTTTTTTTTTTTTTTTTTCGATTTAAACAACTTTGGCCTGCGATAATAAAATTATGTTATCAGAAATATGTACCAAGGAAAATGAATGGGGACCCAGAAGTGTTTTTTCTTCCTTGGAGGCGACAGACTGACTGAAACTTTAGAGATATTTCTTTTTTGAGGCCGTGTTAAGAAGACCACCCATTTTGATAATTAGCGATAAAATACCTGACAAAAAACCATGTGTAGAACAAGAGTTGTCATATTGTCCGTTGGCGGCTAGAAAATGATAACGGCAATTAAAGCGGAAGAAAAGGGAAAGAGAAGAGATAATTTTTTTTAGTTAAGCAAGATATTTCCCCGAAACAAAGCCGCGGATTGTTCACTCCCGACTAAGACATCATTGGTCAAGTGGTGATCACGTGGCCTTTGAAGGAGGCTGTCGACGCCTCATCCAGAGTATAAGTATGAGAAGCTGCTACGAAGAAGTGGGGAGGGCAGTTCACGCCCCTCTGAAGTATGGTGAGAAAGTGGGAGTAAGGAAAGGTTCCCAAAAATGGAAAAGAGTGGAAAATCCTAACCCGAAATAAGAGGTGGATATGTATTTAGAATTATCGAGGAACCCCCACGCCGACAGACCCACCCCGGTTTTGGTCGGCGCTAATAAAAGGCCCCAACAGGCAGAAATCAGAGAGTTCGGGCTCCAGCAGAGAGTGGAGTTTCCAGAGTTGAAGCCACCTTTTGCAGATAGCTGACCAAGATTCACGCAAAATTCCGGACTCCTCTCAACCCAAGAACAATTATTTTGAAGAGCGACCACCGAAATAAGTTTTTTTTTTTTTTTTTTCGACTTTCGTCCAAAGACACACCAAAACGCCAATTTCTTAGAGAGCAAACAACTTGAAGCGTTAAAAACTTGCCTAACGGAAAACGACGTGTCACAATCCACAATAACGGTCGGGAGATAGATGCAGTCTATGTATCGAACAACCAGCATAAAGTTTATTACCTTTTTCTTTGATACTTTGAACTTTTGAGTTTTCATTTTTATTTCTTTTAATATTTGTGTAGTATCACCCGTTGAACTTCGGTTTGCGTTCATTTACAACCTGTTTGATCTCGTCTGTCTAAGATCAATTCTGGCGTGGAGATAGGCAACTGGAATCAATGCAGTTACCTTGGTAACCAGGCGTTGGAAGCGAGTTGGGAGCGGCGAAGGCTGATATCAAATCTAACCAGATTCCCACCGAATCACCAAAAAGGTTAAACGTCACATTTTGCCTTGACCCGATACCAAGCCAGTTGGTCATCCCAGAAAGACAACATGACTGATCATGACAGGGAGTTTGGGCGACACCCAAACAGAGGAAGCGAACAGCTGGCGCCATATGGCCGGGGCGTCTGGTGGTGCTGTTGGAGGCGTCACAACTGGGCGCCGTGGTAGATCAAGATAGAACGTCACAGTCGGCGCTGCGACTGGGGGACGACGTCACATTCTACTCATACAAAACTAACTTAAAAATTTCGTTGGCATTAAATAACCCATTTAGGTTGATATGCTGAAAAACGAAATAAACTAAATCAACTTGTATCAATAAATTATTATTATTGTCTTCAATCAATTGTTACCTGTCCTGGGTAAGACGTTAAACTACGTCCAGCAGCAAGGCCTCTGATCAGGAGGTTTTGAGGAGTGTGGAACTACCTCTTAATTGCTGGTGTTCCCAGGTCCACCCTGACCTGGGGCGGTAGCACCTGTTAGGGTCCCAGCTATGGGCAAATAGTTAACTATTACCAGCAATACTTTTTTGAAACAAAATTATTACCAGCAATACAATTTTGAAGGAAAGATATTACCAGAAACACATTTTTGACAAAACAAAATATTACCAGCAATAAAAAATTTTGTTGGCATTAAATAACCCATTCAGGTTGATATGCCGTAAAATAAACTAAACCAAATCAAACGATTCTTACAATCTAAAAATATTCTCTGGCTTTAAAAAAAACCTGCAAAACATTTGATAATCTGATAAAACAAAAATCTGCCAATCAAACCTCATTTTATGTGTTTTATCTAAAATGTGACACCAAGAAAATGAAAAAAAATGGCAATAAATAAATACTTTGACTTTAATATATTCATATCTTCAATGGATCATCTTTCATCTTCCTTAGGTACTCATGAAGGTGGTGCAGATGGAATGGATTTTGATGAGGACAACAACCTTCTTGTGGCCAACTGGGGCAGCTCGCACATTGAAGTGTTTGGCTCAGATGGGGGTGAGCCAAAACTAAGAATCCGTTGCCCTTTTGCAAAACCCAGCAACTTGCAGTTCAAGCCTCAGAGCAAGACTGTTTTTGTCACAGAACATGACAGCAATTCTGTCTGGAAGTTTGAGTGGCAAAGAAATGGTAAGAAACAATTCTCTGAGACAATGAGCAGCTTTGGCCAACTTTAAAATGAAGACCTACTCACAAAAAAAAAAAAAAAAAACAAAAAAAACCTTTGCTTGAATTTCAGGTGAGGTGCTTTTATTTTTACTATTATACATTGATTCTTTAGCAAAGTTTAACAAACATGCCTAAAAAAAGAAAAAATGGTGTTTTTAAAAGGACGATTTTCCCCTTAATATTAACATATAATCTCTCAGCAATTTTTTTTAGTTTGACAAAGCTATTTTTAAAATATTAATAAAAACAAGAAATCTTCCCTCGGCCTTTCCTATAAATACTTTCATGGTAATTGTCCTGATCAACTTTCCTAAGAGTTGATATTCCTAAGAGTTGATATTCCTAAGAGTTGATATTCCTAAGAGTTGATATTAAACTACCAAAAAGTCAAAGAAAATTGCTCACAAAGTATCTATGTATAATAGCAAAAACACCTCAACTTTGGAATTCCGACAAGGAAGGCCTGAGAATAGAGCAGCCGAATCAACGTGATACAGTGGTGTAAAATAATCAAGATATACAAATTGATTTTTCTTAAGGGTTAGGGAGAAATGAATTTTTAAAGATTGGGATTTGTGATTCAAAGCCTTCTTTATTTTTATATTTGTTTTAATTGTTCAAAATATCTTATTTTTGAGGCACATGTCTGCTATGGATATTCTAGCTACTGATAGCCCAGTGCCTTGTTTTGTGTTTTTGATGTTACCATTAAAGAATTAACTGATCCAATCACAATATTGGCAACCATTTTTCTCAAAATTTATTTTAAGTATGTTTGCCCGTTTTTTTTATATGGATTATCCAAAGTGCAACATCAATAATACAAAAAAATGGCAATAGCTTTTACTCTTGTCAGCCCTATTGTTGTGCTTCAAGATCTTTGCCGTTGTTGCTGATGTGTAAACCTGAAATTGCTCTTGGTGCAAAGTATCTAAACACAAATCATAGATGAATGTGGAAGAAAAAAATTATATCATATTTTCAATTTGCCCTTAACAATAAAATATTATTCGAAGAGGATTGGGCAGAAAAAGGATTGCAGAATATTGTTTAACTTCTTTTTTAAAGCTTCTGTGACAGAAATGGTAAAATTGATGTCCATTAAAGATGACTTCTCAAGGTGAGGCATATGAAAACAAATCCCAGCAGAAGGATCATGCTGTTGATTCGAGCAAAGTAGATTATCCCAATATGAAGAGAAAGTAAAACTATAATCATGAAACATCTTTACTGCTATCTTGGATATTTGAACCCTTATAGAATGTCATCTAAGTTTTTAATCACTTTTACCATCAGAAATTGCTGTATAAATTAAAATTACATTGTACTTTATTTTGATGAATAAAATTAAATTTATAAATATATTCATTGCTATCTTGAATATTTGATCATTTACATAATGTCATCTGTTTTTGCTAGCAACAAAAATTGCTATATGAAACAACTTGTGTTTTATTTTGATAAATAAAATGAAGCCTGTTAATTCCCCTCTCCAAGTTCTCCACTGCCTTAACCAGGTATTGAACTCACACTCTTTGGGTCCTGTCACTTGATCTAACTAACGCCTTTATCCACTGTGCCATGTGTCCTTGTTACCTCTGTATTTCAAATTAAAAAGAGTTGTCAGCTTTTCCAAAGATTTAGGTGTGTCTGAAAAAAACCTCACTGATTGGTCAATAAATGCTAATGTGGAAATTTTATCTGTCTATATTTCTGAGATGAGGTATTATGTACACTGTTTATATTATTCGGACTATTGCTATTGTCCTCATCTTCGTCGCCATATTTATTATAATGTTTCTGCTGTTGTACACTCCAGCCTTCTTCAGGTGTTTGGAATGTCGAACTGAACCCTTTATTTTGCTCACTGGTGTAGACTGTTCTAGTTCCACGTGCCACGTTTAATGGATGTCAGTTATCTCCTGTTTATTCCCCTCTAAAAGTTCTCCACTTAACCGGGTATTGAGGACACATGGCACAGTGGATATAGGCGTTAGTTAGATCCAGTGACGGGACCCAAAAAGTGTGAGTTCAATACCTGGTTTCATGGTTATGTAAAACTGTATTTAAACAGTGTTTTGTAGCAGCCTACAGAGGGGTTGCTAATTTATGAAGAATCTTAATATAAAGAATATACAGGAAAATCTTGAAGCCAAAAACTTGAGTCCCATCAAAGGCAGAGTTCTTAATAAAAAGGTCAAAGTTGTATTATTGGCAAACAACCAACAATCTTTACCACATTGCAACAACTGTTGCAGTAGAATTCTCTCCCTTTGCTACTCTAGGCGCATTCTGTCACCTTGAGACGGTTGCTATAAATAAACACTTGTCAACTGTTATTTCCAGTATTTTAAGCTGGAAATTGCCTACTACTCCTTTGGAACAAGGTTAAACTTCCATTTTCCAATGCCATTTTGAATTCTTTTAGACTCTATATGAGGTGTAACACCAATTAAAGCCATGTTAATTTTTTCACAATTTTTTTTTTAAATGGCCTCATCAATATCCAACAAAGCCTTTATTTAGAACTTTTTCTTTAATTAGGACTCCGATGATGATTTTGAAGGCTTTACTTGAGTGGGTATTGATAGTGAAGTGGTTGAAGATTATAACCATGCTAGTGACATGCAGGAAAGCAATGATGACCACTAGCAGCTACTATCATTCATGCCTGACTAATTTTATGGAAGGCACACCATTTTGAATTCATCTAGACTCTACATGAGGTGTAACACCAATTAAAGCCATGTTAATTTTTTCCACAATTTTTTTTGTAAACAAAAATAGCAATTATAGAGGTTAAAAATGTAGATTAAATAATTTCTTTTTTTTAATTTTGTTAATGATATCTCATTACAGGATATAGGTGATCATGGCTCTCCACAGATTCCTTATATGTGAATTGCTTTGATTCTTGGTAAAGATAGTGGAGTAGTTTCCTGTTGCCTTCTATATGGTTTTGAATTTGGTCTAGTTCTTCTCCTAGACTGGCTCCTATCCAAGGCTAGAGAGCCTCCTAATCTATTTTGCATTCTGTGTTGATAACAGTTACGTTACCTGAACATCCACATTAAGTCCAACAGAATCAATAAATAAAAAACCAAGGAGAAAAATTTTAATAAATTCAACATTTCACAATTACTCGACGTATTGGGCTAAAGGAAAGTTAAGACACACTGTATATCATGATTTTCACATTTGGTATTAGACAAGTGCACCTAAGGAAATAGGCATATTGTTTAGTTGTAGATTGGCACAGCTTAAATTGATTGGTCCATCCATAAAAATTAGGGAACATTTTTGTAGATTAGCATTCATTAAATCGTCCAAATTGAAAAAAATATTTTTTTTTTTTATCAATTTACAAAGGGAGGTGGGGCTATAACATTGGGACTCTTTTTAAAAAGTAATTAGACTGTTATCTATGAATGTCAAGTTTGGAACTGCATTTTTTACTTTTTTAATTTTATGGATTAAAAAAGGGAGGGGACATTTTTCGTAAGCAAAAAAAACATTGAGAGATAATAAATATTCATCTTAAATGAAGAAAAAACAGACATACTTTTTTTTATTAATATATGTAACATTTTGTCCTTTAATTAAAACTATATATATCTGATTAAGAAAAATCTTTTTGAAAAGAAAAAAAAAAGCTAAGCGCAATAACTCTATAAAAGTTAGGGTTCAATTTTACACAGTATCAATATTATGAGTTCCTCCCTTCTAAAACGCTGAAAAAAAAAAAAAAAAAATCAATATTTTGCAATTCTGACAAATGCTATGACCTGATGGTAATAGTGATGGCAATATTAGCTGTTTCCTTATAAGGAAATATTTGGCATTCATTGATCAAAAAGCCAGAACTACTGTTGGTTGAAATTTATAACATCTTTCTCTTAAAACATTTTTCAGAAAAATGTTTCTCATCAGCTATCATGTCTCTTTTCAGAATTGATGGAGGTTTCCTTCCTAACCTTTTGTTTGAAGTTGTGTGGAAGGTCAACATCTTGATTATGTCATTATTTTCTCTTTTGAGTTACATGTGCTATCCATTTTCCTTGTTGGCATTGAAAGTCCTCAAGTGCTGGAATTTCTGTTATTTCGTAGAGTTAAAAATTACTTCTAAGAAATTTGTTCCTTATTTTAATTTCAATGAGTGGACCAATCTATTTAAATAGGACCATGTAGAATTATTTCTTTTATACAAAATGGAAAATAAAGTTAAAAAGATATGAGAAAAAAAAAAGAGAACAACAATATTTCTTTTATTTACTTTGTTTTCAAGTGATGGGATGTCGAGAACTGAATACTTTTTGGCCATTTTGTGTGGAAGCTCTGGCAAATTTTAACAGCATGCTACCAATATTTTGTTTCTCTCCTTCCAGGTCCCTGACAAAACAAAAAAAAAAACAAACAAACAATGTAATAGCAGCAGCAAGGTGGTCTGGTGTTACCTAGAAGGAAAAATACAGGGTGATTGAAAAATAACTCCCTATATTATGTACAAGTGACTAGTCAGGAGTGCTGTGACTTTTTCCTTGGGGTGGTCAAAGGAACAAGTCTACTGTACTAAAGCAAGCTTCGAAAGAACTTCAATGGTTAACACAATAAGTTATATCTTCCATGCTACAAGAGTTCCTGGTGAAGTCAGTTGACATGATTCCTGGGCAGCTCGAGAAGCTGGTAGTGAAATCCTGTGCCCATATTGAATTTTAAATAAAACCTCATGCTAAACACTTTCCTTGCATATCCATTTCTTTTAAAAATTATAGTTAATAAATAAATTATAAGTATTTTAAAATGGGAAGTTATTTTTCAATCACCCTCTATATTGTAAAGCAAGACTTTGGAAGAACTTCAACGGTTAATACAAAAAGTTATGTCTTCCATACTGCAAGTGTTCCTGATGAAATCAGTTCACACGATTCCTGGGCAGCTCAAGAAACTGGTAGCGAAATCTGGTGCACATATCAGATTTTTCAAAAAATTTTAAACTACAATTCTCCATGAGGTAGAAATGGTTTTATTACTTTTATTAACAGTTTATTTGATAATGTGAATCTTTTCATGTACGTTATTGGTTATTGCACCAAGGCCGATGTTAGCCTACCGACAAACATCATTCAGAATTTAAGGTTTCTTTTTACAAATTGTAGTTTAAGACGACCCCCAATTTTTAGGATTTAAAGGGGTTCTTATATGCGGAAATTGTCCTCATCTTTGTCGCCATATTTATTACAACATTTCAGCCATTGGTTGGAATGTCGAACTGAACTCTTTATTTTGCTCACTGAACTCACACTCTTTGGGTCCCATCACTGGATCTAACCAACGCCTTTATCCTCTGTGCCATGTGTCTTTGAGGACATCTGTGTATGAATTTCTGGGTCTTCAACAAATATTTTTTACCAGTGCTCATATTGCAATTTTTGCTGTTATCATTGCAATACTCGGTTAAGGCAGTGGAGAACTTGGAGAAGGGAATTAACAGGAGATAACTGATAACTGACATCCATTAAACATGGCACGTGGAACTAGAACAGTCTACCCCAGCGAGCGAAATAAAGGGTTCAATTCGACATTCCAACCACCAAAATTCACTTGAGGATGAAATGGAACTAATGTCTTTAATTTAATTACAAAATTAAACTCAAAGCATTTAGCTTCCATTTTTGAAACATGGTTAGAACTGTGTAGCGAAAAAAAAAACATTTTAAATCAATTAATTTATAATATTAATGCTCTGTAAATTTACATTGAGCACTATTTTGTAAAAATAAAAATATCTGTAAGAACACCAGATTATATATCTTACTGTTCTTTCTTTTTATTTATATATACATGTATATGTATGTATGTATGTATGAACTCCAGCATGCACAGGAGTTCATGGATCGACTATCAGGTTTTTGGACTGTCCATCAGCCTTGACAAGAGAGTGGTGATGTGTTACCTGCCTGAGGAATTCAGTATATATAGCCATCAATTTATGTTGATAGTAGACAAATTTGTATACCTTGGTAGCACCCTCAACTGCCACTGCTCTCTTGATGATGAGATAGTGTTACTGATTAAGAAGGCCTTTGATGCATTTGCAGTGCTCAAGTTCTGTGTTTGGAGTCAGAAGGGCATAAAAAAGCAGACAAAAATTAAAATATATAATGCCTGCTATATTCATGTGAGATATGGGTAGTCTATTGCAGACATCTGAAGACACTGGAATGTTTTCATCAACGCTGCCTTCGGTCTGTGCGTGAAATCCACTGTATGCCTCACACCCCTGATACTGTTGTTCTACAAAGGACCAATTCACTTTCTGTGGAAGGAATTATACACAAATACAGACTGCGATGGACAGGTAATGTTATTTGTATGGCTGATGACAGAATGCCAAAGCAATTAATGTATGGAGAATTAGAAATGGGAAAAAGACTGCAACACAAGCCAAAACGTTGTCACAAAGATTGCCTTAAAGAGTCACTATACAATATTGGTCTGGATAACTGGGAGACTCTAGCTGAAAACTGGGTTTCTTGGAGAGCTGGTATTTTTTGGCGGCGTCAAGATCTTCCATGAGGCATCACAAAAATATGCAGAACTGAAGAGAGGAGTTCGGAAGGGATCCTTGAATTGACATGGGGTGCCAACCTGGCCATGTGCCAATGCAGTCGGATATGTCTGTCCAGGGCGGGTCTGCTTAGTCACCAGAAATCACACCAACAGTCTATTGCATATGACAATGTTGTAATGGCATGCTTTCAATGCCCAACCTGCACTAGGGTGTGCAATTCCAGGTCAAGCCTGATAAGGCATATAAAAAGACACATTGGAAGTGATGATGTTCAAAATCAAATTCCACCACCTGGAGATGATTTGATATGCCACAAGAAATGCAGATTGATGGCTGGCTTTATGAGCCACTGTCGTTCACACAACAAATGAATGCAGTGGGGGGGGGATTTAACTGGTGGAATGGACATGTCAGTGATGGTCATACTCACTTTGTGTATCGATAACCACTATATATGTATGCATATAGAATCAACCATTCTTAAATTTTAATTCTTTTAATAAAGAAAAAAAAATTACTCTTGACTATTTTATCAAAAAAAAGGCAAAGAAATTTTTAACTTACTTGAGGTAGGGTGTAATTTCTGTTAATGTCCATTTCTCTTGGGTTTGGAACAAGATATTGAATCTAAAAAGAAAAAAAAAAGTTTTAGAATTCTATAACCCTGGCTTTTATCCTTGGGGGAGATGTTCAAAGAACTCCCGTTGATGCCCAAAACTACAGATAGTACCATACTTGTGTACTATGATTTCCATCTTCCTACAAACACATACCTAAGATAAAGATTAATTCGTAAATTATACACTAAAATAACAACAGACTGTAATAAATATTATTTGATGGATAAAAAATGTGTTTTTATTGTACTTAATAAAATGTGCAGTAATTAATTAACGACAATAACTAATAATAAAATTCTGTATCTATAGAGTCTTGATAAAATCCAAAGAATCTGTAATGTTATCGGTCTTGACCTGGCATCTTAGCTTCAGTCACTTTCCCACCACTGTAAAAAAACTTGCCTTGGTCTTTTCTATAAATACTTTCATTGTAATTGTTCTGATGAGCTTTCTTCTTTGGGACCTAGACTTCACAAATTTAAGCGCAGTACTAGATTGGCAATAAGGTCTCATCATTTTACAGTTGCAATTGCTAGATGTAACTGTAAGTTCTATGTTAACAGTTTCTTCTCTCATACTTCTCAGGCTTATAGCCATATTATGTTGAAACAGTGGTTCCCATATGACCACCGAAATTAAGCAGTGTTGAGCCTGGTCAGTACTTAGATGGGTGACAGCTTGAAAATACCATGCCCTGTAAACTTGGATGTGCAGGGAGTGTAGTATAACGGCTCTAAATTGTTAGTCGGAGAGCCAAGTTCTGATTCCTGTTGGGTCTATTATATTCACTTACATGCTCTTGGGAAAGGCATGAATCCACCTCTTCTACAGCTATCGGTTAATTAGTAAGACTTGTATCACTAAATCATTATTATTCCCTATCTCCTCCACCAAAAATGTCTTACAATCTAAAACTATTTTCTTTCTTTAAATAACCTGCAAAGGGGTGATAAGTCATAAAAAACAAGTCAGTCAATCAATAAAATACTGATTAGCTACACAGGCATGTCTTTTAGATTTATTTACATTCTCTGAAATATGTATAGAAACGACCGTGGCCACAAAGTGAGGGATTAGTTTATATATCGTTTGTAATATAGAATTGATCCCCGACTTTGTATTCACATTATAATTTTATGGTTTGTTTATTAAATTCTGAATAGGTATGAATCTACTTCTCCTCCTCCCAGCTATGGGTTAATAAGTAAGACTTGTATCACTAAATCATTATTACCTTTAAAAAAAAAAGAAAGAAAAAAAAAGTACAATCTAAAAGTATTTTCTGGCTATCAATAACCTGTAATGACTCGATCAATTGTACATCTCACTTGTGGAAATGCAATGTCAGTCATTATCTTCTGTATTAATTCCTGTTTTTTTTTATTGTTCTTGCTCTTCAACACTCATTAACTCCTTGTGTCTTAGTGGCTTTATTGCCTTGCTTGTGGTGAAATGATTAAAAGAAAAAAAAATCCAAATTTGTTTATAAATTTTGTGAGTAGATATGATCATTTGGTAAAGATGGTCGAAGATTTATTGTTTATAAACAGTAATTTGGACCTTGCTAACCAGACACTTCCCTGTAGCTGAGTGTTATAGCACATCAGATCAAATGGAGGTTTCATATAAGACCCTGTACATTAAGGCTTCCCTTTGACATATCCAAACAATCCAAATCCCCCTTTCTTCTGTTTTGGGGCTATGATTAAATAAGACATGCATTGTCTATTTCTGGGGCTGATCACAGAAAGTCAAGCTGATGATAAGTGAGGACCCCGGTATATATTTTTAATTATTTCACCCCAAACAATGCAATAAGGCTACTAAAACGCAAAGACCCAGGGAAGCTACATTAGGGTGGTGGGGAAGTGTCTGGAGCCGAGATGCCAGGTTAGGACCAATAACGTGTATTATTGTATATGGAAAGTATGTAACCTTATGTAAAAAATTAAACATAGCAAAGACAAAGAGAAGCCTACCTTTGGCCAATATCTTGAGGAAGTTCTTCAACTGGGAAATAACTTATCACTTCAGGTTTGCTATTCTTATTCACCAGAGCCATTCCCTACAACAGAGAAGAAGAAAATGGCAAAATAAATGAATGAAGCAAAAATTAACATAAATTAAAAATGTACATTATTTACATTATTCGGACTATTGCGACAAAGATGAGGACAATAATGTAAATAATGTACATAATACCTCATCTCAAAAATATAGACAAATTAGAAATGTCTTGTCATGTGTGTTATAACTGTGTCAAAATCATTTGTAAAATAGCTCTTTTCCAATAATGCTTAAAATTCTTAACCATTGATACTCCCTTTTTTTACTGCATTTTCTATAGTAAAAAAAAGAAAAAAAATTACATTGCATCTCTGTAATAAAAGTCATTTACACTACATCTATATATAATAAAGAAAACAAAAAATAAACATTTACAGTGCATTCCAATCGTAAAAATCAGTGCTGTGGAGTTGGAACATAAAACCCTTGACTGATTCCTATATTTTTGGCACCTCCGACTCCTTTTTATGTAATTAAGTGATTATAGCCTACAAATCTCATAAAGTTAATGTATACGCAAGAATAAAGATATTGTGGCTTTTATAGCATACCTATTCATTCTTCAATATTTTCTAACAAAATTAGAAATAAAATCTTTGAAAGGATATAGAAGAAATAACAATCAAAATAAAAATGCTATAATGTAAGACTTTATATATATATATATATATATATATATATATATATATATATCTTTGCAAATAAGGAATAAAACTACTTTGTAACAGAAAATGAAATATAATTTTTTAGAGGATGTGAAAGATATAACAAAGATACAAATTCTATAATGCAAAATGTTTTTTTACGTATATAGTTTTGAAAATACAAAATAACTACAAAAAAATAAAATGACTTTAAAAAAATAAGTCGAGATGAATTTCTTTAAAGGAAATAGTAAATACACAGTAGAAGAAATAAAAATACAAATTCTATAATGTAAGACTTTTTACATAAAGTGTAAATTCAAATGGAGTTGGAGTCGGTATAGTTTTACCAACTCAAGACTCCAGTGACCCCTTAATTGCTTCCAATTCCAACTCCACAACTCCAAAAACCACTTACAGCGCACCTCTAACATAAATCTGAAGTAGCATTGAATGAAATTACTTAAAACTAAACACCCCTAATGCCATCTAAGCTAAGCTTAACTTAAGTCTTGAACAAGGTCACATTCACTTGCAAAGATTTATCAAACATTGTCCCCTGTTAATTTTTCGTTATCATCATACTTTAAAAATTCTTTGTTTCTTTACCAATATCTTATTCAAGTTTCAAACAGAACTGTTAAAACTCAAAATAAAGAAATCAGTTTAAGCAAGACTTGAACCCACGTTCTATCAGGGCTCCAAATGTTGTTGGAAGGTAAAGATAAACCTCTCATCTACAGACCCCCCCCCATCAACAGACTTCAGATGCAATGGACAAAATCTGCAGGCAACAAAATCGTCAGCAATGTATTTCAAAATTTGTGGGCTTAGCAGAATAAGTCATATTAGTTCTCAAAGTGACTACTTGGCAGCGGTGGCGACCCTTTCAATTGTAAATAAAGACGGGTGTACAGTATAAAAAGTACGATACATTAGCGCATGCGTGAGAAAGTAGCTATGAGAAATCTATTATTTTTGTTATTTTGATTAATATATCTATATTAAGTATATATTTATTTACGCCATATATACCTGTTTATAGTATTTACATTATGATCATAATTACTGGTAGTTACTGTAATCCCTTCCCATGTACGAACAATTGGCTTTAATGGACACCCCACCCCCTATTAGCCCATTGATGAGAGGTTTGTCTGTATTTTTAAAATGTCCACAATTTAAAGTCCTAAGAAAAAAAAAAAAAGATACTTATCAAAGTGTCTGATCTTTTTAAATAATGAAAATATATTGTGGCATAAACTCACCTCAAGCTGTCTAAGGTTTGGCGTCATTCCTTCAGGTACACACTGCTTCCAGACTTGTATAAATTCAGCCAGGTTGAACTGAAACCCACAAATAAAACAAAGAGTTGAAGAATATTTTCATAGCATCATCAAAAATTGTTTTTTGACTTCTTTAACATTACTCACAAGTATTTCTCCTCCCCACTGAAGATGCCAGCATTTCAGCTTCAGTTGCCTAGTTCTTGTGTGAAGACAAGGTTATTTTAGGTGCTGCCAGAGCAGGAACTGACAACACAACCTTGAGACTCAAACACAGTAGTTTGGATAATGAAAGTCATCCAAAGTGGCAGAACAAACTTTCCGCTCAGTAAATGATGTTGCCCATAGAGGACCGAAGGTTAAAAGGTACCTTCTACAATTCCGATAGGCGTCATTCCAAGATTTGTGTGTAAAACTGATCTCGCTCAATTCTACAGCCTTGTTTCCTGATGAAAAAGAAATGCTTTCTGAAGCAGATGCAGAAGAGAAGAGCTGAAATATTATGGTAAAAGAACAATTCAATGAATGAGTTCGGTAGTCCAAACAATTCTTGCAAAACTGTGAGCAGATATACCTAAAGGTGTCCCCCAACAGTCACAACGTAGCACTGACATTCACCTTACAACAATGATGAACAATAAACCTAAATGATCTTACTTACACCTAGGTATCTTCAATAATTCACAGCATAGCATGATGAAAAAAAGCCCTAAACTTAATAAAAAAAATGAAGTTTTATCGTCAAAATGTTTATGTTATTAAAGGTCTGAACTGATGGAAATAAGGAATGTAGCTCGTCTGAACATTTGCCACGGAAATAGTGATAGAGTAGCAAGAGGCTTAGGTGTAAAGGTCTGAACTGATGGAAATAAGGAATGTAGCTCGTCTGAACATTTGCCATGGAAATAGCGATAGAGTAGCAAGAGGCTTAGCTGTAAAGGTCTGAACTGGCGGAATGTAGCTTGTCTGAACATTTGCCATGGAAATAGCGATAGAGTAGCTTGCAACATTTTATCTGTGTGAAAATAATTAATCACAGAAATAGCATTAGAGTAGTGAGAGGCTTGTAATATTGAATCTGTGGGTTAGAGGTCGTAGGGTGAAAAATAAATCATCACCCAAAAGGTCAAGTAGACACTTTTAAACTCTATCAAGACGCTAAAGTGAGGACTGGGCTTCTTCGGCCTAGATATGGCACCAGTACTCCATTTTTGGCCTGATATGGATTTTGTGAAGAAAGAACATAGCAGAAGGTATCAGATAGTTACTGGACCAGTACACTGAGCCAACCATTTTTGCAGCATGGGAAGAATATTAAAGAAAACAAAACATTGTCAAGTGCTACAAAGAGCCATGATTGCCTCTGTTCTAAAAGGGCATGGCATGTAAAAGGGGAAGAACCATCAGTACAGAGGGGGTGTAAGTAGGGAGTTTCAATACTTTGCTAAAAAAAGGATCCCCAAACTTGATAAACAATTTTATTGTCTAAATGTTTATGTTATTATTAAGAGGAAAAACCAAAGTATTTTTTGATTATTTCTAAAAAATTTTTAATATATATTCTCATAAACTGCACCTTTTACACTTACCGCTCACACAACAACCACCTCTAGTAACCGTCTACCTTGCCTCATGCTCAGTGTGCATAACAATTGTGTAAATTATTGGGGTCAATTTTCTCTTTAAGTCCACCAAGATCATATGTCAAAATAGTTTGAATTAAATTTTAGGAAATGCCAATAATTTCCTGCTAATTCCTGGTACTACAATGGACAAATAAGAGTGTAACAATACGATTTCTCACACAACTTTAAAAGAGAAAGACATAAATTACTTCCTTTTAAATCCACTCAGTTAGCTGAGTGTCATAGGAATTTCATCTCAGGTCCATCCTTGAGGAAACTGAATTGCCGACTTTTCAGGATTCCTGTCTCCAGTTTGCCTTTGAATTGGTAAACATAAAATTTTATCAATGCTTTTAGATAGTTATAAAAGTAGTCCTTTGAAGATTTGACCACCTATGTGGCTTTGAAATGGTCTCAACTCTTCTGGATAGGGGGATGGGACCCCAGCCATTATCCATATAAGCAGTGAGAAAAGGTGAAGCAGGTAGGGAGGAATCAGCAGGGGCTGAGTAAGGAAGTGGGTAAGTAATTGCCTAGTGGCCAGGACTGAAAGTGAGGAAGAGTCGCCAATCCCAGAGGCCAGTGAGGAAGGGATGAAGTTAGGGAGATTAACAGTTCAGCCAAAGGGATAGATAGTGAGAAATCATATTGTTGTGAACTCCCAACCAGTGTCTTTAAAAACAATTGTTGTCATTATTATCATTTGTTGAAAGCGATTATGGCTAAGAAGACAAACCAGTGCACATAGCGAGTTGGGTGTAGATGCAAATACAACCAACCTTGGATATGCATATTCAGGTGCAGTGAATGATGGATCACTTCATGTGACTCATGACATGACAATGGTCAATTAAGATCCATTCTATTCACTCATGGCACAACAGGTAATTGAGACTGCTTCTTGTAACTCAGTGTACAACGATGGGCAATTGGGATCATTTCATGTGACTCATGACATGACAATGGTCAACAACAGGTAATTGGGATTGCTTCTTGTAACTTATAGAACAATGATGTGTAATTAGGATCATTTCTCAAACATTCCTGGTTGAAGGATAATCTAAATATGCTTTTTCCTTCCAAAACAGAAATGTTGAAAGTTTTCCTGTATTTTTCATATCATCATCATCATCAAGTCAAGAATTGTCTGATTCTCCTGACTCGTTAACTCCAGCCATCTCTGTCAGACATCGCTGTTGGCAAGTTCTCTAGATGCCATCCAGAATCATCTTCAAGTTGTCAATGATGAGGTCTTCTCCAGGAGTGGTCAGCGAGCTGAAGCTTTCTCTCTCTTAGCGTAACTGAGATAGGAGGAAGGTGTCCATGCAGGCATTTCTTTGTTGGGTGTTTCTTCCAGCTGATGTCCAATGCAACTCGTAACATCCTTGTGTATGTTCCACCAAGTGATGCTTCTTGGTATTTCATATAAAAAATCCTAAATACCAAACTAATGCATGTTTACACTTTAGAAATGAAAGAAAAGCCTGGCACATTGATAAGTAAATATTTTTTAACTCCATAAATAATTAAGTAAGGATAAATACAAACCTTTCCTGTATTCTTTATAGTTAGTTTTGCAAAAAACCTGCAAATTTTGTCTTCCGACAGCTTCAAAAGCTCATCTGCAATGTAAACAAGACTAAAATGGAGAAAATTAAAAAAAAAATACAATAATTAGTGAAGTGAATACATGGTTAGTATAAAATATTAGGAACTCCAGACATTATCATAGACAGATGAAGGAGGAATTACATCAGATAATTTAAGAACAAATCAACCCTTGTTGAGTTATTAATGCCAAAGATAAATGTGATGTGATGGAAATGACAATGAATTAATAAACAGGTAGACATTCGGCTAATTTTACTTTAGCGTCAATATGATAGACATGGATCCAGCGTTTAATAAAGTCAAAAAAAGGGGTATCACAAGTCAAGTTTTACACTAGGGTGAAAACGGTGAACACATGTACGGTTTTACACTAGGGTTAAAAAGGTGAACACACGTACGGTTTTACACTAGGGTTAAAAAGGTGAAAACATGTATGGTTTTACACTAGGGTTAAAAAGGTGAACACACGTACGGTTTTACACTAGGGTTAAAAAGGTGAACACATGTACGGTTTTACACTAGGGTTAAAAAGGTGAACACGACGGTTTTACACTAGGGTTAAAAAAGGTGAACACATGTACGGTTTTACACTAGGGTTAAAAAGGTGAACACATGTACGGTTTTACACTAGGGTTAAAAAGGTGAACACATGTACGGTTTTACACTCGGGTTAAAAAGGTGAACACATGTACGGTTTTACACTAGGGTTAAAAAGGTGAACACATGTACGGTTTTACACTAGGGTTTTGAACACTAAAAATGGTTTTACACTAGGGTTAAAAAGGTGAACACATGTACGGTTTACACTAGGGTTAAAAAGGTGAACACATGTACGGTTTTTACACTAGGGTTAAAAGGTGAACACATGTGAACACAAAAAGGTGAACACATGTTTTTTACACTAGGGTTAAAAAGGTGAACACATGTACGGTTTTTACACTAGGGTTAAAAAGGTGAACACATGTACACTAGGGTTAAAAAGGTGAACACATGTACGGTTTTACACTAGGGTTAAAAAGGTGAACACATGTACGGTTTTACACTAGGGTTAAAAAGGTGAACACATGTACGGTTTTACACTAGGGTTAAAAAGGTGAACACATGTACGGTTTTACACTAGGGTTAAAAAGGGTGAAATGTTTTACGGTTTGCTAGGGTTAAAAAGGTGAACACATGTACGGTTTTACACTAGGGTTAAAAAGGTGAACACATGTACGGTTTTTACATGTACGGTTTTACACTAGGGTTAAAAAAGGTGAACACATGTACGGTTTTACACTAGGGTTAAAAAGGTGAACACATGTACGGTTTTACACTAGGGTTAAAAAGGTGAACACATGTAATGGTTTTACACTAGGGTTAAAAGGTGAACACATGTACGGTTTTACACTAGGGTTAAAAGGTGAACACATGTAATGGTTTTACACTAGGGTTAAAAAGGTGAACACATGTACGGGTTTTACACTAGGGTTAAAAAGGAACACATGTACGGTTTTACACTAGGGTTAAAAAGGTGAACACATGTACGGTTTTACACTAGGTTTGAACACATGTACGGTTTTACACTGGGTTAAAAAGGTGAACACATGTACGGTTTTACACTAGGGGTTAAAAAGGTGAACATATGTAATGGTTTTTACACTAGGTTTTTTACACTAGGGTTAAAAGGTGAACACATGTACGGTTTTACACTAGGGTTAAAAAGGTGAACACAAACGGTTTTTACTTTAAGGGGTTAAAAAGGTGAAAACATGTATGGTTTTACACTAGGGTTAAAAAGGTGAACACACGTACGGTTTTACACTAGGGTTAAAAAAGGTGAACACATGTACGGTTTTTACACTAGGGGTTAAAAAGGTGAAAAGGTTTTAACACATGTAATGGTTTTACACTAGGGTTAAAAAGGTGAACACATGTACGGTTTTACACTAGGGTTAAAAAGGTGAAATACATGTACGGTTTTACACTAGGGTTAAAAAGGTGAACACATGTACGGTTTTACACTAGGGTTAAAAAGGTGAACACATGTAAAGTTTACACTAGGGAAAAAGGTGAACACATGTACGGTTTTACACTAGGGTTAAAAAGGTGAACACATGTACGGTTTACACTAGGGTTTTGTACACTAGGGTTAAAAAGGTGAACACATGTACGGTTTTACACTAGGGTTAAAAAGGTGAACACATGGTTTTTACACTAGGGTTAAAAAGGTGAACACATGTACGGTTTTACACTAGGGTTAAAAAGGTGAACACATGTACGGTTTTACACTAGGGTTAAAAAGGTGAACACATGTATGGTTTTACACTAGGGTTAAAAAGGTGAACTCATGTACAGTTTTACACTGAAGTAAAAAAGGTAAACACAGTTCTGCAGGATTTGCTGTATTCTGTAGATAATAAAACCGATATTACACAAAAAATTCTTTTAAAACAATTTCCTTGAAGATTAACCAAATATCATGTTTTCCATAGCTACAGCAACTGGTGGAACCAGATCTGTTACAACATGGGACATTTTGTATTTAGCAAACAATGACTGTGAAGTTAGGAGAGTTTTTGCCGCATTTCTGACTGTTTTGCTTTTTGTTTTCCTTTATCACTTACTGTCATGTCTATGGCATTTCAATAATTTTTTTCACTTACCTAGTTTGTATATTTTTCAAATCCTATTGATAAAAATTGTTTTCAAAGACGTTTTTACCAAACATCAATCATATTGGTGACAGAAGACAGCAAATGGTAGAAGATCTTGATTAACTAATAGAATAAAAGATAACAAATTGTATGCTATTGGATCCAATAAGGATGATAATATGATTTATTACATAGGAGTCTAATATGTAAGAAAACGCATTTCACTAACAGTTACTGGCAAATTTTAACTTGTGGAGTGAGTAACCATGACTAAATGTAAAATAAATAAATGTTAGAACTACTCAACAAACAGATTTGACAAAGTTTGCAATAAACAATAAGAAAAAGAAAAGAACAGCAAAAAAGAATCTAAATCAAGCAAACAATATATGCTAGGCAAAGCAACAGTAATATGATGAAAAGGTCAAAAACTCAGAATTGGGGCCTATGCATAAGAGCAGGTTCAGACAAGCGAATGTAGCGTTCTGGCTCCAAGACAAGACAGATCGGGACTGAGTCAGATGAAACTGAGAAGCAGCCTAGGAAGAAATCCCAACATGCATTTGTCTGCTTCTGCCTATAAATTGGGGAGGGGCAAGTGTTTTGCAGTCATTCTGTACAGATTGAAACCAAAATCAGTAAACAAAAAAAATAAAAATAAAAATTGATATTTGTTTTTGTTTTTTATTGTATGTTCTCTCGGTTAATTTTTATTGTTTTAAAAACCTAAACTGAATGCACATTTCTGTCAAATGTGACAACAAAAATGTTGAACATTATTTATTTATTCAATTGTGCATCAAAGAATGTCATTCGTTTCTTCAGACAAATTGCCACATGTGGTGTGCATTCTCTGCGGAAAGTAAGAATTTGAGTTGTGCCTCAAGGTTGTTTGATATAGAAATCGGTAGTATATGCAAATTTGTAATCTGACCAATGTTGGGCATCTCAGGTGCATATATAAACCAACAGATCATCTGGGTGAAGTGTTCCAAATGCTCATGCATGGTGGCAACCATTAGTTTTGACTGCCAGTGTCGGCACACAAATTCTTCCAATTGCAAATTGTTTTTTTACAATGTTATAAAGCAAAAGATGTGAAAACATTTTTTAATGTGTGTGTATGTCTGTGTGTGCATAAAAGTTTAATTGAAAATGACTGACAAGGTACTGTGATTAAGCATTTTCTTATTAAATTTTTCTTGCATTTGTATGCATATTTTCTTTTCTGGGAATAAAGTGTAAAAATTATCTTTTGTAATATGTCACACGTACATAATGCAAGTAATAACAGAAAGACTTCAATGTAAATAATAAAGTATTTAACTACCAAATGCAATTAAAATACATTAACAACAAAGAAGTAAAGAGTCAACGGAAAGGTTATTGATTACTTATCAGTTAATACATGACTGTGTAGAGCTGCTAGGTAAAGTACTAATTCGTCTTGAAACACAGGAGACTTGACTTTAACGTCCGAGTTAACACAATAGTCCAACAAGTAAATGTAACCACTCAGTCAGTGGCAGGATATCTCTATTTATAGTAAATGGTGGTCTATATTTTCAGAGTCTAGAGATTCATGTTCAAACTCTGGTGTCAGCAGTGACACTTTTCATTCATATATGACACTACCCATATAAAAATTATAACATAAATATGTTATAAAATCACTTCAAAAATAGGGGTGGTTAATTAATTTGAACCTTTTAAAATCATTATTCTATATTCAACATGATCACTTGATAAGACACCAGAGATGTTGAAACAAAATGGCTATTTTTGTACTGATTTTAAAACATATTTATGTTATAATTTTTAAATAATTATATTTGCTCTACTCTGTATTGAGCACTCTTTTAAGGATAGTAATTGTTGGTTATTGGAATTTATTCCGTATACACTAATCATATACTTGATTATAAATTAAAAATATGGTTTAAATAAATTTAAAATATGGTTTTTCCGCTACACAGTTCTAACCATGTTTCAAAAATGGAAAGTCCGAAGTTAATTTTGTAATTAAATTAAAGACATTAGTTCCATTTCATCCTCAGGCGAATTTTGGAGTAACTTTTAAAATTACTGGGTTTTAAAGACACAGCTAAAATCATAATTCACGTTTCCATGGTTACAGATAAATTCACTTCCACTAGACAGGGGTGTTTGCGTGTTCATTATATCTGTATTTTGATGTATCCGTTATAAGTTACGTTTTGGTAGCGGGTAGGGATGTATTCTTCAATGAAATCTGACATCCGTTAAATGCATGTCGTCTGGATTTTTTAAAATTTTATTGTTAACGGCAAAAATTCTTACAGCATTTTTTCTATTTGTATATTTAAAGATTTTTGGGTGGGTGTTCAGGTTAGAATACATTTTATTTAACTACAATTTGAAAAATATTTTCACTTTTAATTTTTAATATATTATATTTCTTTTAAGAACAAGTAAATGTATTAGAATCCCTTACAGTATGTAGAATTATTTTCACATCAACTATAAGTATGTATATTATTAGGTAACAATTTTTATTTTTTTTTCTTTAAATATTATTTAAGTAAACTTTATGACAATGATGCCAAAAATAGCTAATTGATTTCACTGATTTAGTAAACTTTTAATTTTTATATAAACCTAGTAATATCTTGTTTCTCATGTAAGTACAAAGGACATGGGTCATTCAATGGCTTACATCTTCTAGCTTTTAGATTAATTTAAATTCATTTTACTGTAGGTGTTTTATTGGATTCCTTTAAGTGCTTGTAGTACTTAGAGGGAAATCTATAGGTTAGAATACGTTTTATTTAATTACAATTTTAAAAGATGTTTAGGTTAGAATTTCTTTTTATTTAACTACAATTTTAAAAGATGTTTAGGTTAGAATTTCTTTTTATTTAACTACAATTTTAAAAGATGTTTAGGTTAGAATTTCTTTTTATTTAACTACAATTTTAAATACAACTTTAAAATATTTTCACTGTTAGTTTTAATAGACTATATTTCTTTTTTATAAAAGTAAATGTATTAGAATTACTTACAGTAAGTAAAATTATTTTTACATATCAAGTATCAGTATGTATATCACCTTTGTTAAAATTTTTTATATTTAAATATTATTTAAGTAAAATTTATGACCATTACGGTAAAAATAGCTAATTCATTTCTCTGATTTAGTAAACTTTTTTTTTTTTACTTAGTAATATAAAGTTTTACATGTCTGTCCAAAGGACATAGTTCATTCAATGACTTACATCTTATAGCTTTGCATCATAATTTCATTTTTCTGTAGATGTTTTATTGGATTTTTGACCCATGTCCTTTATGCATACATGAGAAACTATATATTACTAAGTTTATAAAAAACAAAAATTTACTAAATCAGAGATATTAAATAGCTATTTTATGCTGCCATTGTCAAAAATTGTAAAAAGACCTTATGCAACTGGAATTTATAAACGGGGATCATATCATTCATATACAGGTTCGGGGTTGATGTATCTTATTTATATTGTTTGCGACGAAGTATTCTCGCCATTAAATCATTAACCTCTATATTTGTTTTTTGTATGAATGATTCATGAATTTATATATATATATATATATATATATATATATATGCAGTTTTTATATATATTATTTATATATTATACATGTGTTGTACTTAATGGAAAGCGCTTAATATCAGTGATAGAGCTAACATATTTAGTTGTGTTGATGTGAGTTTGTGACACTGGGTTTCACGCCCTTTGCGATCGTCAGACAAACTGAATTAATTTTGAAATTTGGGATTTATTCATGGTTGTGTATATCAGAGTTTGATGGTAGTAGGAGAAAAAATTCTCCTCTGCGTCCTACATGGGGCGCCACTCATATGCATGCAGACACACACACACATCCATGCATTGCAGGTCACACAAACATATATATATGTGGGACTGAGTGCATATATGCATACATGTGTCATTGCGTGCATATGTACGCAATTGGCTGCTGTATTCAGTGTTGGAATTGTGTAGTGAATTTTCAAAATTTCAAAATTAATCAATTTGTCTGATGATCGCAATGGGCATGAAACCCAAGGTTACAAACTCACATCAACGCAACTAAATATATATATATATATATATATATATATATGTGTGTGTCTGTTATATACCGTATCTATGAGCACTAATGTGTATGTCGCAATCCTCATAAATACGTTGGACACTATTGTAAGTGGGGGGTAATATGGTGTCTATGTAGTCCACCACTTGGAGTGGTTTTTCTACTTCATGCATTGGCAGTATTGTATTCTGTTGATGTTATAAAGAGTACCATTTCATTTTCAACCTCCATTTTGGTTATTCCTCATTTAGTAACTTTTTCTAGGTTACAATATATATATATATATATATATATATATATATATATATATATTACATGCACATCTATAGCTTTAAATTAGCAGGTAAATTATGAATGGCTTACCATCAGAAGCACTGTTTTCTGTATCCTCAGAATATATGCGTAGAACATGTTCCACAACAGACCTGAAAGATAAGAAATTCTTATTGGCTTAATGACAACATTTACAAGTAAGATTATATATGCTCTTGGATATTTGAAACCATTACCTAATGACGTCTATGATTTTGTGGAATTAAATGTGGAGTGAGTAGCCATTTGTCAAATGCAGAATAAATAACAGAACTGTCGACTAACAGACAACGTTTGTAATAAACAATAACAAGAGAAAGAAAGGAAAAGAATAGGACAAAAGAAAAGAATATAAATCAAGCATATATATATATATATATATATATATACATACATACATACATATATATACAGTGCTGTTCGATAAAAGTGACTCACCTGGTTTTTTTACTTAAAACATTTTTGCCTATTGTTTTTGGGGTCAAACTAATTTTTAATCTTACTAATATAAAGACCCCTTCCCGACCACCTAGTAAAAAAGTTTACTCACCCTAAGGTATTCTAATGATAATTATAATTTTGGATATAAATGAGATTTAGGGAAAAACTCTGTGCAAAAAAAGTGACTTACATATTTCCTGCAACTAGTAATTAATAGAAACATAACCGAACAGCTTTTAAATAAAGAATAATAGAGGTATAATTTATTTATAATAGGTAATATAGTTCGAAATATTTAATAATCTATGGGTCCTCCTTTATTTTGAATAACCTTTTCAACCCTTTTTGGCATTGACTTGATTAGGTTCTGGCAAATCTCATCTCCAAGCATTGAATTCCATTCAGATATGAAATTCACAATCAAATCCTCTTTGTTGCTCAACTGCTTTCTCGAGAGCCTGTACTTTATAATGCTCTAGAAGTTTTCTATGGGGTTGAAGTCAGGAGATTGGGGCGGCCATGTCATAACATTCACCTGCTTCTCATCAAAGTATTCCTTCATCAATTTTGATTTGTGACAGGGAGCATTATCCTGCATAAAAATGAGCTTGGTGGGGTCGATTTGCACCCTTTCAGCAGAAGGGAGCAGACAAGACTCTAAAATTCTCTTGTACTGCTCGCTCCTGAGGGTCTTTTCAATAGGTTTTAAGAAACCAGTTCCATGAAAAGAAAAGCATCCCCAGAACATTATACTGAACAGATGCTTGACAGTATTTACTGCTAACTTCAAAGAGCTTTCAAAGCTTCTTCTTCGGATTTTAGATCGTTTATCATTGAATTTAGCTCAACTTTCGTTTCATCGGAGAAGAGAACATTTAGTAAAAAAATCAGGTGAGTCACTTTTATCGAACAGCACTGTATATATATATATATATATATATATATATATATATATATATATATATATATATATATATATGCAAGACAAATCAATAGTGATATAGCAAAATTTAGCAAACTAAGAATTGGCATTGACATACAAAAAGCAATTTCGGACAAGCGAATGTGCGCTCTGGCTTCAAGACGAGACAGATCGACTGAAGTTATTTACCCTCGCCTCCTGACAAGACAGGATGTTTATTATGTGGGGAGAATCCGAAGCCATAGGCTTGAGCAAAAATTCCCCGGAGGCCCCGCATACACGTAGTGGGGCTTGTCTACCTCCCCAGACGTGACTCTTCCCTTCAGCATAGCCTTGTTTGGGTTCCTCTCCATCCGAAGGCAGAGAGTTCGACAAGTCAACCCTAATCATCTGAATCGACAGATCGGGACTGAGTCAATTTAAACTGCAAATCGACTTATTGTATTGGCTAAAAAAAAAATCCCAGCATGCATTAGCGTGCTTCTGCCTATAAAAGGGGAGGAGAATGTGTTTTGCAGACATTATTTATTTTTGAATTTGGGCATCAGCTCAGAATGAAGAATGATGATCAGATCTGACAGAAAGTGTTTGATATCGACTGCTTTAAATAAAGAATAATAGAAGTATAATTTATTTATAATAGGTAATATAGTTCGAAATATTTAATAATCTATGGGTCCTCCTTTATTTTGAATAACCTTTTCAACCCTTTTTGGCATTGAAAGGTGGATTTTTGCGCTTGCTATCATAAAATTGAATTATTTGGAAAAAAATAAATGTCTTTTTTTGTGGCGTGAGTAGCCATGGTCAAATGTAGAATAAATAACATACCTGTCCAACTAACAGAACTGACAATGTTTGTAATAAGCAGTAACAAAAAAAGAAAAAGAAAAGAGCAGGGCAAAAATAATATAAAACAATCAAACAATATATGCAAGGCAAATTAACAGCAATAAGGCAAAAAAGTTTGAAAGTAAGAAAGGTGTTAACACACTAAAAGGGATTCAGCTAAGTGATTGCAGTATTCTAGCTTCAAGACAAGAAAGAACAGAAGAAAGTCAATTGAGACTGAGAAGTAGCCTATCTTATTGCCTAGGAAGAAATCCCAGCATGCATCTGTATGTTTTGCCTATACATTTGGAGACTGGCCTGAAGGAGAAAAGACAAAAGGGAATTGTGTAGAGAATTGGCCATGGTTAAATGTAATTGACAGTAATGCCCAACATATAGAATTGACAAAGTTTGCGATGAACAATAACAAGAGAAAGAACAGGGCATAAAATGATATTAAGCAAACAATATATGCAAGGCAAAGCAAAAGTAATAAGGCAAAGCAAAAGTAATAAGGCAAAGTAACAGTAATATACCAAAAAGTTCACAAACTAATAATTTGGGTTGACACCCAGAAGCAAGTTTAAACAAGCGAGTGTTTTGAATTAAAAACAAGACAGACTGGGACTGAGTTAGATGACACTGAGAACCAGACTATTTTATTGGCTAGGAAGAAATCCCAGCATGCATTTGTGTACTTCTGCCTATAAATTTAAAATGGTCTCAGATGGAAAATACTTGGGAAAATAAAAATTATTTGAAAGAAAATTTTGGAATTTTTCTCGATCAATTTTATACAGCTACCAAGAAATTAATTTGTGGACTTGAAAGGATTAAAACTAAAATAAACAGACATAATACCTCTAAATTATTTAACCAAACATTTAGAAAAATATAACAAACTAGAAAGGGTTTTGAAATGCATTTAATCCATTAGGATTTCTTTGGACTGGGATTTGTTGCCATGTCTACACATGTACATGAATCGAGAGACGTAAGTAGTTTCAAAATTTTTTGAAAGAATATATCTTTTTTTTCAATCTAGCCAAATTTATCTGTATTCTTTTTCTCTTCATCAACTTTGTCTCTGACTATCCCATACTGCAACAATATAAAATCTACCAAGAATGGTGATATATTGTAAGAGCCTGGATGCAAATTTAAATTTCAAAAATATTCTTACAAAAAATTTTGAAACTACTTGCGTCCCTCATTTCACGTGCATGTGTAGACATGGCAATCCAGTCCAATGAAATCGTAATGAATGAAATGCATCACAAAAACTTTTCCAGTTTGTTATATTTTTCTAAATACTGTTTATTGATATTTAAAATTATACAAAATTATATATTATCATATCGTTCGACATCCGTCCATCTTGGGAGACGATGGAGTAGCGCTTATTCTAAGCCAAAATTTCTGGCCGATAGAGTTACAATGCTTCTGGTGACTGTGTAGTACCACCTGGAGCAGCAGTCTCTCAGGCACTTGGCGCAGATGAAACTGGATGACACAGAGGCAGGGACTGTCCTTGCTTTTCTCCTGGCTCTCTTTGCTGCCTGCTGATCTTCCCTCGCAGATTCTGCAATCGGGATGCCGTCACCAACTGTGGCTCTCCAAAGCTGACGCTTGTCAACCACGGCCTCCCAGGTGTTGGGATCAATGTCGGCCAGCTTCATGTCTGGTTTGCAGACATCCTTGAAGCGAAGTTGAGGTCTTCCAGCTGGGAGGGACCCCCGACACAGCTCTCCGTACAGGATGACTCTTGTGATGCGGCCGGCACCCATGTGGCGTACGTCTCCCAGCCATATGAGACGTCTTTGGCAGAGCAGCGTGAACAGGCTGGGGATGCCGGCACGTTGGAGGACCTCTGTGTTAGTGATCCAGTCTTGCCACAATGTGCAGCAGACGTCTGAGGCAGCGGAGGTGAAAGGTGTTTAACCTTTTCTCCTGACTGGTGTAAGTTGTCCAGGACTCCCTACCGTACAGAAGGGTGCCAAGGACGCATGCCCAGTAGACTTGTAGTTTGGTGTTCTCCGTCAGCTGTCTGTTGTTCCAGACGCGCTTGTTTAGCTTGGCCATGACTGCGGCGGCTTTCCCTATCCTGGAGCTGATCTCAGTGTCCAGGAAGAGGGAGCTGGAGTTGATCTCAGTGTCCAGAGAGAGGGAGCTAGAGAAGATCGACCCAAGGTAGGTGATATATGTACCAGGTATAACAGCAAAATTGTCCAAATCGTGTCATAGCATAATTGTCCATCCTACAACATGTTTAATATCTAAAAATCCACTGAACTAATTGTGTTTCTTTTTTCCAGGTTTTCAGATAAGACGCTTAGTCATCTTGACACCATTTGTCATAAGAATCTCTGAAAAATCCTTTGAGTTATTCAGCTAGAAAGAGAACAGATTAAAATCATCTTGTGACATCCCCACTCTATTCTCAAATGAACAATGGTGAGAGAAAAAAAAGACCATTCAGTCCTTCAATAACAGTACCAACATTCATACTCTGGCTTCCATCTCGAAGGTCCAAGAACCATCAAGAGAATGGTGGCTAAGTTTAAAAAAAAGAATAAACAGTAGAGAGGGAAACTGGGTCAGGAGGTCACAACAGGAAGAAGGGTCATTATTTTAACTTAATGCTGAAGAGATCAATTAGAAATGATCCAACTCAATCCATAAGATGTTTGGCAGGTGAGAGAGAAGTTTCAGCAATGACAGTCTAAAGAGCAGTGAAAAAAAGACTTGGAAATGAAATTGTACTTGAAACATGTGAGGCACCTTGTTACTCCAGAACAGAAAGTTAGGTTAGAGAGTACAAAGATTAAGTTGGAAAATGATCCTTAAATTATATATATATATATATATATATATATATATACACATACACCCAAGTATAGGATTGGTGTATACGGAATAAATTCCAATAACCAATAATTACTATTCTTAAAATAGTGCTCAATACAGAGTAGAGCAAATATAATTATTTATTTAAAAATTATAACATAAATATGTTATAAAATCACTACAAAAATAGCCATTTTGTTTCAACACCTCTGGTGTCTTATCAAGTGATGATGTTGAATGTAGAATAAAGGGTTTTAAAAAGTTCAAATTAATTACCCTCCCCCGTAAGGGGAAACGCTGTTACATAAGCTGGAATAACCAATCAAAATACAAGTATACGAGAATTCAAAAAACCTTGACAACGAAGTAAGGTTATAATAGCTATTACGAGCTTTGAAGTTGGGGTTATACTAAAATAGAATTTATTCTAACTAATAAGTATTAAATTATTCGATAAAATTTGAAATTAAAATTAAAAACTACCCATTTTAAAATCTAAATATATATTTTCGAACATTATTTCAATTCTGTTCAGCTTAGAGATTAATTATACATTCTTATTGCTCAAAGTAAAGTCCAATAGTGTCATAAAAACCTAGGAGGATTCCGGCAAAATATCTTTAATCATTTCTAAGATACACTGATTCAAAGCTTAATTTAACAATTGGACAATTTTGCTGTTACAGCTGGTATCTGGGATAATTAAAACAGAGTGAATATAATTGCATCTTACGAGACAATATGACTGAAGATGTAAGCGAGGAGTAAAAACAAAGAATGAAATGAAAATGAAATATTTTTGTTTTACCGTAAGTAGAGCTCCCCCAAGACATCACAGCAGGATTTGACAGGCACACCAGCAAACAGCCAATCTTCTTCCTCGGCCAGTTGAAGAATGTGAGACAGAACTTGTGTCAGGAAGTCAAATTCTAGCAATCGCCAATAGCCTACAATAAAAATACCGGCATTTTAATCTTTATCATGACGGAGGTGAAAATTGGCACCGTAGAATTTGCTGCCTTTGCAGCTCTAGGTGCATTTGGCCACCTCAAGACAGTTTTGCTATAAATCAATACTTCAACTGCTATTTCTGATATTTTAAGCTTTTATATTTTATGTTTTTTTACGGTGGATAATGGTGTTAGTTAGATCCAGTGACAAGACCCAAAAAGTGTGAGTTCAATACCCAGTTAAGGCAGAGGAGAACTTGGAGAGGGGAATTAACAAGAGATAATGGATAACTGACATCCATTAAACATGGCACGTGGAACTAGAACAGTCTACCCCAGTGAGTAAAATAAAGGGTTCAGTTCGACATTCCACCCACTTGAAGAAGGCCAGAGTGTATAACAGCCGAAACGTTGTAATAAAGATGGCGATAAAGATGAGGACAATAGTCCGAATAATGTAAATAATATACCATTTTTACTTACATTATTTATATTATTCGGACTATTGTCCTCATCTTTGTCACCATATTTATTACAACGTTTCGGCCATTGTATTCAGGCTTCTTCAGGTGGTTGGAATGTTGTACTGAATCTTTTATTTCGCTTGCTGGGGTAGACTGTTCTAGTTCCACGTGCTATGTTTAATGGTTGTCAGTTATCAGTAATCTCCTGTTAATTCCCCTCACAGTGGATAAAGGTGTTAGTTAGATCCAGTGACAAGACCCAAAGAGTGTGAGTTCAATACCTGGTTAAGGCAGTGGAGAACTTCTGCCAATGTATTTGGGTTTTCCATTTTTTCTAGATATTAATTAAATATTTGGAAACAGCTAAAAACATAACCAGTAATACTATATTGTTTAGAATTATTCTAGTTTTCATTTCTAGAGAAACTAATTAAACTCAAGGGTTTAAATAATAAATTTTGATCCTTTGCAAATTTCAGATATCAAAATATTATTATAGATATAAACAGACAATGGTAGGTGTTGCCAAATTTTATGAGGATAAAAGTATGTTTAAAGGAAACAAAAAAGATTGCAATTACATATTTAAAATGTTTAAACCAATAATATTGCAGATTTTACTTCGGATTTTGTCAATTCTTATTAAGTATTCCAGAGACAAAAAAAAAAATATGTTTCATGACTATATCTAACTTACCTTCAATTTGAAGAGCATCCATTACTTTGAGTCCCTCAGACAATTCTTTCTCACTGGCCTGGACAATGTCCAACAAATTTTCAGTCGTAAACTGAAAACAAAAACCAGAAGAAAAAAAAAAAAGAGATAGTTTTAGAAGCTGTAACAAATATAGTCCCGATACATTTGAGGAGAGACAAGACCATCTCTTTGGATCAACAATGGTGAACAATAAACAAACGATCTTACTTACATCTAGGTATCTTCAATAAATCACTGAAAAAAGAGCATAGAATGATGAAAAAAAAAAGGCCCTAAACTTAATAAAAAAAATGAAGTTTTATCGTCAAAATGTTCACGTTATTATTAAGAGAAAAGACCAAGATATTTTTTGATAATATTATTAATTTTTTTAATCCTTTCTAGCACTTTCAAAATTTTGGTTAAGAATCTTGTTTTTCTTGTGTAAGTCGATGGGCCAAAGATTAGTATTAATAAAAATTCAATGTCTTTTTTTTTGCGGTAAAAACACATTGTTTTGGAAAAAAAACAAATAATTGTTGGATTTCAATTAAATTTTCAAAATTTATTCAAAAATGAATAAAATTATTTTGAATTTTTTTTTTTACATCTGTTACTCCCACTTAAAAAATTATGAGAAATTAAAATTATAGCCTTTTCATATTTATATTAGTTAAAAGCAGGATCCTTGGAGAATATAAGTCATCAATTTGTTTTTGTCAAAAGGAAACACCATTTACTGAACATCTGCTTAGAATCGTAAAATAAAAAATGCAATAAAACTATGACATTATTTAATTAGAAAAGCTTTTAATTGCTTTTATCAGCCCTCCTATATGGCAGTGAATGCTGACAGATGAAAAGCTTCTTTTAGTTTAAATTTCATAAATTGCCATGACTTATGGGAAGAGAAAGGAGGGGCTTCCTTTTGTTTTCTCCAGTTTTGCATTTAGAGTAATCCTTCTCCTATACTGGTTATCAACCCTGGCTAAGGAGTTCAGTCTCTTGCTGTTTTGATCCAGAGATGGAAAAGGGAAGAAAGAAATTAATTCTTGTCCCAATAACATTTCTATGAAAGTGAACGCAACAATGCAGGAATTTGAATTTGCCTTCTTAATTCCACTTTCAACGCAGGACTCCCTTTTTCTGGAAACTGGGGGGGGGATACAGTACGAAAATATTTTTTTTGTTAGATAAAAAAAGTTAAAAACTTTTCCACATGTCTTATTTATTATTCACTTGAAAGGCAAACGTTCCTACTATCTCTCCCATGTCCGACATGAGGACATTATTTACATCAGGCATAGGCAACCTTTTTTGAGAAGTGGGCCACATGATCTGCAGCTCACCATAAACTGGGCCACACTACTAAAAAGATTCAAGGTAATTTTTCTTGGTGGGTACTTCCGCTTTTTTTTCACAACAAAAAACCATATGTGTAAGCAGACACCTTAGAAATGGTAGGAAAGTTTTATTTTTTACAAAATAGTTTTTTAGAATAAAAAAGAAAATTGAAGCCTTCATATAATAACATTATATTATCACTGCATGTGATTTACTTCTAATTTATTTATTTGAAAATGAAAACAATTCTCCTTTAGAGAAAAAAAATTCGAACAACTTTTGAACTACAAGGAAACCTGTTTCAAAAGCAAAAGATGTTTACACATGTGATCTTCCTTATTAAAAATCGCCAATGGTTTACAAAGTTTACAAACTTTAAGAAACATTGTACTTAATCATTGTTTGTCTGTGGTTATGTATGAGAGAATGTGTGAATGAACAAGTGAGGACGAAACAAAATAAAATTTTAAGAAATGTTATTTTGCTTACAAAATTAAGTGCGCCATTTAGAAAGGCCTGCAGGTCGCAGTTTCCCTGTGATGCTTATATAACTGTATCTATTACAAAACCTTTCCAACACCAGCAAAATGAATGCTTGGCAGCTGGACTCAATCTCTGGTGCACCCAGCTTCATTGAGATCTGGTGCAAATTCTATACAATGTTCAGCATCATAATATTGTTTCATTTAAGATAAGACATTAAAAATGGGCCTTTTTTTTCATAAACTGTAAGAAAACTGATCAAGTTTCACCTTGGGACCTTGATGTTCGCTATCCTCTTCACATTCCTGACCACTGTACTGGTTTTTCTCCAGAAGCAACTTCAGTTTCTCCAACTTGGGGCGGACTGGACGCATCTCATAATATGTTTGCAAGCTGGATACAACCTGAAAGCAGAGGAAAACAAAATTATTCCACCCTGATTCATAAACACAAAGAAAGAGATAAACTCGGTCAGAGAGTCAGTAGCATTTTTTTTTCTAAACATTTCTTTCCAAACAAGGCAATGAAGCTATTAAGACGTAAGGTGTTACTGATTATGAAATAATATGAGAAAAAAAAGACAGAAGATAACAACTGACATTGCATTTGAATTTTTGAAGATCAAATTTGACTGGAAAGCAAAAGGCAAAGAAGGGCATTGGGCAAGCGAAAAGTGTGAGAGAAAGGACTGTTAGCATTGAACTTTGGTGGTCCTCAAGGACACATGGCACAGTGGATAAAGGTGATAGTTAGATCCAGTGACAGGACCCAAAGAGTGTGAGTTCAATACCTGGTTAAGGCAGTGGAGAACTTGGAGAGGGGAATTAACAGGAGATAACTGACATCCATTAAAACATGGCACGTGGAACTAGAACAGTCTACCCTAGTGAGTGAAATAAAGGGTTCGACATTCCAACCACCTGAAGAAAGCTGGAGTGTACAACAGCTGAAATGTTGGTGACAAAGATGAGGACGATAGTCCGAATAATGTAAATAACAGTATAACATGTTTATAATTTGTATTTAGATCCATTGTATTTATTTTCAATTTTTCTAGTTGAATTTTTCACCTATACTACAGTTCAAAAGTTTGAGGCATTATATTAAATGTTTTGTAGCAAGGAAAAGAAATAACAAGAGATTGAAATAACGTTTGTTGGTAGAGAGTACAGGAATAGCAGTCATGTGTTAAGTGTAGCATAGATAGTTGACGCATTTCTTGTACTGGCCTGTCACAGGTCACAGGATAGAGTTGGTGCACATTTGGTTGATCAAGGTCACAGTGGTAGGTTGATTGGTAGACAGGATGTGTTGAGCTAGGGTACGCCGGATTGGTGTGGTATTGGTAGGTCTTTTCCGTGGAACAAAGGTCATGGTGTCAACTGTGAAGGAAATGCTTTGTAAACGAGTTGAGGTAGGCCCAGGTGAAGGCTGGTAGATCTGTTATATGAAATGAAGACTGCTGTGTAAACTGCAAAGGGAAAGCCTTGAAAACGAGTCGAGGTAGGCCTGTTTTATGGAACTGAGGTTGCTGATCGAGGTCATGGTGGATGGTCGATTTCTGTTGGTTGATATTTGCCAAGGTGACAGCATTGCTGATGATGAAAGCTTGTGGCTGGGTGGTATCAAGGCTGAATAGTCAACTGCTTGCAGCTAGTGTTTGCCGTTGATGAGGTTGGTGTCAATGAAGTCTTGTAGCTAGGAGGAGTCAAGTTTGAGATATTTCAAGTTTAAGCTGGATAGCCGAGGTGGCTGATCAAGCCTGCGTGTGGTAACGGTTTTGAGAGGGGTGGTCATATTGAGTGGTGGCAATGATGGCGATGGTAGCAGCATTGCCCTGTGTGACGGCCAGTGGTCGCAACTCTGTTGTCATGGTGACACGGTCATGGTAGTGGTAACAATGTGTGATGACTAATGGCTGCACTGGCTAGCAACTGCCCTGTTTCTCAGAGGCCTACTTTTATGCAGTTCTGGTAGTCCCCAGGGGCATCTCCCGTTTCAGCAAGAATGATGTAATTGACCACCGTTGGAGCTCACTTTGTAGACCAGATGTGATGCATGGAGTCTAATTTGCAGAAAACGACTTTCATTATTTCGTTTTCTGCCTTCAAGGTGTTTACATCCATCCAACGTGCAAAATGAATCAGAAAGAGATCTAATTGCAACGGAGTATAACAGAGGCCAACCTGGGTAATTTTTTAAATTGATCCAAAAAGTAGTTGCTTAGTATTTTAAATAAGAGAAAATTATTATGTATGTTAAAAGAAAATTATTATGTATGTTAAAAAAAAGTGAGACATGATATTTTATTAGAAATTTTATTATGACTCTGTCCTGGAAAGGGAGATATTTGTTCGAAGTAGCAAAGTGGTTTTGGACTACTGTAACCGAGTAGGACAATCTAGCAGGTAACTGTAATGGACTGTCCTCGTCGTAGTGGTAGGCAATAGGCGTACTCAATAGGCATAGCCAATAGTTGTCGTCCTGTACCTCCACATCAGTCTGTATTTATGACTGACACCAGCCAATCATATTACTGTAGTGGAGAACCCAGGTGTATGCATATTCATTACATCAATGACAAAAAGAAAAAAAAGAAGCATTTTATGGTTAAATTTTGTTCCCTTTTTGCCTTGATTACTGCAGCACAAATATTTGCCATTTGTTGCAAAAGTTTCTCAATTTATGAGTTTGATAATTGATTCCATGCTTTTTCAATGACTCTAAGAGCTTTTCTTTTATTTTTTGGATGGAAAGCTTTCCTTCTACTGTCAAGATCATCCCAGGTTAATTCTGTGGGTGGCTTGAAATTTTTGAACTGTTATGTATATTGTATGTAATCCAATATTGTACATAATTAGATTGCAATAAAATGTGTATATTATATGAATACCATCTTATGAAAATTGAGATGTAATAGAGTTGGAGGCCCTGTATCATATATTCTAGCGGAATCACAAGACCCTTGCTAAACCAATGGTAAAAACTGAAAACAGTCCCTTGAAGATTATGGTAATGCAAACATACTAGATTTTTACCCAATCTTCTACCTACTGGCCAATGATTAGGTCTTAATTTTCATACATGTCAGTGTGCACCAAAAACTTACGGCCATATCATGTTGAAACATTGGTTCCTGTATGCTCACTGAAGTTAAGCAACATTGAGCCTGGTGAGTATCAAATTGGGTGACTGCTTAGGTGGGGAGATTACATTTAACATCCCAGACTTTTCCTTTCAATGTTTCCTTCTACCAAGTTTCTACCAGTCGTGACTTCACAATGGCTTACAGCCACATCATGTTGAAACACCGGTTCCTGTATGTTCATTGAAGTTAAGCAACATCAAGCCTGGTGAGTATCTAATTGGGTGACTACTTAGGTGTGGAGATTATATTAGACATATTTTTAGATTGCAAAATTATTTTTAGAGATAATGATTTAGAAATACATGTCCTACTAATTAACCCACAGCTGGAGGGAGAAGAATTGGATTCATAACTTTACCCAAAGGTATTTGTGTCTAAATGAATATAACAAATCCAGCCGAAATTGGAACTTGACTCTCCGATTTCCAGTTGCAAGCCATTATGGCTTACATTATGGGAATAAGCTTGAATATGCTAAAGTGGTTACCCATCTAGGTACTGACTAGGCTCAATGTTGCTTAACTTTGGTTATCATACCAGAATTAGTGTAATATGGCCACAAGCCTGCCTGTGACTGGAAATCCTTAATGTCCAGTGTTGTTTTCACTTGTTCCCAAAAGTTTTTATATATCATTCAATTCTCTTTTGGTCAAGTGGGTGGATGATCCAAAGACTCTACTTCACAGATCTTATTGCTGGTCATAAAACTTGAATCACCTGACACAGAGCTAAAATCACACACTATCCCCCTTCTATGTGGGTGTCCTAATCATAGTATCATGGCATGTTAAGATGTTTATATTTAAGTTTTCTGGTACTTCTGGATCAGATCATTTACTGATAATGTTGATTTCAATTGTTTATTTCATTACTTACCTTTAAGTCAGAGAGTTTGGGACAGCCTTCAGCAGAGATATCACTTCCAAAGACACAGTCTGGTATAACCAGCAGTGAATTGGACATTTCGGCTTCTTTAAGTTCAAACGTTTTATCATCAGTACATAAAATTGCATTATTGTTCTTCTCACCTCGAATCACAAGGCTGAAAATATAAAAAAAAAAACATAAAAATAAAATTAAATAAAAAATAAAAAATCAAGTCTTATGCTTGTATCCAATCTCAACAAATTAGTTAACATGAATTTTTCACTTTTTTAAAAAAAAATTTTTTTTGATCAAATGATTTGTTTTTTATGGCTTATCAACCCTTTGTAGGTTATTTAAACCAAAACATACTTTTGGATTGTGAGAATAATTTTATTTTGCAAGAGAATATTCCTGATACAAACCCTACTATTTAATTATTATTATTATAATTATTTGGGGGTAGTGGAAGAGATGAATATGCTTGTAAGTGAATGTAACAAACTTGACTGGAATTTGAATTTGAACTCGGCTCTCTGATTTCTCATTCAGAGCCACTATCCATTACACCACCCACACACCCCTTTTAATAGAAATGCGTTGCAAAAATGCAGCGCTATAGAGTCTTGTGCACTGAGAAATATTTGGTAACAAAGTGTTTCATAGAACCAAGATACTTTTTGTCATGAAATGAATAGTCCAAGAATGATGAAAATGGAGGATGAAGAATTATCATATTTGACATCATGTAAGGCACACTATTTTTATTAAAAATATCATTTAAAAATTCCCCTGCATCTTATATGTCATATGTAGTTTTAAAATTCATGATAGCTGAAATTGGCTACCTGGCAACTCCTATTAGCTTAGACTTTAGAGTAACTTATATATAACTATTGTCATTATTTAAAAGGCTATTATACAGATTAAGTGTTATCATTGATAATATTCATTAATTTTTTTGTGCGATACCCTGTCTTCATCTGCTGCCGGCCAGGGGTGATATCATGGTTTCGGTAGCTATGGCATGACCGCCACCCTTGGCGCCACCAGTAGCATTTGCCACCAGGCAGGGTTTGAAGATAAGCTAATTGATCATTCCTTTTTGTAAATTCTATCCATAATGAAAGTTTCCTGAACGCATTTGCCGTTCTTGACGCACTCATAAAAATCATAATAGATAACCGCGCAAATATTTCACTTGCGCATGTCAGGTTGTGATGTTGCACGCATTTTATATGCTTGTTTTGATCTTGACTAAATCCAACTTGACGCATGTTGAACAGTTTTTTGAATGCGATGCAAAACACTTTTCAACCAATGGCCAGTGATGCCTATTTTTGAAAGAAAGGAAATGACCGAATGTCCCAGAAACCCACGACACCCAATCTCAATAGGCATCACGTTATACGTCCAACCATTTTCCATACATTCAGCACGCAGTGACTCGTACCGGTTTTTCTTTAGTTCATGCGCCTCCACCCTGTTCTCTTCCCAAGGGACTGTTAACTCTATTAGGAAGACAGTCTTTTTTAAGTCGGACCACAACACAATGTCGGGATGCTTGTCTGTCTGCGCGATGTGTATTGGAAATTTTAAGGATGTCATTAGATCCATTGAAACCTTCTAATCACTGGCACCACTCAGCAGCTTTATATTGGGGGCTGTTTCATCACATTTAATATTAGTATTTTGTTTCACTCAAATTATATGCAAAAAATTCAAATTATATATTTGTAAAATATATCTGTTTCATTAATATTTTTCTTGCGATAATTTCCGGTTGCATTAGTATAAATACAATCAGAATTTTTATATCCTAATTATTCCACTAAGTCGTTTACAAGACGCAGGTTGTATAAATCTTATAAAGGAACATTTTTGACTGAATTTTAATGGTAACTGTACTGTTTTGCTCAATTGTAAGAAGCATTAATTTATATGAGAACAAATATTTCCAGACCCCAACATAAGCACCTACTTGCCTCGACACTGAAGTTCAAGATTTTATAACAGTAAGCTCAACTATTTTTTTATACAAAATGTTCACCCAATACAAGGCCCAAGAGCTGCTCAAAGTAGAGGATTACTAAATGAGGTTGTTGCAAAGAGAGTATAGGAGAGTAAAGAGGAAGTAACTGCAGATTATTGATTAATTCATTCATTTTTTACAGCTTATCAAGCCTATTTTTGGATTGTAAGAATTTTTTTCTTGGAGATAATAATGATTTGGCAATACAAGTCTTACTAATTAACTCATAGCTGGGAGGAGGAGGAGGAGAAGTGGATTCATACCTTTCCCGAAGGTATTTGCATGTAAGTGAATATAACGATCCCAACTGGAATTTAAACACAGCTCCCCAATTATGAATTGGAAGTCATTATTGCATCACATTCAAGCTTGCAGTATCTGGTATCCACAAGTGGTCACTAATCTGATAGGCTTGTGGTTGCTTAAATTTGGTGATTGTACAAGAAGCGGTATCTCAATGTGATGTAATGTAGCTGTATGCTGCCTAATTGCTGATTATGAGTATATATATACAATAGGTAAAGGATGACCTTAGACATGAAGAGGTTAAGATTGTAGCATTCAGGAGTCTGTTCCATAAATTAGCTGGCCTTGGAAAAAAACATTCAGAATAAAACTTCCTCCTTACAAATGGAGTACAAAGGGAATAACAATGGTTTGACTCTGTGTACATGGCATGGCGGGTCTCAGCTGTAAAGGTCTGAACTGACAGAACTCCGTAGTGCATCCTGACGTAAGATTTCCATGGAAATAGTGATAGAGTGGCGAGAGGCAATCAATACTCATGTATTATAATCTTTTCATATAGACAAAAACAATTTATTCACTACAAAGATGCAACTTTGTTTCAGTGCATTTCAATTGCACTTCAACTTTATACTAAATAATTATTCCTCTATTATCGGTATTATGTTCTCTTTTGAATTAATGCTGTGAATGTTAGAATTTACATATCATTTTTATATACATTTTATAGTCAAATTCGTTACATTCACTTACGCACAAATACCCTTTGGAAAATTATGAACCCCATCCCCTCCCCCATATGGATTAAATATTAGGACTTGTATCAGAATAAAAAAAAAAAAAATCATTTTCATGTCCAAAAATTGTAAATGCAATAACTCTGAAAACAATAAGAAAAGAATTATTTTTAATTATTCTGACAATACAAAATATGTTTTAACTAGGCTTGTCCCTGGTAACGCTAAAAAAAGTGGTATACCCTGGAGAAAAAAAGTCCCCCAAATTGATAAAAAAATTTTTAACGTGTAAATGTTTATGTTAAAATTAAAGAGGAAAGACCAAAGTATTTTTTGAATATTTTTTCAGATTTTTTAATCCTTCCTATAAATTTTAAAAATTTTATTTAAAAATCTCGTTTTTCTTGAATCAAAAAAAATTTAGTAAATTCGATTTATCGGCCATTTCTGCCCGAGTTTGTAAACAAAAAATTAAAATTAGTTCAAAAATCAATTAAAATTCAGTTACACCTTTTTTTTTGTTATCTTAGGAAATTTAGAATGATTAAAGTATACTTAATGTAATTTGAAAGAAACATTACTTACTTTTTTAGCAGAAAATTTTTTAATAGAGATATTTCCAACTGTAGTGCTTGCTTAGGTGCGTGATTGAAGGGTGTTAATTGATGGGTGCCAATATACTGACAACTTAGGTAAAGGGAATTTATCGTACGGTAGCGCAGAAGTGATTTAATTCGTTCTAATTTTAAGTGAACATGGTTAGTAAATTTAAAAAAAAAAATAACTTTCAATTTTTTTTTTTTTTAACCTTACGTTTGAAGAAAAATTTCTGCACTGAAAATAACATTTAAATTATGAAAAAAATCAAATTTTACATGTAAAAATAAAACAGTATCAACATTTTTTTAAATTGAGTTATACATATTTTATTTATCAATAAAATTAATATTGAAATGCTATGTAATCGATTTCAAATTTTGCTTTGTTGTTAACTGAATGAATGCAAAGTAATTTCTGAAGTAAAAAGAATTTGCTTCTATCTAGGGAAACAACTCTACCTCACATGATGTTATTTCAAAGCTGTGCATCCATACTTTCGTTGGAGACAATTTTAAATACAATTTTGGAATATTAAAAAATTATTTTAAAAATATCAACGTTTGTCAGATTTTAATAAGCTTTCAAATTTATGATCTATAAGTAGAGAACATATTATTTCCATAAGGCTTCATAAAGAAACTTAATTTTAAAATATATAACAACATTTTGTCATATTGTGTATTTAAAATAGAAAAAAAAGAAAAAATTATTGTAAAAATTCATTTTTCATCAAAATTTTTTTTTTTTTCATATAAGAATTACCTTAGTATATGTTATTCAGAAAAGTCATAAAAAGTTTTTTAAATTAAATATTGTCTTAGTTTTATTGGGTTTTGTATTTTTACAATTGAGGTAAAAGTTTGGACAATTTTGCACATTTTTTTACAAAAAAAAAAAAAAAAAAAAAAATCGATGATTTAGAATCTTCAGAGTCTTGTGCATTTAACTGAAAAATTCAGGCTTTGAAAATAAATTTTTGAAGTTTTCATAAAATTAAGTTCGAGGGGTGTAACAGATATAAAAAAAATATATTTATACCATGACTTTCAAAAAGACAAACATTTCTAAAATAATTTCATTCATTTGTGAATAAGTTCTGAAAGTTTCATTAAAATCCAACAAGTACTTGATTTTTGCAAGATTTTCCAAATCAATGTGTTTTTTTCAACTGAAAACAGTGAAAAACAAGTAATGTTAATATTACCTAATTTTTGACCTAAAAAAAAACAAGATTTTCAACCTAAATTTAAAATATGCTGCAAATGAAAAAAAATTTTTTAAAAATAATTAAAAAATACCTTGGTCTTCCCTCTTTAATTTTAGCATAAACATTTACACGTTACAATTTTTTTTTATCAATTTGGGGACCTTTTTCTCCAGGGTATACCACTTTTTTAGCGTTACCAGGGACAACCCTTGTAAAAAAAAAAAAAAAAAAAAAAACGAAAACAAAATCTTTAGGCATTGAAAGTATCTAGCAAACCTCGACTGAGCCTATGTAACACACATTCGGAATTCCCAATCGGCATACACCTGATGAAGTCCAGAGGTCACAACGGTCGAAAGGTTGTGATAACAAAGAGGACAATAGTCAGCACGTGAAAATTGATAACCAGTTCAGAAATTTAAAAATTAAATTTTAAGAGTAGCCTCCCTTTAAAGATTCCATAGTTATCTCCCTTGAAAAAAATTTTCTGCCCGTTTTTTGACCATAAGAAAATATGATGAAAAAAAAAGAAAAAAAAAAAAGGATTTATTTAATAAGAGAAATATTCATTTTTCAACATACTATCCTTCCTTGTCAATGCACTTAATTCAAGGGAGAATATTAATCATACACTTCATCTATATGAACCAATAGATTTCTTCTCTAACTTTCTGCTATTTTATCTAAATGATTAAACATTTTATATATATGTTTCATTAAAGACGACAGACAAAGTACTGCAATTAAGCTTTTTATATAATTTTTCTTGTGTTCGAAAAAGTGCTTTTTTTTCTAGACTCAGAGTGTGTAGAAGCTCTCCAAATCTTGTGTAATTCCGAGCATTTTCGGCTATATCTTTAGCCATTATCAAGGATGGTTTTATTTTTACTTTTTAACTGGATGTATGGTCATAGAATACAGTCACAACACATTTTCCACCTCATTGTATAAAAAAACACTATCACAAACTTTTTACACTTTAATTTTAAGAGTGAATTCTCACTCAGATACAAACTAGCAGCAATAAAAAAAAAAAATTCCTAAAGAGAGTACACAAGAATTCATCATCTCTACTTTTCCTTAAAGAACTCAACAATGCAAAACAGACACGAGTTAACAATGGTTTTCCTAACCACCTCATTGACCACCAGATTAGACTATTTCTTTCCAAAGTAAATAACAATAGTGAACACACAGACAAAAGTAACAAATATTTTCTACAAAAGCCAAATACACATCAACTATAAATAAGATGAATCTTTACTTAGAAATATTATAAAGAAATACACTATCCCAGTTGACCAGAACAAAAAAAAATAAATTATCTACTACAAAAAATTTAAAACAGCTGACCTTATCCTCAAAAATAACAACACACCTGCAAAATCAAAACTACGATGAACCAACATTATTTAAGAGTTCAAATGCCCCTTAAGGAACTATGTTCCTGATCAAACGGAACCCTATATATATATATATATATATATATATGTATTATAATCTTTTCATATAGACAAAAACAATTTATTCACTACAAAGATGCAACTTTGTTTCAGTGCATTTCAATTGCACTTCAACTTTATACTAAATAATTATTCCTCTATTATCGGTATTATGTTCTCTTTTGAATTAATGCTGTGAATGTTAGAATTTATATATCATTTTTATATACATTTTATATTTTAAAATATTATTTTGACAACTTAAATATATTATTTTTACTCTTAATTACTTAAGAGTAAAAATAATATTTTAAAATTGTAGTTCAATATAACATATTCTAACCCTAACACCCCTTTTAGAAAGAATCTTTAAGTATACAAGTACTAATTTAACAGAAAAAATGCCAAAAAACTTTAAACATTAATAAAAAAAACAGATGGCATGCGTTGTCCCTAAACTTAACCTCTTTTTCAAACATAACTCATAATTGATACAACAATAGTTAATAAAAATGAACACGCTACTGCCCTTGTCTAAATGATTGGATTTCTCTGTATCCTTGGAAGCAAGAAATTATGAATTATATGTGCGTTTAAAACCCAGTAAATTTAAAAATAAGTTATTTCAAAATTCGCTTGAAGATGATACAGAACTAATGCTTTTAATTTAATTATATAATTAAATTTGAAGTTTTCAGCTTCGGTTTTTGAAACATGGTAATTCCTGTGTAGCGAAGAAACCATATTTTAAATCAGCTAATTTATAATATTTATGCTCTGTAAATTGACATTGAGCACTGTTTTGTAAAAATAAAAATATCAATAAGAACACTGGATTATATATCTTACTGTTCTTTCATTTTTATTATAATATATATATATATATATATATATATATATATATATATATATGATAGAGAGAAAAAAAGAGAGAGTGAGATAATTGTACACACAAGCACAAATCAAAGAGGTTAAAGAAAAAAATACCTTTTCCCAGCTTCCAGTGTTTCCAAAGTCTTCTTGTCAACCTCCAACAATTTAAGTTTTTCATTGTCGAGTTCTTCAGAGAAATTGATGCATTGCGTAAATGGCTTGATGTCTGAGATTTTCAGCTTTGCAAATTCAAGAATCCTTTGCACTTCTTCCAAAGTTCTGTAGAATGACCAGAAAATAAGAAATTAATTTTAGAATGGATGACCACACCACAGCGATCATTAAAAAATCCTTTTAAACTAGTCATATATTAATTTTGAATAAATGACTCAACAATTTTTTTTTAATTTTTATTTTAAGCATAGTTTATTTGGGCCAAATGTGGGGTGCCCAATGAGGATAAAATTCACTATAGCAGTAATGATCTACCAGAATAACTTACTAAACTATTGCATGTTAAGTTAGCTGATCCAGTTCAAAATGGATTGGTCTTTGGACATGCATGCTTTATCTTTCAAATAAAACCAAAATTTTACTTAAAAGGAGACATTTAAATTAGTTTAAATGTATTTTTAATAGACTTTCACCCAAATTTTGTAAGGATTTAAATTATACCATATAACAGGTGTAAAAAGTTCTGTAACAATTTGTAATGAATTTAGATATTGTTAAGTTTAGCATTTCAAATGAATCCTGTATATCCAACATTGATTTACTTTCCTTATATAGAATTTTTTTTTTTTGTAAGCAGATTCGTATTTAGAGTGCTACTTTGGATTTGAAGATATGCATGCAAAATTTTTAAAAAATGCATTGGAATTCCAATATATTTAAAAATTTTTTGTACGTAAAAACGCAAACATTTGCGACCATATTCTTATTCAGTACGTCACACTTCCAAATCCTAAAGAAGGAATCAATTATTATCTGAAACCTGCTTAAAAAAAAAAAAATTATATGCAGATTTCATTTGAAATGCTGAACTTAGCAATATGCAAGAATTCAACTATTTTCACTTTTTAAAATATCTGCAACAGGAGTGCACTTTATTAAAAAGAACAATAAAGGAATTATTTTATTTTGAATCAAACCTAAATAATTTGGGCAGATCATGTGATATATGGGAACCAAATAGGGAGTGATTTCATTATCTCAAAAAAGGGGGGTGAGGGGCGATACCTAAGGTTTAAAATACATTAAAAAAAAAAAAAAAAAATGAAAAAAAATCTTTCTTGAAGCGTTTATTTTTGTTTTAATTGCAACCTAATAGACAAAATTCGATTAAATCCATAAAATATTTTTAGACTGTAAGAATTTTTTTGCTTTTGGGAAAAAATAATGGTTTAGTGATACAAGTTTTACTAATTAACCCATAGCAAGGGAAGAAGAGATGGAATCATACCTTTCCCAAGGGTATTTGTGTGTAAGTGAATATAACGATCCCAACAGGAATTTGAACTTGGCTCTCTGATTAACAATTTTGAGTCTTTGTTCACTACACCACCCAGACATCCATGCTTACAGCACCTCATATTCCCATGTGGTCACCCATCTACATACTGACCAGGCTCGACGTTGCTTAACTTCGGTGATTGAACTGGTTTTCCAATGTGATGTGGCCGTATATAGATTAAATTTAATATATATAATCAGCAATATACTTTGCTATGTCAAATTGAATTTAAATTGATTGGAATGATGTAAAAATAAGAAATATTTTTTAACAAGATTTCCTAGAAAGAAAAATTTCTAAAATAATTTCATTAATTTATAAATAAGTCCTGAATATTTCATTAAAATCCAACAATTATTTGATTTTTGCAAGAATTTCTAAATCATTGTGTTTTTCATTGCAAAAAAGGCTCACCATACTAATTTATGGGACCCTGCTGAGGCAAGAGAAAAGAAAATTAATCATAATTTTGAATGTTCTAAAATGGATCAAAATTTTGAAGTTTTTAAAAAGGATTAAAAATATAATTTAATAACCAAAAAATTCTTTGGGCTTTCCTCTGAATAATAACAAAAATTTTGACAATGAAAATGGTCTTATTTAAAGATTGGGGCATTTTTCATCATGGTATGCTATTTTTTTTTTTTTTTCACAAATCAGTGGTGGTACCTATAAAAAAATAGATTTTTCTTCTTAATAATAAAAGGTTTTGTTGATAAAATTTTGTTTTTATTTGGTTTTGTGCATTTTTTCCTTATATATATATATATATATATATATATATATATAAGGTTTAAAAATAAAAGGATAAAGTTTAAAATGAAAGGATATATATTTCAATATGTTTGGAGAACTGAATGACAAAATGAAAACAATTACTTGGTGGAGTTGTACAATAATATTTACAAATAATGTAACAAAACAATAAACACACTGACCAGAAATGATCATTTTTTTTAAAATTTTATTTGGTTAATACATAATCTAGAGTATTTTTATTTTTCCCATAAATTACTATCAATTAAACACAGTCTAGATTACGATATTACAAAAAGAAAAAAAAATCACGTGATATGAACATGGTTTGTTTTGTCTTCCGTAGGAGAGTGGGGAGGGGATCAATTTACAATAAATTTACATAACAGTCTCCGCCCCTTTCGCAATCCACCACAGTTTCTACATCACGTGTTCTGTCTCCAGGGAGGGATTTTTTTTTTTTTTTCAGTCTGAAAAAATTACTTTTAGGGACGAAATGCGTCACGTAAGAAGATCTTTTGTTTACTTTTTGACGATCGGATCATACAAGTTTTTTTTTTTATCCACTCTTCTAAAATGTCGAACTTTTTTGATGCTATTAACAAAAATTCATTATTTTTTGTAAAGATATTAGCATTGATAGAATTGATTTAATGACAGACGTAAATAAAAACAAAAAAAAAACTTTTTTCATAATAAACATACTAACCTTTCTTCCTTTTGGTCATTACTTGACATTAGGTTGCTTGACATATTTCGCGCGTTTACAGGCAAAGCAAGCAAAGCTAATTTAGCCGAACATTCGTACTTTCTCGAAAGACTCAATGTTACATGTTTTCTCTTAAAATTTTTCTAAATCCTTTTTTTTTTTGTTGATGTTTTAAACAAAAAAATAATTTCAATCATATTTATTTATATTATTTTGAAACATATGTAACTAATACTGCTATTAACTGTAAATTAAGTAAAATAAAATGTATGCTACGGATGTACAAATGTGTAATAAACTGTACAGTAATTGTGACTATTTTCGGAACCGACAGCCTGTCCAATTTTCCTCGCATAATTTATCTGAACACCTACCTACGCCTTCCTCCACTTAGATTAGGATTATGGTTAGAGAACATAAGATGCCATGTGCGAAGATAGACAAGTCTTTGTGACCATAGATTAACCCCCTCCTTTTTAGTGCAGTGAGGGAGGTGCTGCTACAGGATTAGAATCCTCTGAAGTTTGCTTTCTTTATCACAAAAAGCATGACCTGACTAAAAGCAGAAACAAAGTATAGAAGAAAACAGATACTACGCTTTGATCCCAGACCGAAGGAATGTTGAATCCTATGCTATGCTGAGGTAATCATAAGGATGACAATGGCAATAGAATCTTCTTTTTTTTAATCATCTAAAGATTTAGAAAAAAAAGCAGGGCAATAAAGCCACTAAAACGCAAGTGGGGATGTACTGAGTGTGAAAGAATATTAGCAAAAGAAAAACGTTATTAAACAGCGAGAACAATAAAAGAGGAATTAGAGAAGACGTAAGATAATGATTGACATTGCATTTAAATGTTTAAAGATCAAAGTTGACTGGGAAGTAAGAAGCTGAAAGAGAGTTCCACAAGTGAGAAGTGTGGGCGAACAAACTGTTAACTTAAAACTTACAGTTACATCTAGCAATTTCAGTAAAAAAAATGCTAAGCAAAGTTTTATACTGAAAAAAAAAACCATCAAATTTAGTCAAGAATTTGTATCTACTTATTACGCCAAGCCAAAAATCAAATACCGTCTTGGGTATGATGATAAACTACATCCAACAGCAAGGCCTCTGATCAGGAGGTTTTGAGGAGTGTAGAACCACCTCTTAATTGCTGGTGTTCCCAGGTCTACCCTGGCCTGAGGTAGTAGCACCTGTTAGGATCCCAGCTATGGGTAAATAGTTAACTCCCAAAACTGGGATCAAAACACTATGAAAGTATAAAAATAGGTTTTAATACCAGCAATACATTTTTGCAAAAGATTATTACCAGCATTGAATTTTTGAAAAAAAATATTGCCAGCCATGAAAATTTTGTTGACATTAAATAACCCATTGAGGTTGATACATTGTAAAACAAACCAAACCAAAACAAAATAAATTCTAATTGTTATATAAATTATAACATTTATATAAAATAAATAGAAATGTTTTTAAAACACTGCTGGCTCCAAAGCTAACTTTTGATACCAGTGAGAAATTTGTGACTATCTCGACTGTGAATCAGGCTATTTTATAAAATTTATATTGAATAGTGCTTACTTAGCATCTCTATCTATAAAAGGCAGGATGTGTGTATGTGTGTGTAAAGAATGCACAGCTGCAATTTTCGACGGATTTGCACCAAAATTTACATGCACATGCTCCAAGTTAGTGGGAAGGCCAAGACTGACTTTGCATTTCCCAACTCCCATTGATAGTGGAAATAATTGATTTTTTCATGCTCCTACGGCAGTCTTCATGTAGTTTGTGGCCATTTTCTACTGGCCAGAATGAGAGCCTATAGCTGGCTGCCATGAATAGGTAGGAAGATTCTTTTGGCCAGCGTGAGAGCCAACAGCTGACTGACATGAATGTTAACTAGCATGCTAGCATGCAAAAAATCGATAGCTGCATTCATCATAAGTGGGAAAAATTTAAATCTGCAAGGGACTTTACTCCAGTTGGCTCATTCGTTTGCTAAACAATGTTGATTCTAATTCCGCAGAACTGGGTTGGGTGTGAAAAATTATTTGCTGTTAACATTCTTTTTTCATTCGGTTTTTCCAGTTACAAGTCCTTTTTTAAAGCTGATCGTTTTGTGTTCATTTTGTTTAGTTCTTTTTTCGTAACAGATTTAATGTTTAGTATAGAGCTTAGAAAAAATTCACAGTGTGAGATAGGCAAGAAGTAAGGCATGTAGCAACATCAGCACGGCAAAGGGCACTCCTTTAAAGGCAAGGAAGGGCAAAAATATTTTAAGTCAAGTGATAGCGATTGCTATATGAGTTGTACGATTTTTTAATCAAGCACAGGCAACACCAGGCCATGCTGCTAGTAGCATATATATGGCACAAGGTCACAAGTATGGAAGACCCAATGATGATCGAACTAATTTCTCAGTTGGAATTTATCTGTGAGGTATTCTTGCTAACCATTACACAATGTTGAAAAAGTAGTGATGACTGTTATACTAGCTTAAAAGCCACCCTATTGGGAAAATGTATTTTTCTTTTATTATTATTCATTATTATTATTTTACTAGCCGAATTACTCATGCCTTCCTGTGTGTCCCACATTTTTTTGTAACAATTTGTGGAGAAAAATGATGCATTTCAATATTACTCAATGATCTTGCCATTGTGACCTCCATCTTCTGGCTTTCTCCTTCTATATTTTGGATAGGAGTCATTCTCTTGTTCAAATTTCAATTTAATTTAAATCAAAGGGGAAAAACAATTAGAAGGCTCGGAGGTTGTGACCCATGGTGACACACTTTGATCAAAATGAAATATAGTTATCCAAGTACCCTAGGAGTCATTCCCTTATTCAAATTTAAATTTAATATATATCAAAGGGGAAAAAATGTTCAGTGGTGGGAGGGTGCCAACCCCCCCTCCCCCCAGGAACCTGCTTTGATCAAGATGAAATATACTTATCCAAGTACCCTGGGTAATGTATTTTCAGAATATATATGGTTATGGGGATCTATCTTCAAAACCCTAGGAAGAGTTTAATAAACAAACAAAAGAGGCTACAACTTTATATATAGATTTATTGATTTTATTTCATCAGCTACAACTTTATATATAAATTTATTGATTTATTCATTTTTTTTGAAAAAAAAAAAAATAAAACAAAATTGTTATAACAATTCAGAAAAAATAAATTTGTTTTTAAAAAAAAATAAAAAGGAAAATTTACATGTAATTTAAAAAAAAAAAAGAATTATCAATTCACCAAATGCAGTATAAAAACTTGTCCCTCATGCACCAGCAACAAAATAAGGGTCAATCCTGCATTTTGTCGTTTTTTCTTAGTATTTTTTTTTTACAATAATGCACCCTGTACAAGGCCCAAGAGCCACTCAAGGTAAAGGGTTACAGAGTAAGGGGATATATGAGGAAGGTAATGGTTAATCCTAGACCTGAACATGTTAAGATTATATTGATCAGGGAAGCAAGTGAAACTTACATCTCACCAATGGAATATGAAGGGAATGTAGTTAGTTTGCTACAATGATATGATGGGTCTTAGTCAGTCATGAAGGTTAGAATTGGTGGAATTAAGGAATGTAGTTTGCCCGAACACTTTCTATAAAAATAGGGAATAAGCAGCGAGAGGCTTGCAACTTTTTGTCTGTGGGAAAGGGGTTGTAGGGTGGAAAATAATTCATCACCCACAAGGACGCGGAGACGCTTTTAGCCTCTGTTGAGACTAGAAAGTGAAGACTAGGCAGCGCCTGCCCACAAATGATAACAGTCCTAAAAAATGTGACAATTTAGAATCTAAATTTTAGATTATTAGTTTTTTCAGCAATAAGGACTGAGACATAATTCTACATGATTTTCGTTACACATTAATTTATTGTAAAGACAAATTTGATCTTGAAATAGAATGATATATTAAGATATTTTTTTTTCAGACAAAACAAACGTTTATATAAAATCTAGGGATAAGCAAGAATAAACAAAATTATGACATGTATTGTATTCCGTAGATTGTCAGGAGAGCGTTATTATTTTCACAAGGGACGTAACTTGTGTAATTCGGCGAAATTTAAACATGGAGGAAGCATTGTTTCTTAGGGATTGAAAGATGATTTTTCTTTATTTGGACGATCTGGGGATTAAAAAAAATTGAATTTCCGGACTCAGCAAAGCTGCGATGTTTATTTTACGGTGGACTTTGATGTAATATTGCTTTTAATATTCCAGATTTGTTGATAGTTTTGTTATAAACTTTGTTTTCACTAACGGTAACTTAGAAAAAGTCAGGTAAGTTTTAAAATCCGTCTTTCCTTGATTTGTATATTTTTTAGGTTTTGTTTGAAACTTTGATTAAAATCGAGACTAGTTGTTAAATTCTTTAGGCTTTTAAAATTAGTGCGTATTTTTAATTAGCAGTTTTAATTTGTTTTTCAAGGAACTCATACCAATCAATTAACCAGACCCCGTGTTAATTGTTAAAAAATAATAAAAATACAAAAAAAATGTATTTTCTTTTCCGTTTATAAAAAACTAAAATTATTTAAAATATCAAAACAAATCTTAAGTAAATAAAATATTTACTTCACTTTTAAAAAAAAAAATGAATTTAAACTCGAACATATGCTTATTTTTAGTTATCGGAGGTCTTATTGTTAAGTTTAGCGCTTCAAACGATTTCAGCATGAAGAAAACTGAAATCTCCCATGACTTTTTAATTAAAAATAAAAAATCACAAAACAAACTAGCCTCATAACTCTCCTTTTGATTGATTACTAAGCATCAAACAAAATAATAAAAAACGAAACAAAAAAAAACCCTACACTTTTGACTTTTGAGACTTTAGTGTCGGATTCAAATTTTTAAATAAAATATTTTCGAGTTCTTAAATAACCTGATTATAAATATTATTAGTAAAATTTTATTGAGTAGAAAATGTTCTCACAAAATTAAATCTTGTTTCAAGAAATATTTTTTTGTAGATTAGCCATTCATAAGACTTCACTCAAGCCTCTTGTTAAAAAAGTTTGATTTTTTTTTTTTTTTATCAATTTAGAAAGCGGGGATCCTATTCATTATACAGTGTCAAATTGATCCCTGAATTTTTAGAGTTATTGGACTTAGTTGTTATTTACAAATCTGAAATTTGAAAATGTGCTTTACTTTTACATTGATGCATTTTTTTTTAATTTTATGAATTTTTTTAAGCATTTAAAACTTTTTGTGGGGAGATTTATTTTAGAAGTACATACACAAACATTGGTGGAGGATAAGAATTATTTATATTATGATATGTCCCGGAAACGGATATATTTAATTGAAGTAGCTAAGTAGTGGTTTTGACTACTTACTATAACCAAGTAGTACACGGTAGCAGTAATCGACCGGTAGTCGCAGGTAATAAGTGTAGACCAATAGGATAGTCCAATGGGCATCGTCATAGACTTTAAACTCTGTCATACCTATACGTCTGTCAGTATTTATGACGGACACCAGCCAATCATATTCCAATGAGGGGGAACACAGGTATATGCATATTCCATTATATCATATTAAATGAAGAATAAATGGATATATACTTTTCTTAATTTATGTAAATTTTTATTCTTTAATTAAAAATGTCTACCAGTTCTTTATTTAAAAAATCTGTGAGAATTTCTTCTCACACAGGTCAACCCTTGGCAGAGACAAGAAAGACAACAATCAACAAGGCCTACCTTAAAACTTAAAACAAATTTTATTGTATCCTTGCAAAAAAAGACTTTGCCCTTTTTTGCACCTGGGGACAGGGTAGGGTAGTTCTTCAATGAATAGGTAGTGTCTTTTACTTCAGTAGGACACAATTGGTCTCTACGAAGTTGGAGAAGCAGGTATTTGCTGGAGTTGAAACTCGGCTGTTGTCGAGATCATTCTTAAAGTTCTTCGTGTAAACGTACACATTTGACGACAGTCATTATGACTGAATTCTGCAGCCTTGAAGGAATTAAGCTGGGACATGAAGTCGTCTCTGAAGCATTACCATTTGGTTGCTGAAAGGAATCATAGCCTAATTATTTAGGCTTGTTCTCGGGCGCTAATAGCCCTGCAAAGATATTCAAAATAAGTCCGGACATTTCTAATAATTTTCCGCGACAGGTAGAAAGGAATCTTAGCCTAATTATCTAGGCTTGATTTTGGCACTAAAGGCCAAGCAAAGACAATCAAAAATGAGTCCGGACATTTCCAATAGTTATCCACAACTGAGTCAAAGGGGTGCGGGCCGTTCTAAAATGCCCGCAAAAAAACAAATCAAAATCCGACCAATGAAATTGGTTGTTACAAATCAGCCAATAGGTGCTTAAATTGCAGAATTTCTTACAAATCTTTTGTTAAAAAATGTCTGTTTTCATACACAAAACAGTTAAGTCCAGATAACTGTTCAAAAAATCTCTAATTGATCTTCTTACACTATATTGGTATTATGAAAAGTATAGTGAACAATTACGTAAAAGTAATTGAGTCAGAGTGCCTTCTGGTGTAAAGGAAAATAATAACTTCCTTACTTCAATATGTGACATGTAGCAGGAATGTTTTATTCCATTGAAAATGGCACAAATGCCCCCCCCTCCTCTTTAGTTATTATAACTGAGGAAATGGTTGCGGCTACCATTTCACCGGGTGGAGCTGATAAACATCCAAATGTTAAACATTGGGAGGATATGCAATGATATCGATGCTCTGGGTGGAATCACCTTTCCAGGCTTTTACACAGATGAGTGCAATTTGACCAGTAGCAATCTGCATTCTGATTGGTTGAATTGAAGGATGACAAATGGCTGTGTGATTGAAGTCATTCGCATGCAAATCATGGTCAGTCCTCGGCTGTATAAAGCAGGCGCGTTTTTGTTTCTGAGGGGGGAGTTTTTTTTTTTTTTTTTTTTTTTTTGCTCGTGAGAAGGTTGGACGCGTGACACTATTTTGTTGGTTACCCTCCTCGCGTTTCCTATCTGCTATTATCAGTTGAGTCGTTGCTTTACCACCACAGGAACTCTATACAATATTTTTCAATTCTGACAAATGTGGCTTGAGGGGAGTGTGAGGAACGAGAAGACTTACCTCCCGCAATGCGAATTTGCTTGGCGTGTCAGGTCCTGTTTAAAGATCGCGACCGCCATTAAAAATGAAATGCATTATTCCAAAATTCCTATCTCATGGGCAGACGTACAAAGGAAAAGACTAAGAATTCAAAACCAGCTTAAATTTATAAAACAGGAAGTCTCAGTCGAATGAGAATTAAGTCTCATATGCAAATTTTAGTTGCCCCCCGACGCAGGCATAAATAGTGAGTCTGTGAGGAAGACGGGAGAACTTTTGTTGGTGTGACGACTTACGTACGGATGGACGAGAACGAGAGAATAAGGAAGAGGTCACTTGAGACAGCTCAGTTGGTAGAGCAGAGGACTGGAGAAAAAAGCAAGCACTTTAATCCATTTCAGTTATCGCAAACGACTGGCGAACTAAATTAACCACAGGGAGGTCTATGTCCTGGATATGGCGATAAACTACATCTGCGTCCTGGGTAATATGATAAACTACGTCCAACAGCAAGGCCTCTGGTCAGGAGGTTTTAATTAGCATGGAACCACTTCTTAATTGCTGGTGTTCCCAGGTCCACTCTGACCTGGGGTGGTAGTACCTGTTAGGTCCCTCGCTATCGGGTAAAAACACTATGAAAGTGTAAAAATAGATTTTAATACCAGAAATCCTTTTTTTAAAAAAATTATTGCCAGCAATACATTTTTGAAGAAAAAATATTACCAAAAATAGATTTATGAAGGAAAAAAATATTACCAGCAACAAAAATTTTGTTGGCATTAAATAACCCATTGAGGTTGATAAGCCATGAAACAAAACCAACCAACCAAACAAACCAAACCACAGGGAGGTCTAAGGAAGGCTAATCTAAAAATATTATTTATTTTAAAAAAAATTAATTCACCCCAAGCAAGACAATAATGCCACTAAGACGGAAGGAGCTACTGGGAGTGAAAGAGAATGAAAAAGACTTTAGAAGGAACCGGAAATCCAATCTTAAACAGTAAATAAGGGATATACCTCTGCTCCTGTCCCAAATACCAGGGAGGAGTGTGAACTGGATAATAGGTGAACTTATGTACTCCTATAGTGAGGGGAAAAAAAAATAGTAAATAAAATTTCGATGTTTAAGTAGAGTATAGGAGTATAGAGTTGAAGTAGAATTTTGAAGGAATTGAAAACCCAGTCCTAAACAGGAAACAAGGGATAAACCTCTACTCCTGTTCAAAAATCTCTGCAGGGTCTTTTTGGACATTGTTTCTTCTTGGTTGTATACTTTGACCATCTATTCTTAGATGTTTTGTCTTATTTGATCACCAAGCAAACATTTTCACAAATTGCTTTTATGTTTTTTTTTTTTTTTTTTTTTTTTTAAACAAGTGGGTCAGTCTACTTAGTGCCATTTAATATTTTTTAAAATGATTTAATTTACAAATTTATGTTTTATGTAAAATTTCAGATTGTCGAAGGACAATATGAATAACAACAAAAGGAAAACTTAGCTGACATGTTTCGTCCTCTGAGTGACGTTATCAAAATCCTTGCATTTACTTTGATAAAGTCCCTCAGAAGATAAAATGTGTTGGCTAAGATAAGTTTTCCTTTTGTCTTTCTTTAAGTTTTAATTGATGAATTGAAGCTAGGATAACCAAAATATAATTTATTTAAAATTAAAATTTAAAAGTGAAAATCATCATAATGTGTTGACTGTTAGAAGTTAGTGTCAAATTCTGACACCAAACACCATCTTAGGCAACAAAATGTACTTTATGAGATAATTTACAGCTTCAACTGAAGACTTAACATTGTTTTCACTCTAAAAGCATCACTGAGCAATTTGTGAAATCTTTGTTGGGCTAAATAACACAAAATGTCAAAGAACTAATGCGATAGCACTGCATTATTTAGAAGCTATGCCACCAACTGAGAATGAATGACATTCGGCCAAACCCTGCAGAGTGAACTGCCAGGTAAATTTTTTTTTAACTATTTTTCATCTAAGAGCCACTCAAGGTAGAGAGTGACAGAATGAGGTTATTGCATGACATAAAAAGTGGAGGAGATCAGTAGTACAGTTTATGAAGATTTGAGAGAAAGATAAGTTAACCCATGTGAAAAGATTAAGATTGTAGTGATTGGGGAAGCATCCTCTCAGGAGTCTGTTCCACAAAGTAGCAGTTCTTAGGGAGAGTTGTCTGAGTGGAACTTTCTTCTTAATGGAGTATGAATGAAATGGGGCTGGTTCACCCCAGTGTATTTTATAAGTACACAGATGTACTGGCTATAACAGGTAAGAGAAAAAGAAAATCCTGCTTGGGTTGGCAAGAGCCACAATTTTGGTAGGTATACAATAATACTGACTAAAACGCAAAACTGAAGACCACCTTGAAAATAGAACTATTGATTTTACTTAGTATATAAATTTTATTTTTATAATCCAATCTCATTTTTGAAAAGTTTAACCTTTAGTACTTTGCATCATTAATATTACTTCCCTTTCCGCCATATTCTTTTTCAAAGCCTCTCACTTGCAGTATTCTTACTGTTAATTTCACTAAAAGTTGTTTTCTGTTGCCATAGCAGGATATGACAAAACAACTAGGAAATTCAAACACACTAGGAATCAGAGTCCCCTCCAATGTCAAATTTTCAATAATTAAAAAAAAAATTTAACAAAATTTTTTTTTTCAAAGCCTATACTGAAGGGCTAAAAATACCAATACTAACCAATAGATGTTAAACTTTTGAATTTGTGCAAGCAAAAAAAAAAAACAGGGACAGTTTTTTCTGTTGACACTGCTATTATTTTAACTACCTTCACTCCTTGGCAATGTTTATTGTTTTAAAAAAAAGCGTTTATTAGAATTGTTATAAAAGCTAAACGTGATGAAAATAAATTCATATATTTTTTGTTGTTGAGAATTTACAACAAAGATATTAACCATTAGGACTTTGCATCATTAATATTACTTCCCTGCATTCTTTTTCAAGGCCTCTCAATTGCAATATCCTTATTGTTAATTTCACTGAAAGTTGTTTTCTGTTGCCATAGCAGGATATGACAACACAACTATGAGATTCAAACAAATTCAAATTCAGGGATCAGACTTTGCTTCAGTGGCTGGATAAACTTTTTGTACAGTAAATGAAATCACATACAGAGATAAAGATTAATATTATCATAAAAAAAAAGTTGCAATTTGACATCTTTTTACCCAAATGGGAGAAAAAAACATTAAAACTATATTTGAAAGTATAGAATTTTGTCAATTAAGATTACTTAACATTACCTTTTAAGTTTTAGACAATTTTAAGAATTATGTGCTGATAGTAAAATTTGTGGTTTAAGAATTCTTTTGCATGTGTGTGAGGGATGGATAAAAACGTTTTCAGAAACTACTCAAAATATGAGATCAGGCAAAACGGGATTTTCAATAATAATAATAATAATAAAGGAAAGATATTAGAGTTGTGACAAATGTGTGGATTCCTCACTTATTTTTTTTACTACTCTAGAAAAAAAATTTTATAGTAAAAAATAGTTGGAAGAAAGAAAGAAACTATAGCAAAGAAAACAGCGACTTACCTCGTCAAACCAAGCGACAAAACATTGCGTGTATCCTACAATGGAAAATGGGGCGAAAAAGAAAATTACTTACCAAAAAAAAAAAAGGTACATATTCTGCATGACATGCTGAAGACAGAATATGTAAATTAAAAATAAGTCTATCACAGGAGTCGCTGTAAAAGTATTTTGAGGTGCAAAAATTGGGCGTCCTCTCCCAGTTGTCGATGAATGGAAAAAATGTTGGGCCGATAAAAGCAGTTGGTGTTCTCAAATCGGAAAGAAAAAAATTTGGGCATTTTGGCTACCACGTTTGTAGAAGAGTGAGTTATTTTTCTGACTGGTTGCGTGCATTGTGATTTGTGAGAGTACCTGCGAACCGAGTTTTCAGCATTTCTTTCTACCCCCGATGTTCGAATCTGAACGTAGTGATTTATTCTCTGCATTGTGGAAGTAATCTGCGGCAAATATTTCCTTTGTAGTCCCAGATTGCTTACAGAAACATACAATATAACCATTGATGATGAGTAAAACAAATTGCATAGATATGGATTTGTAAACATGACAAAAGGATGTCAGATGATAGCAGGAATGCTATCAGGAGTGGTAAAAATGGCATGGCAGGTCTTAGCTGCAAAGGTCAGAACTGGCGGAACTAAGGAATGTAGATTATCAGAACATTTGGTTTTACAGCCACATAACATTGAAACACCAATTCCCGTATGATCACTGAAGTTAAGCAACATCAAGCTTAGTCACTACCTAGATGAGTGACTGAAAATACCAGGTGCTGTAAGCTTGGATATGTGGGTGGTATAATGGATAATGGCTTGGAATTGTTAATTGGAGAGCCATATTCCAATTCCAGTTGGGTTCATTATGCTCGCATCCAAATACACTTGGGAAAGGTTGAATCCATTTCTTTCCCCCCAGCTATGGGTTAATTAATAAGATTTGTATCATTAAACCATTATTATCTCCTGAAGTAAAATAAAATTGCAAACAAAATATTTAGATTTTGGTATTGAATAACCCATAGAGGTGTTGATATGTGCTAAATAAAAACAACCAACCAATATTATCAGAACATTTGCAGTGGAAATAATGATAGAATGGTGAGAGGTTTGTGACTTTTCGTGTTGGGAAAGTGGTTGTAGGATGGAAAATAAAAAAAAGAATAAAAAAAGGTTAGCACAGATGTTATGCCTTGCCATTGCCTCATATGTATGATCATCCACATACAAGCCTGTTTCGCTGTATCACAGCTCATCAGTGTGGCTAGACATCCAGTTGCTTCAAGTGGGAGTGAAACCCGACCGATTTGGCATCAGTCGGAGATCCTATCCCTAAGCTATCGGCACACAACAGAAGAAGGGAAATTCTAACGTAATATATATGAATGCATACAAATACCAGCAGCCAGAGTGCTCAATTTCATTAATGAAAAGTGGTGCGTTAATAGCGTTGATGGCTACTGTTTTGTAATTATCTTTTCCTCAATAGTGCTCGATTGAAATGACAAAATATGATTTTCAAGATGTGCTATGAAAAATGTCAATATTGCTTGCTTCTCTTTTACTTTTAAGCAGTGATCGGAACAGAAAACAGCTTTACTTGTTTGACTAAGCAATTTAATTATGAAAGCCACTAGCAGCATGGCCCGGCGTTGCCCGTGCTTGATTCAAATTCGTACAACTCATACAACAATTGCTATCACTTGACTTAAAATATTTTTGCCAAGTTACTTGGTGGAAGAAATCGGCTGTGTTTATGTCGGCTCCGGTTAGCATCATAGTCAGTTGGCAATATCTTTTGGTTGATGACTAAAAATTAACTTCCACATTTTGACTGTACACATGGGTTTCATTTGGACACCATGTATATTTAAAGTAGTTTCCGGTTATTATTTTTAGTTAGGAGGACTTGTGTATGTTTGTTTCATTTGTTTTACTTTTTGTGTATCGTTCTCTGAAAAAAAACGCTGAGTCACCGGAAGTTAATGGTATTCGTTCTGTTTTCAGACGTTTGAGTAGCCGGCAGTAACTTCCGGCCAGGTGCAATACCCTTACTCGTGCTTTCAAATTGATTTCGTGCAAAAACAATTGTGTTTTTCCAATTTTTGGCACTGTCAGAACCACCGCTGGGTAATTTTACGTAGTCCTGTGGAGTTTTGTTGAAATCGGTTGAAAAATGTAGGAAATATGATCCCACATACACAATCTGCGTTTTGTAATAAGTAAGATTAACCAAACAGTCCTTTGTTTACAAAGATCACAAATTAGGAAGTTATTTTTAAAAACAGAAGATGTGAATTACCATATTTTCTGGCTTACAAGATTCACTTTTTTCCAAAAAAACAAAAAAAAACAAAAATAACCTGAAAAATAGGTGTGCATTTTCCAAGATGAATTTAAGGCAACGCCCACGCTCAAGTCAGCTTGGATGGTCACCTAATTGGCCTGACTGACAGGGACGTGAATTTGTATGTTGCGTCATTACTCTATAATGTTAACTATCTAATTCAGCCTTTTATACGATGTCACCTCATTACTTAGCTGTTACAGATATTTCCAAAACTATAAACCTTCCTGGAGCTGAGCTATAAGCTTAAACACGATGTGTTTAATAGCAATGGCAGGGGCCTTTCTTCTCTTGACTAGCATGTCATTGCCATACAAACAAAATCAGACGAGTGATTAGTGTAAACAATACACGTTGCCAGTAGGTGAGGGACACATTCACCATGTATGAGAACGACTTTTTTTTCTTAGAAATTTCTTTCCAATACTAGGGTATGTCTTCCAAGCCGCAAAATACGGTAATAATGTCGGGCCAGATATAAGTTACGTGCTGGTTGATATAAATGATGAAATAACATTTGTATGATGTTAAATATCTATTTATTATTGGCTTACGCCTACACTCTCACTCATTCTTTATTAAATCTTTTTTTAACCAATCGTTCCCAACAAGTTGTGTAATGAAGGTTGTGTTGGACAGGCATGTTTCCAGATCATTTCATACTAACACTGGGGTCCCTCAGGGCTCTATCTTTGGACCTACACTGTTTCTGATCCCTGATGTCATCAGTCCCCAACTAGGTATCCATGCAGATGACACCACCATTTACTCCTGTCTTAGTAGCAAATCTGACAGATAAGATAAACATGGCAACTACTCTTGAAAAGGACCTCCAGTCAGTGGTTAACTGGGGCAAGAAATGGCTTAGAAATTTTAATGCCTCCAAAACAAAACTGCTTTCATTTAATAACTACAGTGAGTCTTTTCTGCCTGCCATCAGCATGGCTGATGCTAAGCTCCAAGAGAGAAACACTCTATGCTTTCTTGATCTCTTGTTTTCTACTGACATGAAGTGGAGTAACTATATCGAGTCAATTGCTATGTCTGCTGTGAGGAAGATTGGTTCACTATGCTGTGACAAAAGATTTTTTTATGTCAGAATCCATTTTGCACATTTATAAATCTACCATTCAACCATGTATTGAATGCTGCTGCCATATCTGGTCTGGTGCTCCTATGCATCTCAACATTCTAGACAAAATCCAGAAAAGGGTCTGCAATATAATCGATCCTGATCAGGTATCTTGTCTCTAGTCACTTTATCACTGACTTGATGTGGATTCCCACTGTTCTACAAATATTTTCATAGCAACTGCTTGGATGAGCTTTTTTGTTGGTGCTCTGGCTACATGAATTTAAGCATGCTACTAGACTGGCTACTACTGTTGAACTAGCTGGATGCAAATGCCATTTCTACTCTGACAGTTTCTTGGTAAATTTGCAGATTACGCCCCAGAAACCAATTGTAATGAAAATTTTCATTCTGGTGTAAATTTGTATGCTTATTTTGAAAAATAGCAATAAAAGGTTGCAGAAGAAAACCGTTTAGGAGTTATTGACAATATAATTTCAGCCTCATTCGTGTCGTGGTTACAGCCTGGCCGCCATTACTGGTTTTGTTTACTTACGTTTGCCTCGAGTAGTAAATCTTTTAAGTAAGCTTCTGCACATTACTACTCGAGGCAAACGTATATAAACAATGCCAGTAATAGTAGCTGGGCTAGACGTGAATAAGGCCGAACTTATATTGTCAATAACTTCTAAATGATTTCCTTCTGCAAAACTTTTATTGTTATTTTGGAATTTATCAGGCAGTTTCATACCAGAATGGAAATTTTCATTACAATTGGTTTTCGAGGCTTAATCTGCAAATTTACCCAGTTTCTTTTCTTGCACTACTGACCTGTGGAACTTTCTTTTTGATTCCCCTGATAACTGCAATCTTCAAAAATTCAAGTGTAATGTCAATTGCCATCTTCTGTTTTCTTGAACTATGTTCATTTTTGTCCTTTCCTCAATCCTCCCCCATCCTCAGTCTGCTCATTCTCTGTAACCCGACATTCTAGTTGTCATTATCGTCTTGTTTGTGGTGAAACGATTAAAAAAAAAAAATTTTAAAATTTTATTTTTTTAATTCTTTGTAGATTCAACAATAGTTGTAAATAAACAAGCAGCTGACGTCATTTGAACCTGTCAGAATGACATCCATTATAAAATTACAAGTATTCTCTGGAGCTTATGATGAATCACCACCCTGCTACCTCCTCCAGGTGGATGAGTTTCGCTTTCTCCTCGACTGTGGCTGGAACGAGGATTTCAACATGACGTACATTCGTGAAGTGAAACGACATGCCCATCTCATTGATGCTGTTCTCCTTAGCTACCCAGACCACAATCACCTGGGTGCTTTGCCCTACATGGTTGGCAAATGTGGCCTCTCCTGTCCAGTGTTTGCCACGATCCCCGTATACAAGATGGGCCAGATGTTCATGTACGATCTCTACCAGTCAAGACATAATACAGAAGAGTTTGATATCTTTACCCTCGACGACATCGATGCAGCTTTTGACAAAATAACTCAGCTGAAATATAGCCAGACTGTCAGCCTTAAAGGTGAGCTAAGAGTTTACTTATTATTTTAATACTTTCACTGTTGCATTGTTACCTGGTTGTGCTGGTCCATTTTGGGGGGGAAAATAGGAAATTGCTGTTTACTGTTAGTAGATGACTAAAGATACAGATGGGCATTTCTTTTGGTTAATTTGCAGTATAAGCACCCCCCCCCCGTAATGAGAATGTACCATTCTGGTGTGAAATTACCTGATTATTTCAAAAATGACATTAAACCAATTCACTTGATTACTGTTTATGATTTATCGGCAATGTAAGTTTGATCTCTTTCACATTGACTGACCGCCATTACTGGCGTTGTTTACATACGTTTGCCTTGAGTAGTAGTGCGCGATGTTATTGTAAAATGCATTTTTTTATTTTAAAATGTGTTTTTTTTTTTTATGATTTTTATATGAATAGATTTTTTTTTTTATTTGTTATAGAAATAATTGAAAGCTTTTCTAAATAAATATAATATAGTTGAACCCTTTTTCCAAAAATATTCTTAAGACAGTATTGTCCTTAATAAACCTGCTTATAGCTAATGAAACAGAATCTCACTCTAAAATTAATTTATGATATATGGGAACCAGTAATAAGGAGTGCCAGAGAAAAGCAATGATAACAAAGTTGCAATATGAGCTCTGGAAAAAAACATGCAATGATAACAGCAAAATTGCAATATGAGCACTGGTAAAAATGGTTGCTGAAGACCTTAGGTTTATAATACCCAGAAATTCATACTTCAAGGATAAAGTGGATAAAGGCGTTGGTTAGATCCAGTGACAGGTCCCAAAGAGTGTGAGTTCAATACCCGGTTAAGGCAGTGGAGAACTTTCAGAGGGAAATTAACTGGAGATAACTGATAACTGACATCCATCAAACATGGCACGTGGAACTAGAACAGTCTACCCCAGTTCGGAAGTCCAACCAGTCCGGAGCATACAACGGCCGAAATGTTGTGATAAATATGGTGACAAAGATGAGGACAATAGTCCGAATAATGTAAATAATGTAATTTATGAAGCTTTAGTTTTTTTTTTTTTTTTTTTTTTTTTTTTTTTTTGATGGTATAAATTTCTTTTTCCCAATTAAAAGTATTATTTCTTTGTGAAACTGAAGCTTTATTAACTAATGAATTTTTTTTTTTATATTAAATTGGTCTAAGGTTGTTATACAAACAATTGAAAGGTTTTCTTACTTTTAAAATTTAAAAAAATCGTTGAAGAAAAAAGAAAACTTCTTTTTTTTTTTAATCCTTTCAGACACGTAATTTTGATTTTATTTTTCGTTTTTTCATTTTTACTAATATATTTGGAATTGTGACATGTTTTTCTGTTGGGTTACTTTTAAACTTCACACATTGCACAGTAATCAACACAAGTGAAGCTTCTGCACATGACTACTTGAGGCAAGCGTATGTAAACAAAGCCAGTAATGGTGGTTGTTCTAGTTAATATATTCTTAATACTTGATATAATGCAAAAATTTCACAATGATAAAATCGGCCAATAATTATTTATAACTACTTACACTGGAACTCATGCTTGCAATTACAAGTCATCCATAACAGTATTTTACATTTTGAAATCATATTTATTTTTGGCATATAAATTTTTTGAAATTGTTTCTAAATCTTTGACTGTCTTTCAATCATTCTGCCTCACCTGCTATCCTCTTCTGCTACACCTATGAGGCACACCACACTGTTTGGGAACAACTGGATCAAGGCGTCATTAATGGAGTCCAAACTCTTGATTTAATGGCTGCAGGTTCAGCCCTCATTTGTTAAACAGCCAGTAAATAGTTTAGTCTTTGATCTTCTTCTGCAGTGACTGCAATAATAATAATAATAATAATAATATTACTGTTAGGTCAGCAAGTGAAACAGCTAAATATTTCTTTTCATGTTTTTTTTCTTTTTCAGGTAAAGGCCAAGGTCTGCAAGTGACCCCTCTTTCTGCTGGCCACATGATCGGCGGGACCATCTGGAAGATCGTCAAAGATGGTGACGAGGAGGAGATTGTCTATGCTGTGGATTACAACCACAAGAAGGAACGCCATTTGAATGGTTGCGTCCTGGAGAGCATCAGTCGGCCGTCACTTCTTATTACTGATTCACTCAACTCAAATTATGTCCAGTCGCGACGACGTCTTCGAGATGAACAGCTGATGACAACCATCCTGTCGACGATGAGGAACAGTGGCAATGTACTCATTGCAGTGGATACTGCTGGCCGGGTGCTAGAGCTTGCTCAGCTTCTTGACCAAATATGGCGCAGCACTGAGTCTGGCCTGTCCACTTATTCACTCGCCCTGCTTAACAATGTAAGTTTCAATGTTGTAGAATTTGCCAAATCGCAGGTCGAGTGGATGAGTGATAAAATAATGCGAGCTTTTGAGGACCACCGTAATAATCCATTCCATTTTAAACATTTAAAACTCTGCCATAATCTTGCTGAGTTGTCCAAGGTGATGGAGCCGAAGGTGGTGTTGGCAAGTATGCCAGACCTCCAGTGTGGATTTGCCCGTGATCTTTTCATGGGCTGGTGTGGTAATGCTAAAAACAGTATCATCTTGACTTGTCGGACATCGCCGGGCACCCTTTCTCGTTGGCTGATCGACCACCCAAAAGATAAAACAGTTACCGTGGAGATGCGACGGAGAGTTAAGCTGGAAGGGAGCGAGCTGGATGATTATTTGAAGAAGAAACAGGAAAAAGAAGCAGAGGAGCGGATCAAGCAAGAGCAAGCCAAGAGAGATGCTGAAGACATGGAATCAAGTGACGATAGCGATCTGGAGATGGAAGTGGAAGGATCGAGTTGCTTGCTCAAGGCTAAGCATGATTTAATGATGAAAAGTGAACGCAATTCCCGGTCGGGTTTTTTCAAACAAGCCAAGAAATCTTACCCCATGTTTCCTTTCCATGAGGAACGGCTGAAGTGGGACGAGTTTGGGGAGATAATCCGTACAGAGGATTATACCATATTGGACCTGCCGCCTCCCGATGAGGAGACAACACAAGAAAAGTGTGTCCCGGAAGACGAAGCCATGCAGGACATGTCAGAAGTGCCTACCAAGTGTGTTTCCTCAACAATCACTCTTGAGATCCATGCTAACGTCCAGTATATAGACTTTGAGGGTCGCTCAGATGGTGAGTCAATTCGTAAAATTATTACCCAGATTAAACCTCGACAGCTGATCCTTATCCATGGAAAACCTGACCCTACAGGCAGTCTAGAGGAGTATTGTCGTAGCAGTGGTGGTCTTTGGCAGACGAGGATCTTTGCTCCCCATGTTGGTGACATAGTAGATGCAACCAGGGAGAGCCACATCTATCAAGTGAAGTTAAAGGACTATGTTGTCTCTGCATTGTCGTTTGCAAGGGCCCGTGATGCTGAGCTTGCATGGATCAAGGGGCAACTCGACATGAAGCAGGCCAAAACTGACACAAGTGCTCGATATGAGCCCGAGGAATCCGAGTTAGCGCCAGAGGATGCTGAGAAGCGGAAGCTGCTGGATTTGTTCAAAAAGGAAGACCCCAATGACCCTGATAAGGAAGAAGAAGAAGCCCACGTTCATGTGCCTACTTTGGAAGCCATCCCTAACAATAAAACTCCCGGCCATACGCCAATCTTTATCAATGAACCAAAACTCTCTGACCTGAAGATGTTTTTCTTGCAGGCTGGAATTCAGGCTGAGTTTACCGCTGGTGTGCTGATCTGTAACAACCATGTGGCTATTAAGAAGAACGAAGCAGGAAAACTACAGTTGGAGGGTGCTTTGTGTGAGGACTATTTCCGAATCAGAGATCTTGTCTATCAGCAGTATGCCATTGTATAAACCTGGGATTTTCCATATAATTATTGTCATTTCTATCATCTTCTTATTTCATTGGTCATTTTGAAACTGAAACGTAATTCTTACAATGAGATTTTCAGATAAGGCAGCTTCCTTCTTTTTTTTTCTTGCAACATTTCGGCTGATCCAATGTACGGCCTTCTTTAGGTGTATTACCCATGTGAAAAAAGACATTTTTTTTTTCTTTTCTGATAATGCAAAGCAAAATACAGTAGCAAACAGAAAAGTGAAATGTTGAGATCAATGCTTGTAAAATTGGTTCTAGTTTCAGCAATGGCTACAGTCCAGCTCGTTTTATAATTGAAAACCAACAACTTTCTCTCTTTTCTTTGTCCCTTTCTCTCTTTTCTTTGTCCCTTTCTCTCTTTGTCCTTTCTCTCTTTTCTTTGTCCCTTTCTCCCTAAATCATTCTATGTTTCTATTGAGCAATGAAAGCCATACCATGTTAACATCCATACCTGTTTAACTTATGCAGCTAAACAACATACATGTGGGTCATACACCTGAAGAATGCCATAGAATGGATTGGTCAAAATGTTTGGGGAGGGGATTGAATAAAGTTCATTTGTCTGAAAATCTCTTTGAATGATCTTGACTCTCCTGAAGATTTATAGATAAAGACTTTCTCACCATTGAAAAATTAAAAAAAAAATTAGATTTCTCAAATCAAAATAAAGTTTGAATCTTGTTATTTAGTAAAGGGAGCGAGGACTTTTTATGAAATAATTTCGAGATGAAGAATTATCATCATCATCATTATTATTATTATTATTATTATTATTATTATTATTATTATTATGATGATTTGCTATTCAGACCAACCAGCATTCTCCTCTTGGTTGTTATATTCATAACGTTTCAGCTGTTATACCCGCCTGCCTTCTTCAGGTATTTGTTGTACAAGTGGATAAAAGTATTGTTTAAAATAGATCTGGTTCCCTGGCAGACAGGATTTCAATCCTTGGGTCTGGTATTGCTGAAATATCACATATGACTGGTTCAGGAGAAGAAATAGATAAGCGACATAAAGTGGGGGGGGAGTATTAACTGCTGTGAAACATCCCCCCCCCCCCAAAGCACAGAAAGTGAAATGAGAATTGAATAAAGTTTTCAGTTTGAAATTCTGATAAGGTTACTGAATGCAACAACAGATGCCTGAAGAAGGTAGGAGAGTAGATGGTCGAAATGTGTATAATAGCCATGCACCAAAAAGTAGTACGAAATTTATGGTAACAATTTAGAATTTAATTAATAGAAGAAAAGTTAACTCCTGTCACCGAACTTTGATTTATAGGATGCAGGGCTGTGTGTGTGTGTGTGTGTGTGTGTGTGTGTGTGTGTGTGTGTGTTTTTTTATTTTTTTGAGTTATCTTGTAGGGAAAATATGATTCTTATAAGCAAGAAAATACGGTTAACTTCTATCTAGCTCTTTATATATATATATATATATATATATATATATATATATATGTGTGTGTGTCAATGTTATGCTGTTGAGATGGTCAGAGAGTTGGTAGGAAGAAGTGTTGAAGGGCTAAGTTGTTAATTTGACAGAACAACTACATATCCAATCCTGATTAGGTAAATGGAGTCCTGAATAAAATAACTTAATATATTTGAAACCAGGTTCAGGTGCTCAAATCTAATGTCATTTGTTTTCATCTTTCATTTCCTTGTGAGCCAGCAATGGATCTCTTCCACTTTTATTGCACACTGAGACAAATGAGTTGATGCAAACTGACCCATTAGTAGAAAGTTGGGTCTGAACCTTTTGGAATGTTTGCAAAAATATTTAGGGTCCACTGGAATGATTACTTATATGAAGTGGGTGCTGCAAAGTTTTTGGCCTCAACCCACTTTCCAAGATTTTCTTTTTTTTTTCTTTATTATAATTCTTGGTTGGGTTGAGAACTTATCAGCATAATTCTCTCTGTTTTTCTGTTTTTCTCTCTTTCTTTCTCTCTCTTTCATTTTCTCTCTGTTTTTCTCTCTATACAACAATTAAGTTTGGTATTACTGGACAGCTTATTTTATATAGTTTAACATACCAAACTCCGACCTTTTGTGGCTTTGGGTAAAAAATATTTAAATTAATATTCTCTTGAATTTATATTATTTTTTTTTTTTTTTAAATTTTAATTTTTGATTGAATCATGTCACCCCAAAGAAGGCAATAAAGCTACTAAGATACAAGTAGTTTCTGAGATTGAAAGAATCTGAAAAAAAAAAAAACAATATTAAGGAGAGAGAATAATGAAAGATGAGCAATTAAGAAGCCAGAAGATAACGGTTGACATTGCATTTCAATTTTTGAAGTTCAAAGTGAACAGGAAAGCAAGGAGCCTAAAGAGTTCCACAAGCAAGAAGTGTGAGAGAGGAAACTGTTAGCATAGAACTTACAGTTACATCTAACAATTTCAGTTGTAAAATGATGAGACCTAGCTGCCAATCAAGTACTGCGCTTAAATTTGTTAAGTCAAGATAGGAGAGAGGAAAGCTCAGAACAATTAACATGAAAGTATTTATAGAAAATTTTACTGTCAATTTGCCAAAGATCATGGTGAGATCATCATTTCTTAGTGTTGCTGCATGTCTGCAAATTGTCTTGCATCATAGAAACCTTTCTATTTGATTTAGACCAGTGGTTCTCAAAGACGGTCGATGGATGGGTCTTAGACCAGCGATTGCTCCTAGGTGCCGTGAGGAGGGTGAGCGGGCAACCAGAGGGTGGCAGAGGCACATCTGAACCATAACATACACAGCACACACCTAAAATGCACCCAAAGTGTGTCTTGCCATCACTTCAGTGTCTCCCATTTATATAACAATGATTTAGGGCAAATACTAAGATATTCATTTGACATGCTATACGAGCACCAAGTAAAACCAGTGAAAGCTTGTCTATATATTTAGTGGGGAGGCGTGAGGGTTGTGCTTTGGAACGCAAGGGAGTGGCATACTAAAATAGTTTGCAAATGAATGTACTAGACAATTACTATTGAATAGTGAGTTTATGGAGTTTCCATGAGTTTGCACGTTTATGTATATTGTTGGTGGGTGCGTATTCACATCTGACAAACAAAGAAGCAGTATACAAAAACTTGGGTTTCTACCACAGACTGTTTATCCTCTTTTTATATAAACTGTAGCGAAACAAGTTTCTGACTCTTGAGTATGTCTTCTTTTTGGTCCAGAATTTAGAGTAAGCAAGGATAAGCATCATTTTAATGGTCGAGATCAAGTCAGCCTTGTGCAGAGTTGTAACAACCAAAGAAAAGTTTGAGAATCACTGATTTAAATGAAAAACATTGATTTTATTCCATCTGAATCATAACATACATGACACACACCTAAAATGCACCCAAAGTGTATCTTGCCTTCACTCCAGTGTCTCCCATTTATATAACAATGATTAAGAGGAAATACTAAGATATTCATTTGACATACTATACGAGCACCAAGAAAATCCAATCAAAGTTTTTCTATACATTTAAGGGTTGTGTTTTGTTACGCAAGGGGATGGCAACCCCAAAATTTTAACAATCACTGATTTAAATGATAAATATGATTTTATTCCATTTGGATTCAAAATTCGTACATTTCAGCTGGATTGATTTGAATCTTTTGTGTTCATATTTGCTATTAAGTGATAAGTAAAGAAATGTTAAAATATACAGAAAATGGTTTTGTTTTACAGCTTATCAACTCCTCATGGGTCATTTAAAGCTGAAACAGTCTTATATTTTATAAAGTTTAAATTGTTACCCCCATCTCACCTCAATCATCAGGTATCAGTTATTTATTTTTTTTGTGCAATCTTATGATTTCAGTAGACAAGTATGACTATACCAGAATTGCTAAAAAGTTTTATGATAATTCTTCTGCCGCCACTCACTTTAAAGACAATTTGATGCTCGTAGGTCCTTACTTTCTGTACAAACAATTATATATGGGTGAATTTTGCTGGATTTCGCAATTAATTTTGATTAAAAATTGTTGTACAAAAACATTTGTTGAAAAAAATCACATAAAAACGTAGAAACAGTCACAGAAAGGAAACTTGTGAATCCAAAAATTCTATAACATGAGCGATTGAAAGTTAGAGAGCTGTGTCCCTTTAATTGAAAAAGTGTGACACACTGACATTTATTATATAGGAGTATGACACATTTATTATATAGAAGTTTTTCAAGAGTTGTGACGTGCAGAGGTATGGTGATTCCTGGGGCGAACTCCTTGATGGTGTACTCATAAGTATACTTATAAGTGGGTTCATTATGTAAAAGCAGATGAAACATTAAATAAACACTTTATCCAAATTAAATATAAACTAAATTTTTATTTTTACTCTTTGGTTTGTCTCCCAATATAGATACTTGGGGTTGTTATACCCTCTTCCCCTACTTCTGCTCAAGCGATATCGCAAGAAGCCCCTTTTAAGAAGGTAAGGATTATACTCTCTGAAAAATAGGGTTGCAAAGTGAATGAAAGTTTCAAGAGAATAACATTTTTTTTCCCTTCAAAAGCTACAGATGTCATCCTGGGTAAGATGATAAACTACGTCCGACAGCAAGGCCTCTGATCAGAAGGTTTTGAGGAGCGTTGAACCACCTCTTATTTGCTGATGTTCCCAGGTCCACCCTGACCTGGGGTGGTAGTACCTGTTAGGCTTCCAGCTATGGGCAAATAGTTAACCTCCAAACTGGGTTCAAAATACTATGAAAGTGTGAAAATAGGTTTTAACACCAGAAATAGGTTTTAACAAAATTATTACCAGCAATACTTTTGAAAAATGAAAATAATAAATTTTGAAAATATTACCAGAAAAAAATTAAATAACCAGGTTGATATATTTTTTAAAGGAAAATAGGTTTTATTACCAGCTAAATTTTTGAAGGAAAAATTACATTGGAAAAAAAAGCTATACATTGAAAAAAAAAAAAAAAAATATTACCAGCAATAAAAATCTTGTTGGCATCAAATAACCTATAATAACTGAGGTTGATATGCTGTAAAACAAAACAAACCAAACCAAGCTACAGATGTTAGATTTTGGTTTGTAAATAAAGTTTTCAGGAATACCAAGTATGATAATAGAATTCATTCCTAGTTCACCTATTATATGGGATTTTTACGCTCAGACTAAAATCATATAGAATGTAAATAAATGTCTAAATTTCCATACTTGATGATTTAATATTTATTTGTAGAGAATGAAGTTTATTATTTAATCCAGTATAAAAATCCATTAATTCTAAAGAAATTGTTTTGTTAACGTTTAACACACACTCATTCAGATTTTTCTCAAAGCATGAATGCGCTTTAAAGACAAAATAAAACCAAAGCTCGTTAGATCAGATGATGGTTCCTTCTGCAAGGGGGGGATCCAGGTTCGAAACCTGTCAGAAGGAACATTTTCTTTAAGTTTTCTCAAGTAAGCTGGCTGGTAAACGAAATAAAATAATGTTTAAAATAAATGGAGCATCTACTCAAATGCGGGTTTCCACTAAAAATAATGTTTGAAGGAATAAAAAAATATTTTTTTTAAAATGGTCAGCATTGTACTTAAAAGTAAAATTACCCTCATAAAAGCCAGAAAATATTTTTAGATTGTGGGAGTATATTTTGAGATAATAATGACTTAGTGATACAAGTCTTACTAATTAACCCGTAGCTGGGGAGAGAAGTGGTGGAGTCATATCTAATCAGAATTTGATAAAGAAACAAGAAATTATGATGTGGATGTAAATCTATATTACAATCAATATATAAGCTGATCCCTCACTTTGTGGCCACGGTAGATTCTATACATTTATATTCCAGAGAATGTAAAAGAAATCTAAAAGACATGCCTGTGTAGCTAATCAATATTTCATCGATTGATTTACTTTCTATGGTTTATGAACCCTTTGTAGGTTATTTAAAGCCAGAAAATATTTTTAGATCATAAGATTTGTTTTCTTTTGAGATAATAATAGTTTAGTGATACAAATCTTACTAATTAACCAATAACTGGGGGGAGAAGAAGTAGATTCATATCTTTCCCAAAGAATATTTGCCAAATAAGGGAATATAACAAACCCAACTGGAATTGGAATTCAGCTCACGTTCAAGATGCAGGCGAGGGGACGAAATATTACCAACAGAACCATATGTCTAGATGCAATCTAATGTGTTGTGACTAGTTTGAAATGTAATTTTGTTGAATTTACAACCCGCGTCTGCTATTCTGCGTCCGTTATCGTCACATAGTAATCTTCTATGCCAACATAACAAAATATTATCCTTGATAGTGAATATCTTTGTTAAAATGTCCGTATAACCACTCTGAAGATGGCTCATGTGAGCCGAAAGCTTAGATCAAGGACTAACTTAATGAAAAATATCCAAATGAGGACCAACTTAAAAATATCCAAATGTTGGACAATTTTTGTCTTTATTTTCACCTGAAATTAAAGCAAACATACGAACATTAGAAGGCCTCACGATCAAACACGATATACACTCATTGTCTGTTATATTTAACAATATATGTTTAAATATATATATATATATTTGTGTGTGTGTGTGTGTGTGTGTGAATAAAGACGAGGAAAACTTATCTTAGCCTGTGTTTTGTCCTCTGAGGGATTTGATAAAGTTAAGTTTTTCTTTTGTCTTTATTTACATTGTCCTTCACATTTTTAGTAAGATTTCTCGAATACTCCGACTGTCAGACATAATACAAACTATTTAACGTAAAAATAAAAATTGGGACGTCTATTTCGAACACGACTATCCATTAACGTTTGAAGTAATAAAAAAGTTGTTTTAAAAAAAGAAGCCGTTAATTCTTTATAAAATTTATTAACTATACAAAACAGAACAGAGAGTAAGACAAAAATGAAACCACTTCTGGATTTAACACTTAGAGATTGATTGATTCGATTTTTACGGTTTTATTAACCCTTTGCAGATGATTTAAAGACAGAAGATATTTGTGATTTTTTTTCCCAGATAATAATGACTTTAGACATACAAGTCTTACTAATTAACTCATAACTAGGGGAGAAGCAGTGGATTTTTAGAATTCCACTACCGCTTTTTCATCAATGTCGATTTTTGTGAAAAAAGCGGATCACAGCTTCATACATATTTTCAGAAAACCTTAACTTCTCATTGGACAATAAATATTAAAATTGTCTCGTATATCTTTACGTACATCGTTTCTCAATCAACAAAACATATCAGGCTCCAGACTGAGTTTTGTAAGACGCTTTCTGAGTGGTTAAGAAATATTAAAAATACAATTTACCTGTTCACCACTACGTCCGAATAACATCAACCTAGTTTTTGACCTGACGAAAAAACAATGCTTTCAGTATCCTCTCACGTGATTAAAAAACATATAAATTGAAGGTACGAGCGAACCCAGTCAGTGAGAATTTACGACGACTAGAATTTGCTAAACGAGTTCACGACGCTTGTATCATTACTGCAGCTGCGAAGTACAAAGTTAGAATCTCAAGTTCTTTAACATGAAATAACTTCTCTGTAATTCAAGCTAAAATTTCAACTAAACGACTCACTCATCAACTTCTGCAACTTACTAAAAAAACTATTCAATCACGCTGACGCTATTGAATCTTACGAAACTTAATTACAAAACATTACGAACAACACATTCAACTACGAGCAGCGAAAACAAATTAGACATTACGGAACATTCACTTCTCCAACTTCTTTAAAGCTAAAGGTTTATCAACATATTTTCAGCTTTACAGGATTCTTTAAACTCTTTCAGTGGACATTTTGAGCGACAAGTTAATTCAACTTTTTGTGAGCTCAGGTAAAAAAAAAATAGTAGTAAAGACTTTAACCCAGTCAAAGGGAAGTAATTCATATCAAATATTATGTAAAACATATGTTGACATAAATATTGTACCTGTTAGTGTTATGAAAAGTTATTGTGTTCTTTCTCTTGTTTGCTTTTTGTTTGCTTACACATTCGTAAAGTAAAAAGTGCGTGGGTTGATTTACGCCGTCTATACCGTTACAGATTCATACCTTTCCCAAATGATATTTGCCAAATAAGGAAATGTAACAAACTCAACTGGAATTGGAACTTTGCTTTCCGATTAACAATTCCGAGCCATTATCCATTGCACTACCTGCAAATCCAAGGATCCACATTCCAAAGAAAGGTTTGTAATGTTACTGATCCTGACCAGGATTTTAGTTACTTTTCTACCGTCATCTAACTCGAAGAGAAAATAAGGGCAAGATGTTAACATTAGGAAGGAAACCCTCCCCAATCAATATTGAAAAGAAAGATAACAGCTGTTGCAGACCCGATAGGGTGAAGTGCTGGTTTATTAAAAGTGGCCTTGTGTCAGACACTACACTAAACTACCGAGTCCACAAACAATGTATAAAAAGAAAAATGCGTGAATGAACAGTGAGAGGAAAGGGGTCAATCAACGAGTGCATAAATTATAAACATCAAAGAGATAGCCGGAATAAAATGACAAAGGCGTCTGGATGCAAAACATGTGTAAATTTTTTATTAAATGGAAAAACAAGTAGATTATCTCGTGGTACGAGATCAGGGAAAAGTTCCGCACCAAAATAGGATAGCAAGGTGAACACGACGGGAAAAGTTTTTTTTTGTTAAGTTCTGGAAAAAGGAACTCGTTAACACGAGGTGTAGATGTGCACAGATAAAAAAGTACTTGCTGTGGATTTGGGCATTGTAAGTGTGTTGTGTGAGAAAGTTCAGTCATCTCAGATTTTGGGATCAGGCATTGAATTGACTGCTGAAAATTATTTACGACGAGCCAAAAGGGACGAAGAATTATTTGCAGTTGGTTGCATCGTCTTAGTGAAGTTGTTTACGGCGAGCCAAAAGGGACGAAGAATATCTGTTCGTCAGTAAGATATCCCTGTCTGTATTTAAGGTTGACTGACGAGGGATAAAATAAGTCATTTGTTGAATACGAAATTTTGCCTACGACTGTGTCGTGTGTCTCGCACATTTTCTAGCAGAAAACGGAGAAGGTCTGACCTGTGGGTAGCAAGTTTGTTCGTCAGTAAGATATCCCTGTCTGTATTTAAGTTTGATTGACGAGGGATAAAAATAAGCCACTTGTTGAATACGAAGTTCTGCTCACGACTGTGTCGTGTGTCTCGAACGTCTTCTGGTCGAAAACGGAGAAGGTCTGACCTGCGGGCAGCTTCAAGACGAGAAGAAGTCTTGGTACAGTGTGAGGTCGACATTGTTGAAATAAGATATTCCGGCCCGCAAAGCCGAGAGGCAACTGGCTTGCAAACGCTGTTAGTTTGAGACGCCAGGAAACGCGCGGGAAAAAATTCAAAATCTGTTCGGCTGACTTCATCAGCAGGAGCTATATCGACTTTCCTCCTCCAGATTACTGCTACGTCTAGCTGTGAGAGAGAAGAAGGGGTGCGAACCGCGCGCACACACGCACGAGTGTGAAAGGAAGGGAGGAAAACTCTCTCGCGCGTAAAATGTAGATGGAATTAATATGTTAATTCCATACAGCTATTCAACTCGAGAAACCTATCTTCCTGAAAAGGTTTTTAAAAGAAAATTTTTTATAAATTTTATTTTAGGGCAGTACTGGCAGTACTATGAATGCCAAATGTTTCCTTATAAGGAAACGACTAATATTACCATCACGATTGTCTGGATTCTTTTACCGTAGTTTTTAACATAATTTCCTCTGAATTTTACTTGTTTTTACTTCGGAAGTGTGCTGGTCAAACTCTCTGCCTCTGGGCAGAGAGGATCCCCAGACCAGGCTATGTCGAAGGGCACAGTCTCGTCTCGGACAGACAGCTACCCGACCCCGTTTTTTACAGTGTCTACAGAGAATTTTTGGCCGAGACTACTGGCTCGGATATCCCACAATAAACTTGACCTTGTGCTGCATCCGACTATGTGAATTAAATATTTTCTTGTATTTAAGCACAATATTTAGGGGAGAGAACTCTAAGTTGTAGAATTTTTGTTATCGCCCTTGAATAAGAGTTCAAGGGAGATAATAAAAGTTATTTAATTTGTTTTTCAATTCATATTCTCTATTTTTTCAACTTGCTTTTCATTGCTACTAATCAGGCCGCACTATTAAGTACTGGTTGCCCTCTGACAGTCTGAATAAATGCAATGACAACATTGCATTTATTCAACTGAATTTAAGATGAAAAATTTTAAAAGAAAATTTTTAGAAAGAAAGTAAACTCAAAACTTTTATTTTACAGCAACACACGTATGGCTGCGAACAGAAAGAATTAGAAACAAGCGCCATATTCAGGGCTATACAAAGAATTAAAAAGAAGACAAATATTTTATCATAAAGACACTCTGGTGATGAGCAAACAGTTTTAATTGAAAGACTGAAACCAGCAATATTCACTTTTGCACAGGAAAGAAATAAAAACAAAACCTAACAGAAAATACTTCATGTCCAACACGACACACAGCAAAACACACCACAAGAACCAATTGTTCAGGAACCAGTCGTCGCACGCTCAGGTAGAGACGGGTTTGTTTTGCAAGATATATTTACCACTTTTATACTACACAAAAAATACATATACATATACCAAAAAAATTAAAAAAAAAAAAAGAATAAGAAGCACTTAGACGTACACATTTCATAAGAAATTAACTTTCTCTTTAATGCTTCTTTACTTAGTGCAGCTCCGCTACTTTCGGGTGGGAATGTCTTGTAGGGATTGTAAAAAACTCTTTAAAAAAAAAAAAAAAAAAAAAAAACACAAAATAAGATAAAAGAAATACAATAAATAAATAAAGAAGAATTTCCCAGGATACTCTCTGACAGGAAGAACAAATGGCACATGCGTGAATAAAGAGGGGCGTCCTGGTGCCAAAGAGAAGCGAGAGGAATCGTTCTCTTTTCCCCTGAACTTTCAACGGGTAATCACATGTCATTTGCTTGGGAAGGCATTTCCTTTCAACAGACCGTTGCTACTCTGTAATAAAGTTCCTAAATCCATTTCTATTTTCTCTGCCTCCTTCTTTCCCTTGTACCTTTTATTTCAGCAACAAGAAGAATTCAACACGGATCTGGAGTTTAAACAAAACCATCAGAAACAACCAAAGAATTATACCTTTTAAAACTCCAAATAATATATCCATGATATACTAACACCTTCACACAATGGAAGAGAGAATCAGAATAGCTGAAAGAAACGAATGCTAAATACGCATTGTGCCCCCAAAATATTTTCTATGCAGATGTGCCACACAAGAAATAATATTGTTGTAGTGTCCTCCCTCTAAAGAGTCTATGTTGGACTCTTCCGCCTACTATACGATTAGTAGGAGAGAAGGCCTTGGGGGAACAGTCGGCCAGATTGTTCGTAACTGTCGAACTCTCTGCCTTGAGCAGAGAGGAACCCGGACGAAGCTTTGTCCGGGGAGGTAGACAGTTTCTGATCCCGTGTAGGCGGGTTCAAAGGGATTATTTTTGGCCGAGCCTACGGGCTCGGAGTACCCACGATAAACTGGCCTTGTGCCAAATACATCCTCGTTGGGTGGGGGCTGTTAAATATCAACAGTCGACCAGATTGTTCGTAACTGTCGAACTCTCTGCCTTGAGCAGAGAGGAACCCGGACGAGGCTTTGCCGAAGGGTAAATTTTCGTCCAGAGCGGTAGAAAGGCCCTGAACCCTTTTATACGGGTTCTAAGGGAATATTTTTGGTAGAGCCTACGGGCCCGGAGAACCCACGGTAAACTCAGCCTTGTACCACATACATCCCTCGTTCTGTTAAATATTAACAGTCGAATGGATTGAACGTTGGGTCAACCAATACACACTCACTAGTCGCGTAATACTCTTCTGTTGTACTTACTGTTTAATATATATCTGCAACACTTGTTTTGTTATTTCTTTAACCATTTACTTGGTCACAACATATATATATATATATATATATATATATATATATATATATATTATTTATTTAAAATATGATTCCAACTCATGAGGTCTCATGTTTCAAAACAAGAGCCGAAAACTTCAATATAATTATTTGAATTAAATTGAGTTAAAGTAAGCTCTGTTCCATCTTCGAGCGAAATTATTTTTGGAATAACGTATTTCTGAAATTTACGTGTTTTAATAATTGAAATCAAAATCTCCATGGTAACAGCTAGGGCGAATTGTTTAAATTGGGTAGGCTTGTGTTGGGTGTTAATAATAAGTAGCAGTATAGAGTTACTTTCATAGATGTCAAGTCAGGGAATGGTGGGGGTGTCTAAATTTGAAACGGAAGATGTATTAACCCTAGTCTGGTATGCTTGTCTATGGAGATTTTTTTTTCATTTTTTGTTTTTTATGAAAGGGATTTGTGCATATAAAAAACTGCCGTAACGTTTATTTTTTGACGACTTCATAAATGGTTATCTTTTTTGTAGGGTATTTAAACTATTTATTTGGGCTATGGATTATGAAAGTTATTATATTGTATGCTTGTTCTTAGCTAATTATTCAGACCATGAATCTGATGATTGGGCTATGGATTAATCAAGTTATTATATTGTATGCTTGTTTTTAGCTAATAATTCAAACCATAAATCTGATGATGTCGACAGAAAACCGTTAACTCATCTCTATTGTTTAATAGATTATTATTATTTAGAAGCTTAATAATGTGCAATTTCTCATGGAGGCACAAACGGCATGGGTCATCCCAAGTTTTACATGTTCTAGCACTGTTTATAATTTTCCATTTTACTTTAGTTGTCCTATTTGTTTCCTTCAGCTGCCAAAAATATTTAGATAGGGAAGTCTGATTTCTTTTATTTATATTATTGAAAGAGCACTTATGCTCTACTTTTGTATCGAGCACTATTTTTAAAAAATAATAACTAAAATACTAAGGAACTTTGGATTATTTACCTAACCAGTTCCTTCCTATTTTCTATATATTTTCGCATATTATATATATATATATATATATATATATATATATATATAAAACCTGTCACTAAATGTTTCAGAGAAACATGGATAAAACAAGTAGTGTGAAAGGGCGAAAAACGAGACTTTAAATATTTCCTCACGGCCAGTCAGTATGATGTCTTTTATGTTCCTTGTTTAGGCTATGCAGTTTCTATTCGTTCTTTTTTTTTACCGCCACCTGTGTCTATGTTACCATTTCTGGACAGGCAATTACGGTTATGCATTTTAGCGACAACTGTTTTACGAGACATCCCGGGCCGACTTTTTCTGTGCCCCTTTTATGAACTGCTTCTTTTGGCTTGGGTCAGACTGCCGTTTATATAGACGACTGAATTGAGAATGAATCGACTGGCTGGTTATTACTTTAGCGTTTACGACTAGATTCCCCAAATCACCATCATGTAATAGAGACATTTTATTCAACCTGTTTTTCTTCATATTCAATAAACTCGTTGTTATTGCAGGGATACAAAAGGCTCTTATCTCGCTTTGGCGAAGATAAGTCACCTCACAGCCGCTTAATGACGTCACCATATACAGTGAAAATAGTGCCGCCGTTAGGGCACTGATTACCTGTAACGGCATTCACCCGAGGTGGGTTGAGTCGGCTCCAATATTGGAGTTTCATGGGAATTTGGAATTCACAAGCGGTCCCCAACCCGCATGTATAGCACATGAGATTTTGATTATAGTGGTGAAGGTTTCGTGCAGGACCATCCACACTTTTTGAAGGGCCGATCACAGAGACCTGGTGCACTACGTGCCACAAGGTCTCCAAACGACCCTCTGCAGGTTTTGAATTCAGAGTTTTCCTTCTCTTAGACCAGTTGCCATCCAAGGCTATAGAACCCAGTCTGTCCTGCTATTTACCCATAGCTGGAGGGAGACGAAGAGGATTCACACCTTTCCCAAGGGTATTAGCACGTAAGTGAATGCAATTGATTCGACTGGAATTCGAACTCGGCTCTCCGATTCCTCAATCCAAGCCGCTATCCATTACTCCACTGATTCTGTTTAAACGTTAAATTGGATAAAATTACAAAATGGCGATTTGGAGGGATTTCTAATTGGATAATAATTATTAAAATTCTCAGGAGTATAGATTGAATTGGTGAGAAGAAAATTTAATACGAAACGGGTTAAAATTTATGTTTTAAAATAATAAAATGAACATCAGAACAGTTCCAAGGAGAATCGAACCCAGAATTAACTAGACAAATAAATTGAGCAAAACCAAGGTTCTCAACTCTATTCACTTCTTTTCGAATAGAAGAAGACATGATTAATGTGTTGGCTGAATTTCTTAGGTCTTGAGAAATAGGATATATCAATGCCAAATTTATTCCATTTAACGACACAGATGGTCGATCTAAAAAAAAAAGCCAAGAACACCTCTGCCTACCCCTTGTTGAAAGAATTTCGCTATATACGGTCTCAACATTAAAGTAGAATTACAATTGCGTATGTATATGCGTTCGAACACATAGATATATGGCTGCGCCTAATCTCGCATTGTTTATATGTGTATGTTTGTGTAAACTATAATCTGTACACCTATATGCATGTATGCCAATGTGTGTTTGTGAGTGTCATCCCAAACGGACAGAGGGGAGAATTCCCCACCCACCAAACAAAATCAGACACAAAATAACATAAATAGATACAATTTAAAAAAAAAAAAATCAAAAAGCGTGAAACCCAGGGTTACAAATTCATATCCATGCAAATATTTTGCCTGTATTATATATATATATATATATATATATATATATATATATATATATATATATATTAAATTACACGTAATGAAAAAGTTAAATAATTATTTAATGAAATATATATATATATATATATATATATATATATATTTCGATAAACGTGCAATCAATTTCCAAATTCATATTATTCATATAAATATAATATTAATATTTATTGGCAAAATAACGTCGATAAACAATTCAAATAATATACAAAACCTCGGGATCCATTATGAATGAAAAGATCCTTGTTTCCATAAATTTCTGTCGCATTAGTTCTTATTTTTTTACCTACAAGCTTTCGTCTGTTCCTACAGATATATCTTCATATATGGAATAGATGTTGTTCTTGTTTTTCTCTTAGTAATAACTCATTTCCAATAGCATTTTCGGATACAACAATACATATATTTTCGTTGTCCTCTTATTACTAAGAGAAAAACAAGAACAACATCTATTCCATACCTGAAGGTGTCTGTAGGAACAGACGAAAGCTTGTAGTAAAAAAAAAAATAAGAACTAATGCAGCAGAAATTTATGGAAACAAGGATCTTTTCATTCATAACGGATTCGGAGGTTTTTGTATATTATTTGAATTGTTTGCGACGATGGATTTTTGTTGCCAATTAAATCATTAACCTTGCATTTGTTTTTTATGTGAATAATTCATGAATATATATATATATATATATATATATATATATATATATATATATATATATATATACAAAAATATAAATGTTGTCCACTAAGATTTCTTTAAAAAGAACCTTTGATGCAATGGAATAACCTATCACCCCCATAAGTGACTACACTATAGGTAGTAACTGCCTATAAGTGTCTGTAAGTCAACGGACTACAGAGACGAGCTGGAATCTTTTCCGGATTAACCCACATTAAACTTAGCCTTGTGCCACATCTATCCTCGTGGTCGGGCTGGTAAATATCGACTAGCTGTAATCTTTTCCATCTGTGCTGGTCGAACTCTCTGCCTCCGGATAGAGAGGATCGCTAGACGAGGCTGTGTCGAAGGGCAGAGTCTCGTCCCAGGAAATAGCTACCCGACCCCGTTTGATACGGGCTCGGATTAAATTCGGACTTGTGCCACATCCTACCTTGTGGGGAGGCTGTAAATAACGACTAGCTGGAATCTTTTCCAAATGTGATGGTCAAACTCTCTGTCTCCGGGCAGAGAGGATCTCCAGACGAGGCTATGTCGAAGGGCAGAGTCTCGGAATTTTTTACCGAGCACACAGACTCGGATTACCCCACATCAAACTCGGCCTTGTGTCACATCCTACCTCGTGGGGAGGCTGGTAAATATCGACTAGCTGGAATCTGTTACTCAGCTCTTAGCTGTTGTCGAACTCTTTGCATTCGGTAGAGAGGAACCGGACGAGAAGGACAGAGTCTCATCCTGGGAGGTAGACAGACCCGAACCCGTTCATGCGGGGTTTACGGGGAATTTTTGACCGAGCCTACGGGATCGGTTTGTCCCATATTAAATTCGGCCTTGTGCCACATCCTTCCTCGTCGTATATATCGACTATCTAGGATCAGTTGAGTACGACTCAGAATTACACGAGAACTACCGACCTTCCAATAGTAGCACTCACTACTGGAGTGACTTGCTACGACCTTGTGCATAACTGTTACCTTTATTCTTATTGTACTTGTTTTAAAATAAACCTTGTTTTTCAAGTATATATTCCTATTAGCACGGAATATAACAACCTTAAAATGAGATATTTTTCTATATTTTTAAGTAAAAATAAAATTTTTGTAAGTATTTGCTTTTATTTTTCAATCCTTCTCCAGTTTCTTCTTACCACCAAAAATTTAGATTCTTCTGTTCACCATATATTTTGCTAAATTGTGAATATTTTATATGAGAAACATTGTATTTTGTTTTTCACCATTAACTCTTTAACCCGACAGTATTTTTCCATAATTTTTGTTTTTAATTTTGAATTAATTTCCACAAAATAGTAAAATCTAAGCAGCTCAACATTGAGGTGAGAACACAGATTGAAAGAAGGCTAGTATCAAAGAAAAATTGGCAAGAAGTTGAAGATTTCTAAACGTGGTTGTCCAAAAAAAAGCATTTAGAAACATGTGTAAGTGTTGATAGAAACGGAACTGGAACACTAAAAGTGACAACTGCTGTTGGAGATAAAACCTTGAGCAAAAAAAAAAAAAAAAACGGAAGGAAAATTGCTTTAGAGTTGACAGTTGAACTTAATTCCTCTCGACAACATCCACTGTCGCTACCAACTGTAATAACTGTCTTTAATCAGCGGGAAACAGTTGGTGCATAGATATCAATAAAACCCTGATATGGAAGATGAATAAACAGAAAAAGATGTATTATAGACAAAAAAGCATAAAAAACTGAACATTGACAGAGTTGCAAAACGTATTGTGAACAGACGAATCCAAATTTGAATTTTTTGGTCGTGAGAGAAAAATATGTGAGAAGAAAGCCAGGGGAAAAACTGAATGATGAATGTTCCAACAGTTAATCATGGTGGTGGGTCTGTTATATTGTCAGACTGTTTTGGGGAAGAGAGGGCTGGAGATTTGGATATAAAGACATACTATATCATCTGGGGTACGCATAATTGGAAAGAAATCATCTTTCAACAAGACAACGATCCCAAACGCTGTTCAAATTGATGTCAAAATTACCCCGAGTTCAAAAAGGAGCAACATTTCGCAAATTATGACCTATCTGCCTGAATCTCCTGACCTCTCTGCCATTGAAGTAGTATGGGATAAATTGGATAGGAGAATTCAAAGAGAATACCCAAAGCGTGAGAGTGAGCTTTTTCACTGATTCAAAATTGCTTGGGAATGTCTGTCTGGCATCTACTTTTTTTTCAACAACGGTTGGAAAGAATACCAAGAATATGTAAAGCAGTTATTAAGGAAGGTGGTGGTTTTCTTGACGGAAACAACATGTAATGTTGTTGTATGATAATCTTTTATATAGTTAAGTGATTATTTTTTGTCAAAATAAAAACAGATATAATGTAGCTAGTGAAATTTTGTCTTTTACTGAAAAAAATAGAAAAATCTTTAATATAAATTATCTGTAGTGTGTGTGTATATATATATATATATATATATATATATATATATATATATATATATATATTGATGTGAGTTTGTGACCCTTGGTTACACGTTATTTTTAGATTGTCAGATAAACAAGAGTTTTTCTGACGATCGCAAATAGCATGAAACCCCTGTCACAAAACCCACACCAATCCAACTAAATATGTTAGCTCTATCACTGATATTGAGCGCTTTCCAATAAGCACCGCGCATATACAATATATAAATATTCTATATAAAAATTGCATATATATATATATATATATATATATATATATATATTTTATATATATATATATATATATATATATATATATATATATATATATATATATATATATATATATATATATTATAATTATATAATTTATCTCGACAGAGAAAATTTACATGTTTCAAAAGTGAAACTAAATTTATAAATTTGAATATAACAATTAAACTTAATATTTATTTGTAAAAATACCGTATAGTCTATTAGTTATTAGAAGGTCGAAAGGTACTTAAGTCTATTTGAATAAAATTTTATTAATAAAATATAAGTACTAATAATATGTTTGCACATATTTAAATGACCGTTTTAGAAAGCCTTTGTGTATAAAAATATGAATTAAGTGGTTGAATGAAAATGCTTAAATTATTTTTTTTTTTATCATTGGAAACTCAGACGACTCAGTGAATAACAGAAGTATACCTAAACTTAACCTGACTTTGTAATTAGCATATATTGAATATATAATGTCTAAAGGGAAATTAAAACCTAGCTACCCTTAAATTAAAATAAATTTTCCTTAACCTTAACAACTCATAATATCAATATTGTCTGCGCTTATAAATTAAGTAAATTTCTTTGAAAGTTTATTCCTAACATCGCTTGATAATGGAGCGAGACTATGGATTTTAAGTTTAATTTTTATAATTAAATTTATAAATTTATTTCCATTTTTGAAACATGTAAATTTTCTGTGTCGCGATGGAATCATATTTTTAAAAAGAAAATAATTATAATATTTTGCTCAACTGCTTGTATCGAGCACTGTTTGTTTTTTTAAATATAAATAACTGCTAAGAACACCAGATTATAAATCTTACTGTTCTTTCTTATAATTTTACTATATATATATATATATATATATATATATATATATATATATATATATATTACTTAAAATTACCTTAAAAATTAGGCCTTTAAAAGTTGCATGATACGCGATTATGTACGGTAAATATTTAATTAAAAAAAATAAACACAACGTCAGTTTTCATCTGCCTCCTCGAAACCTGTTCTTTTATTGTCTTCTCTCTTCAAAGACGTTTTTCCAAATTTTACACTCTCAGTAACCTCGAGGCTTAGTGGCTTTATCGCTTTACTTTGGTTGAAATGATTAAAAAAAATACTAGTGTCTTTGATTCTCGTTGCGTACTCCTTACTTATAGCCTTTTACAAGATTGAGCTATATATATACATACATATATATATATATATATATATATAGTTTATGCAAACTTAGGTAATCCGTATGGGTAGACCTGAGGAGGATGATATCCAGAGAGCTCAATGTAAAATTCAGAGCAGATATGTTTGAATAAAAGACAGACACAGACCTATTTTAACCCCAGTGTGTCGGCACACTGGGGTTAAAATAGGAAACTAAAATGATACATATGACACACTCATATCCTCTCTCCCACCTCACTTCCTCACTTCGTTAACTTTACGTATACTTGATGAGGTCCGTAAAAAACGTGTGAATTTCTTTTCATTTTTCATTTCAGCTTTTGGAAGTAAAGTCTGATGATCCAGAACCCTGTTAAAGGGGTTATGGTGAAATAGCTTATTACATGGAATCTTAACGTGGTCTGTCTTTTATTCAATATATATATATATATATATATATATATATATATATATATATATATATATAAACCTATGCCAAATTCACTATAATTGATAGAATAGAAAACTTAAGAGCAGATAACATTAGAAAGATTTTAGAAGGACATGAAAATAAGTGGATACAACGTTTAAAAATGCACTAAACGGGCTTAATTACAAATTTAACAGTATAGATAGTATTAATATATAACCCCACAAATCAGGACCTACCCACGTATCTCACCCACACAAGACATAGATGCTTGCGGAGGGGTTGAGACCACACACTTATACACACACCCACACGAATATACACACTTACACACATCATACTCACTCACTCCCTAAGAACCAGATAACACACAACATCCCCTTACCAGGAACCAATAAAACTGTCAAGATGACCAAGGTGATTTAGAGCAGCATGAATCCATCCAGCTCTTATCTTAAATAACAACTTAAAAGAGACTGTTTGACCAACACAAGGTATGACAAAAAAAAAGTAAAATAAAAAATAAAACAAATGAAAACAACAGACAAAAGTTCATTTTCTCCATCACGACATTCATTTCTGTAGTTCACTGCTACCAGCAAGCAGAATTTTTTTTTCTCCTGATGATGGCCATGTTGGCCAAAACTAGTCGAAGAATCTAAATGAAATAATAATAAAAACGAAATAATATTAATATACAACCCATTGTGTCTAAAGATTTTAATTTTTTTTTTTTTTTTTATATATATATATATATATATATATATATATATATATCGATAGATAGATACAGACATATATATATATATATATATATATATATATATATATATATATATATGACAACAGGTATAAAGAAACGATCAGAAGACAGAAAGTAACAGAGCTGAAAGCGAACATTAAAAAAGAGTCGATTTTATTTAACTAACCCAAGTCGAGTATATCATCTTCAGCTTCTAGCTCTGTGAATCGAATCTTAAAAAAAAAAAACAACAAAAAAAAAAAAAAACATCTTGTGCAGCGTTACACGTGATCTGGACAATACATTGTCGTGATTGGCTGATTCTCTTGGGACAAAAGCTGACCATTTCAGCAGTAAAATTGGAGCCATGATCGCGTCTTTCATGTAACTACCAACTGCCGCCAGGTATAGTCGTATCTAGAACTAGTCGAAATTCCAAGCGACCAATACCAGCTTGTTGATATTATGTCATAGAATGACATGCTCTTGAAAGTGTTTTTATCAAGAAAAGGATTTGTGCTAACCACTGTGCATTCTCTTTTTACATATACCTATCAATAGACACATTAACAAAATTATATGCCGCGTATTGTGAAGTGAGTTCAGAGAAAAATGATTACAATCATATCACGTTGAAACACAGGTTCACGTATGCTCACCGAAGTTAAGCAACGTCAAGCATGGTCAGTACTTAAATGTGTGTCCGTTTGGAAATATCAGGTGTTGTAAGCTTGGATATACAGGTGGTGTAATGGATGTACGGGTGGTTTAATGGATAACCGTTCAGAACTAAAAGTCGGAGAGCCGAGTTCCAATTCCAGTTGGGTTCGTTATATTCACTTACGAGCAAATACTCCCCCCGACCCCGGGAAAAGTATTGATCCACCTCTTTTCCCTTCCAGCTATAGATCTGAAAAAATAAAAAAAAGAATCCAAATTAAAATAAGGCATTTGCGCTTTCCATTTTCTCTCTCTAAACGTCTCTCATCATACTTCTCTTTCAACTCTCAAACAAAAATAGGAAGAAGAAAAGACTGAACCGGCCAAAAAATGCTGGAAGTTTGCGAGACCAGAGCTCACAAATTTGTAATTGAAAACTAACAAAAATCAGGAAGGCTTCACGCATCACTTCCGTTAAAAAAAAAAAAAAAAAAAATGAAAAAGATTTTGTCCTGAGTTAACAAGAAGAGACTTCTGATGTCAGCCGAAACCAAGGTTCGCACCAGAGTCTCGGGACCTGGTCAAAAAGATATAAGCTCACACGGCGAGAGTGACGACAAAAGGTCCGACCGCTGGAGGAACCAGCCATGCGTGACGTGCGAAGAGGTCAACTGTTAATCATATTTCTGCCCTGCTTGAGGCCGAGAAAAACACTATAGATTGACAATGACCTATTTCTAAGATGACTACAATTATCTGACTTCCAAACTCTCGAATACCGATCTGAAACGGACTCTCTCCAGACGACGACCAATATACGCCTTGTAAACGAACATTTTGTTACACCAAATATCAAAGGACCCACTTTAAATAAAAATAGAATTATAGTATTTGATAAGGCATTTGCGTTTTCCATTCTCTCTCTCTCCCTCCCTCTCTCTCTCTCTAAGCTTCTCTCTATATACTTGTCTTTCAACTAACGAGAAGGCAACCCTCAAATAAAAAGAGGAAGAAGAAAAGACTGAACCCTGTCAAAAAATGCCGGAAGTTTGCAGGGCCAGAGCCTACTAATTTATGACTGAAAATTAACAAAACTCAGGGATGCTTCATGCATCGCTTCCGTTATAAAAAATTAAAAAGAAAGAAGCGCTGGAAAATAAAATAATTGTGTACAGAGACTTCTGATGTCAGCCGAAACCAATGTTCGCACCAGAGTCCCAGAGCCTGGTCAGAAGGATATAAGCTCAAACCTTTGAGCTACATAAAAAGAAAGGACGGTGAGAATCGACAAAAGGCACGACCGCCGGAGAAACCAGCCATGCGTGACGCGTAAAGAATCTGCTAATCATATTTCTGTGTTGCTTTAATCCACCTCTTTTCCCTTCCAGAAGAGCCAGCTGAAGTTTCTGGAACACATAATGAGGAAGGAGGGCCTGGAGAATCTGATGCTCTCAGGTTGAATAAAGGGAAAGAAAGACAAGGGAAAACAACGCATAACATTCCTGGCGGGCTTAAACAAGTGGATGACAGAAGGTGGTCTGGGGGAGAAAGCAGAGGGAACGAATTTGTTGAGTGCTGTAAGGGATAGAGGGAGGTGAAGAGCCATGATCGCTTACATCCTGAAAGGACATGGCACACGAAAATAAAGAAGTGAATGAGAAAAGTTTTTTGTTTATCTGTAAAGAGTGGTGGTAAGAATGAAAAAAATTGGTATAAAATAATTCGCGTAAAGATTTATCATGGAAAATTTGGTCCCAGAAATCATCTAAATATTCATCTAAATGAAAGGGGTATTAATTCAATCTGTTGTTAATTGGGGCAAGAAATGGCTTGTTAATTTTAACGCCTCCAAAACGAATCTGCTCTTTTTAACCGTCTGAGAGAAACTTTTAATATCTTCCATCAGTATGGCTGATGCTAACCTCCAGGAGAGAGTAAATCATTGCGTCTACTCGAAAGTTTCTAGGAAGGTTGGTTCACTACGTCCTGCTAGATAATTTTTTCTCAATATAATGTCTCTTACAAATTTATATGTCTTTCATTCATCGGTAAATTGAATATTATTGTCACATTTGGTCTGGTGTTTCTTCTATGTATGTAGAGATTCTTGACAACATCCAAAAAAAGAATCTGCAATGTTGTTGGCCCTGAGATGGCATCTCGGTTTCAGTCACTTTTCCACCGATGTAATGTAGCTACCCTGGGCCTTTTCTATAAATATATTCATGGTAATTGTTCTGATGAGCTTTCCTCTTTGATGCCTTGACTTTATGAATGTAAGCGCAGTACTAGATTGACAGTTAGGTCTCATCATTTTGTAGTTGAAATGGCTTGTTGCGGCCGTAAGTTCTATGCTAATAGTTTCTTCTCTCGCACTTCTCTCTTGTGGAACTCTCTTCCGACGTCTTTCTTTCCTGTCAACCAGGACCATCAAAAATTTAAATGCTAAGCCATCCTTCTCTCTGAAGGCCGTTCTTTTATTGTCCTCTCACCGCAATAGCGTTTTCTCCGTTTCTTTCACTCTAAGGAACCCCCATGAGTTTTAGTGGCTTTATCTCCTTGCTTGTAATGAAACAATTAAAAATAAATAATGACGAACATTACGAAAATATTGAAGGGAAATAAATGGGGAAATCGTCTGTGCATTGAATATTGTTGCAGCGTCTTGTGTTTCTATTATGGTGAATTTCTAAGAGTAGCTTAGATGTGGCACAAGGACGAAAGCATTGGACACCCAGTGAGGATCGAACTCATTACTCAGTCATAATTGTTTTAGCGAGACAAACTTGCTAACCATTACACCACATCGAAGTGTCCCTGGTGTTTCTGTTATGTATCTAGAGATTCTTTACAACACCCAAAGAAGAATTTGCAATACTGTATTTAAATTTGGAAACCAGAAGAAATCAGGATGATTTTTAACGTAAACAAAGTAATTTTTAAAGAAATGATGGATTTTTGCTTATTAAAATTTATAAAAATCCATTACATTGTTTACACTATTCGGACTATTGTCCTCATCTTTGTCGCCATATTTATTACAGCGTTTCAGCCGTTGTACGCTACGGCCTTCTTAAATAATGTAAATAATATACATAATACCTCATCTCAGAAATATAGACAGATACAAAAATCCATTAGTTCTTTAGAAAATTGCTTTGTTTACGTTACGATGCGATATTGAACAGATATGAATGTTTCGAGTGTCTGGGGAAAGATTTAAGTTTCTAAGATAATATTTAACTTTGCTTGATCATAGCCGAGATGTCACATCGGATTTTACAACAGTTTCCTCTATCCAGGGGGAGGTCGGTTTGAATTCTACTGAAGAGCACATTTATTAAGATTTCTCTAATATTCAGGCCGGTAGGCGAAAATAAATAAATATCATCATTATTCGAGTGCAGTCGGAATCTTCGAACCAATGCGAACGATCCTTTCTTTAGTTGTATAGTATGAGCTACATTTTTAAAATTCACTGTTATTTTCTCCTAGACCGGTTGCCACCCAAGGCTATAAATCCAGTCAGTCCTGCGAGAAGAAGAGGATTCATACCTTTCCCAAGTGAATGTGATGGTCCCGGCTGTAATTCGTACTCGTCTCTCAGTTTCCTCAGTTCCAGCCGCTATACATTATCCCACTATTTAATAAATAAACGGATACTTAAGTATGGGTAACCATTAATAAATAAACGGATACTTAAGTATGGGTAACCATTAAAAATAGCCCGTAAGTGGTAAACAGTTGTATAATCTGCACAACAGACAGCTTTTACCAAAGATTCCCGCTTGGATGTTTTCGTCAACAGTACGACCCTAACCTCTTCAATTCAAGTATCAATCGTTTTCTACCCGACTCTTAGCCTTAAAATCGTTACTTCCTTCCAACTCTTCTTTCATTCATTTTCACACCTCATTTATCAAAACCATTTTAACACGTACGATCACCGAAGTTAAGGAACATTGATTCTGGCCAGTACCTAGATAGATGACCGCTTGGGAATGCCACAAGCTGTAAGGTTGGATGTGCAAGTGGTAGAATGGATAATGTCTCGAAATTGCTAATCGGAGAGCCGAGTTTTAATTACCATTCCCTTACGCAAAAATACCTACGCGAATGGTATGAATCCACGTCTTCTCCCTCAAGCTAATTAATAAAACTTGTTTCATTAACGCCATTATCTCCACCCTAAGATTGGATAAATAAAATTGCGTACAAATGTGGTATTATGTACACTATTTACATTATTTGGAATATTGTCCTCATCTTTGTCACCATATTATCACCCTTCAGTATCTGTCTATATTTCTGAGATGAGGTATTATGTACACTATTTACATTATTCGGACTATTGTCCTCATCTTTGTCGTCATATTTGGCACAACGTTCCGACCTTTAAGTATCTGACTATATTTCTGAGATGAGGTATTATGTACACTATATACATTATGCGGACTATTGTCCTCATCTTTGTTGCCATATTTATCACCCTTCAGTATCTGTCTACATTTCTGAGATGAGGTATTATGTACACTATTTACATTGTTCGGACTATTGTCCTCATCTTTGTCGCCATATTTGTTACAACGTTTCGGCCTTTCAGTATCTGTCTATATTTCTGAGATGAGCTATTATTTTTTTGTGGTTCTGAAATAATTTATGGGAAGTAAGGACAAGAACGGGTAAAGATGGTCGAGCTGAAGCCAGCCTTGTGCTGAGTTAGGATGGTGGAATCTCTACTTCATGAGTCGGACTGCTGAAACCCGTCCGAACAATATCCCTGGAAAGTGGAAAGAGAAAGATTTTGTCTTTTTCGTAAGTGAAGCCATAAAATCGCACACGTAACCAGAAACCATTTTCGGTTTCTTTAAAATTTGCATCATGGGAAAATGAATTTATTTTTAATTCTTTATTATTATTTTATTTATTGGCTTTATTTCATTTTCCCACATTTCTACCTACCACGCCTTCAGTGTGTCCTGTGAGTGTTAAATTCGTCAAGCTTGCTTTCCTCATTATTTGACTTCAAAATTGCAGTCGTCTCTTTCTAATCATTTTCTTTGTCGTCTCAATTCCGTTGAGAACTTCCTCATTTGGCGCATGCTCGGTCCATGGTAATTTCAACATCACTATGAATAAATTCGCTTTTAGTGGGAATTACCAATTTTCCATATGCTTTCAACTACAGATATTTTCTACATAATTTTATACTTTTACGGTATGCTTTTTTATATATTTTTTTTTTAAGGCATAAAATATATTGTTGGCAATTTCACTATAAAAATGAATTTTAATGTCTTTTAGTGTTGCATTGATTACCATTTTGCTATAAAAATGTATTGTTGGTCCTTTTATGATAAAAATCTACAGCTGAATTTTGTTTGGAAGTTTGCTATTTGCCCATATCTGGGACCCTAACAGGTACTACCACGCCGGGTTAGAGTGGACTTGGGAAAAACAGCAGTTAAGTGGTGGTTCCACGTTCCCCAAAACCTCCCGATCAGAGGCCTTACTGCCGGATGTAGTTTATCGTCATACCCAGAACAACATAGGCTTCTTTAAAATAGGATCGTGCTACTTGATAATAAAATCGTAGTAAGGAATTTTCCAGATCAAATTTTAAAAATATCTCAAGTTGGAATGCCTTATAACTTTAAAGGGGTCTATATCCCTGGAAGAAGAAATGGATTCATGCCTTGCCAAAAGGAATCAGTGCGATGTGAACGCAGCTAGAGTTTGAACTCTTTTATAACCGATTCCATTCTGTGTGTCGTTAATCGTAAGGTCATCCGAACCTCTTCAATGACAGGCCCTTTGGATAATTTTTTTTTTAATATTGCTGCTGGAGCTGCTACGGTTGAAAACGATTTTTGGCTCCCTGCAATGAGACAGCATGTTATTTTTCCCACTTTTGCCAAGATACCTGATTGTGTCATTTCGGAGAGGAATTACTATTGATGGAATCTCAATGGTTCTGCGCCCGACTTGAGAATGTACCGGAACTTTCTGTTTACCAGGAAATGAAGTTCTGGTAAAGTCTTCACGGACAAACAGATGCGATGACATTCTCCGCAAACTGTCTTGGGTTTGGTACAAATGGCTGTCTTTGAATCGGCCTTATATTTCTCTTGATTTTATCTTTGCATATTTTTTCTTTCCTTTTTTTAATTTTTTTTTTGTTTATCTAGATTGTGTGGAGTCGGGGACGAGTTGCTTAACGAATTCCATTTGTTGATGGCAAAAAGGGATACGTCTGGATCGGTTTGGTTAAGTCCGTGCTCCCTACTTTTTTTGGTTTTGGACGAGGGAGAAAATACCGGTTGAGACGAGAAGAGGAGGAAAAAAAAAAAGAAAAGGAAAGAGAAAAAGAGAAGAGAAGAGAAAAGGAGAAGAGAAGAGAGATAGGGAAGAGAAAAAAGAAACGAGAAAAAGGAAGACAAAAGTTAGAGAAAATGTGGGAACAAAAAGAATAAAGTGAATGGAAAAAGAAAGAAAGAAAGAAAGAAAGAAAGAAAGAAAGATGAGGGGAAACAGAAAAAAAATATGAGAAGAGAAAAAGAAAAGAGATGAACGGAGAAGGGAAAAAGGAAAAGAATTAGAGAAAAGTAAGAAAATGAGAAGAAAAACTAAAAAGAGCAAGACAAGAGAAAAAGAAAGAGAAAAGGAGACGGCTAAGAGAGAAGAGAGAAAGTGCAGAAAAACGGGAAATTAAAGGATTAAAAAGACGAGAAAAAGAGAAGAAAAAGATGAAGAGAAAGCGAGAAGATAAAAGAAAAAGTGAAAAGAAAAAGAGGAAAGAAAAGGAGAAGACAAAAAAGGAAGAGAATAAGAGGAGAAAACGTGAAGGGACAATGACAATGAAAAAAGGGAAAGTAAAAAAAAGAAAAAGAGGAAAGAAAAGGAGAAGACAAAAAAGGAAGAGAATAAGAGGAGAAAACGTGAAGAGACAATGACAATGAAAAAAGGGAAAGTAAAAAAAAGAAAAAGAGGAAAGAAAAGGAGAAGACAAAAAGGAAGAGAATAAGAGGAGAAAACGTGAAGAGACAATGACAATGAAAAAGGAAAGTAAAAAAAAGAAAAAGAGGAAAGAAAAGGAAAAGACAAAAAAGGAAGAGAATAAGAGGAGAAAACGTGAAGAGACAATGACAATGAAAAAAGGGAAAGTAAAAAAAAGAAAAAGAGGAAAGAAAAGGAGAAGACAAAAAAGGAAGAGAATAAGAGGAGAAAACGTGAAGAGACAATGACAATGAAAAAAGGGAAAGTAAAAAAAAGAAAAAGAGGAAAGAAAAGGAAAAGACAAAAAAGGAAGAGAATAAGAGGAGAAAACGAAGAGACAATGACAATGAAAAAAGGAAAGTAAAAAAAAAAAAGGAAAGAAAAGGAGAAGACAAAAAGGAAGAGAATAAGAGGAGAAAACGTGAAGACAATGACAATGAAAAAAGGGAAAAAAAAAAAAAAGAGGAAAGAAAAGGAAAAAAAGACAAAAAAGGAAGAGAATAAGAGGAGAAAACGTGAAGAGACAATGACAATGAAAAAAAGTAAAAAGAAAGAAAAGAAAAAAAAAAAAGAATAAGAGGAGAAAAAGGAAGAGACAAAAAGGAAGAGAAAAAAAGAAGAGGAGAAAACGAGAAGAGACAAAAGGAATGAAAAAAGGGAAAGTAAAAAAAAAAAAAAAAAGAAAAGAAAAGGAGAAGACAAAAAAGGAAGGAAGAAATAAGAGGAAAAACGTGAAGAGACAATGACAATGAAAAAGGGAAAGTAAAAAAAAAAGAGGAAAGAAAAGGAAAAGACAAAAAAAGACAAAAAAGGAAGAGAATAAGAGGAGAAAACGAAGAGACAATGACAATGAAAAAAAAGAAAAAAAAAAGAAAAAGAGAGAAAGAAAAGGAAAAGACAAAAAAGGAAGAGAATAAGAGGAGAAAACGTGAAGAGACAATGACAATGAAAAAAGGGAAAGTAAAAAAAAGAAAAAGAGGAAAGAAAAGGAGAAGACAAAAAAGGAAGAGAATAAGAGGAGAAAACGTGAAGAGACAATGACAATGAAAAAAGGGAAAGTAAAAAAAAGAAAAAGAGGAAAGAAAAGGAAAAGACAAAAAAGGAAGAGAATAAGAGGAGAAAACGTGAAGAGACAATGACAATGAAAAAAAAGGAAAGTAAAAGAAAAAAGAGGAAAGAAAAGGAGAAGACAAAAAAGGAAGAGAATAAGAGGAGAAAACGTGAAGAGACAATGACAATGAAAAAAGGGAAAGTAAAAAAAAGAAAAAGAGGAAAGAAAAGGAAAAGACAAAAAAGGAAGAGAATAAGAGGAGAAAACGTGAAGAGACAATGACAATGAAAAAAGGGAAAGTAAAAAAAAGAAAAAGAGGAAAGAAAAGGAGAAGACAAAAAAAGAAAAATGTCAAAAAAGAAGAGAATAAAAGGAGAAAACGTGATGAGGAGAAGACAATAAGAAAAGGGAATTTAAAAAAAGAAAAAGAAAAAGAGAGAAAATGATGAAAAAGTAATTAAAAAAAAGAAAGAAAAACAGTGAAGACAAAAATAAAACTAGAAATGTTTACAAAAATCCGGATTTCGTATTCAGTTTTCGGCAGCTGCCTGAAACGGAAATTTGAAATCCTCATCTTTTATTTTCCCTCTTCTTTTATTTTTCCTCTTCTTTTTTTCCTTCTTCTTTTATTTTTCCTCTTCTTTTTTTTCCCTCTTCTTTTATTTTTCCTCTTCTTTTTTTCCTTCTTCTTTATTTTTCCTTTCCTTTTTTTTTTCCTTCTTTTTATTTTTTTTCTTTTTTTTTCCTTCTTCTTTATTTTTCCTCTTCTTTTTTTTCCTCTTCTTTTATTTTTCCTCTTCTTTTTTTTCTTCTTCTTTATTTTTCTCTTTTTTTTTTCCTTCTTCTTTTATTTTTCCTCTTCTTTTTTTTTCCTCTTCTTTTATTTTTCCTCTTTTTTTTTCCCTCTTCTTTATTTTTCCTCTTTTTTTTTTTTTTTCTTTTATTTTCCTTTCTTTTTTTTTCCTCTTCTTTTTTTTCCTCTTTTTTTTTTTTTATTTTTCTTTTTTTTTTCCTCTTCTTTATTTTTCCTCTTCTTTTTTTTTCTTCTTTTTTTTTTTTCTTTTTTTTTTTTCCTCTTCTTTTTTTTTCTTCTTTTTTTTTTTTTTCCTTCTTTTTTTTTTTCTTCTTTTTTTCCTTCTTCTTTTATTTTTCCTCTTCTTTTTTTTTTCTTCTTTTTTTTTTCCTCTTTTTTTTTTTTCTTCTTCTTTTATTTTTCCTTCTTTTTTTTTTTCTTCATTTATTTTTCCTCTTTTTTTTTTCCTTCTTCTTTTATTTTTCCTTTCTTTTTTTTCCTTCTTCTTTATTTTTTTCCTCTTCTTTTTTTTCCTTCTTTTTATTTTCCTCTTCTTTTTTTTCCTTCTTCTTTATTTTTTCCTCTTCTTTTTTTTCCTTCTTTTTTTTTTTATTTTTTTTTCCTTCTTCTTTATTTTTTTTTTTCTTCTTTTTTTTTCCTTCTTCTTTATTTTTCCTCTTTTTTTTTTTTTCCTCTTTTTTTATTTTCCTCTTCTTTTTTTTCCTTCTTCTTTTATTTTTCCTCTTTTTTTTTCCTTCTTCTTTTTTTTTTTCCTCTTTTTTTTTTTTCTTTTTATTTTTCCTCTTTTTTTTTCTTTTTTTTTTCCTCTTCTTTTTTTTCCTCTTTTTATTTTTCCTCTTCTTTTTTTTCCTCTTCTTTATTTTTCCTCTTCTTTTTTTTTCCTCTTCTTTTATTTTTCCTCTTCTTTTTTTTTCTTCTTTTATTTTTCCTCTTCTTTTTTTTTCCTTCTTCTTTTATTTTTCCTCTTCTTTTTTTTTCTTCTTTTTTTTTTTTCCTCTTCTTTTTTCCTCTTTTTATTTTTCCTTCTTTTTTTTTTTTCCTCTTCATTTATTTTTTATTTTTCTCTTCTTTTTTTCTTCTTCTTTTATTTTTTTCCTCTTTTTTTTTCTTCTTCTTTTATTTTTCCTTCTTTTTTTTTTCCTCTTCTTTTTATTTTTCCCTTCTTTTTTTTCTTTTTTATTTTTCCTCTTCTTTTTTTTCCTCTTCTTTTATTTTTCCTTTTTTTTTTTTCCCTTCTTTTTTATTTTTCCTCTTCTTTTTTCCTTCTTCTTTTATTTTTCCTCTTTTTTTTTTTTTTTCTTCTTTTTTTTTCCTCTTCTTTTTTTTTCCTCTTCTTTTTTTTTCCTTCTTTTTTTCCTTCTTCTTTTATTTTTCCTCTTCTTTTTTTTCCTTCTTCTTTTATTTTTCCTCTTCTTTTTTTTCCCTCTTCTTTTATTTTTCCTCTTCTTTTTTTTCCTTCTTCTTTTATTTTTCCTCTTCTTTTTTTCCTTCTTCTTTTATTTTTCCTCTTCTTTTTTTCCTTCTTCTTTTATTTTTCCTCTTCTTTTTTTTCCCTCTTCTTTTATTTTTCTTCTTTTTTTTCCTTTTTTCCTTCTTTTTATTTTTCCTCTTCTTTTTTTTCCTTCTTCTTTTATTTTTCCTCTTCTTTTTTTCCCTCTTCTTTTATTTTTCCTCTTCTTTTTTTCCCCTCTTCTTTTATTTTTCCTCTTCTTTTTTTTCCTCTTCTTTTATTTTTCCTCTTCTTTTATTTTTCCTCTTCTTTTTTTTATTACCTTTTACTTCTTTCCTTTGCTTTCACTTTTTTCTATTCTTTTTTTCTGTCCCGTCTCAACCAGCATTTTATCCCTCAAATTGTTAAAAATTGCTGCGAAACACTCGTCTCATCACTTGTTTTCCCTACACAACGTCTGACAAGAAAAATTTTCCTTGTGGATTGCTTTGTGGATTATATTTTCCCATGCTCTTCTAGTTGACACTCGATACCATAGAAAAAAACAAAACAAAAAAAAAAAACGAGGATTCGAAAATTCCAATGCTGATTTTCGAGGTAGTTAAGATAACTCACAAGGTAAAATATTGGTATTTGATCTATACAGTCTGCACTGCTACAACGGCCTTGTGCCAGACGAACCTTAATTTAGTAAATATCAAAGGCCTAACCTAGTGTTATGTTAATAAAATTACGGAATGTATAGAATCAGTCAGAAAGGAAAAACTTTCGTGGTTTTATCAAAATGTGATAACACCGTTTACTGTAGTACAATATTTTCTCGACAGATGGCGTTATGTTGGCGGCCCTTAGACTTGAAATTGAAAATGCATGCCTCAATCCCACTGGGCACGTTGGTCAATATAGCTCAAACAGTATTTCGTGGGCGTGGTCAATATGGCTCAAACACTATTTAAATAAATGTCTGGAAGCTAAAGACACCATTTTGAGCATCTCTTGTGATTTTAGAGTCCAAACGTAACTTGGATTAATCTCGTGACGTCTGTATAAATTTAATATCACAATATCTCTACGGGTTTTTCCTTTCCTGAAATGTGTATACATTCTTTGACGGACTATATATATATATATATATATATATATATATATATATTATTGCCTGTTTTTTAATACGTATTTAATAAAGGGTGTTTCATTAAGACGGATCAAAGTCAGCAGTAAATTATTCATTTCTCTACTGGATCATATTATTTAAGTCATGGTAATTATGTGTGAAAAATAATATCGCTTCGCCAAGGCTTCGGCAGCACACCTCCACTCGATGGTCAAAATTTTTGAAAGCTGTTGAATTGTTGTTGGCTTGTTAACATAGACCTTACTTTGAAGATGGTCCTAAAGAAAGAAATCTAAAGGCGTCAAGTCGCACGATCGTGGTGGCCAATTGACCTGGGAACTTCTCATTCAAATTCTGTTTGAACGTCCATTTTCGTAATAGGCTTAGATAACTTTAACACGTTGTTTGATTGTTAATCTTTCCATAACGGAAATTGCCAAAGACTTAAGTTGTTAAATGTGAAAGAAAAAGAAAAAAAAATCATTGGCGACAAGAAATTAAAAATGCAGGTGCCAAAATCTGGACACTTTGGTCAATGTGGCCTAAACAGTAGTTCAATGTACTAATAAATGTCTGGAAGCTAAAGGCCACCATTTTCAGCCTCTCTTGTGATTAGAATCTAAAGGTAACTTGTATTAATCTCGTAATGTTTGAATAAATTTGGTATTACAATATATATACAAATTTTTCTTTTCTTGAAGTTTGTATACATTCTTCGACTGACTCTGTATATATATATATATATATATATATATATAAAGACATTTTTTTTTTGTTCTATTTTATCATAAACAGTATTAAACAACATTTACCGGCCTGAATGTCCGAGAAATTTTTACAGAAAATATTCGTCCGACAGGATATTTTCTGTGAAAATTTCTCGAAAATTTAGGCTGGTAAATGTTGTTTAATACTGTTTATGATAAAACAGAGCATTTACTTAAATATTTGTATCTATAAAAAGAATGTATAAACATAACTGAATGGTCCGTGGATCGGATTAACTAGGCATAAAATAGTCAGTGAAGACCAGCCTCAAATTTTTCCCCCTTTTTAGGCCTTGTACCCAAATTGTATTTTATTTACAATAAATCTCATCAAACAGCATAATACTGTTGAGCACAAATTTTGAGACAAAAAGTTTTAAATGTTCATTGCTTATTGATAATCAATTGTTAAAACTACTGCACTGTATACTCTATTACATCATAATCAGTCTAAATTGTTCAGTATAATTTCCCTTTGAAGTAAATGAAGGTCTTATTTCATGGCGCTATGATTTAGTAATAATGTGCTTGTGCCATGCATCTTCTTCATAAACAATTTGTGAAGCTTCAGTAGTTTATTTAACTGTTTTTTCCACACCTTGCGTATGTGCAATTAGATTTGGTAAATCCAGTGTTGTTTCATTCATTAGAACCTCTTGCAGTTCATTATTTGAAAAACCTTCTGGAAGCGCAGGTTCACAAACTCCATTTTATAAGAGGTTAATCAAATTTGATCAGAGTGTCACTGCAGAGTTGAATGTAATTTTTTATATTCTTCTCTGGTAGATCGCTACTTCGGAAACAACAAAAAATATATTTTTGTGCTGTGAAGTTTTTGATACAACATTCTCTATTTCAGTCGACTATTGATTTATTCTCTTGATCATGTTGAACATATATTGAATTTATTATTCCTTTTAATTTTAAACAAACTAACTTCATATATTTCAATTATAAATTTTATAAGGCTGTACAATTTATCATAGAGTTCTGGTGGATAGATATCTCTGGTCTATAAAAACATTAATCGGATGGCTAAAGTTAACCATCTTGATTGATTTCCAATTTTCCAAATAGCAAATATAGGGTGGTAATATAGGGTGATATTTGTACTTTAAGGCCCGCACACTAATCGTAATTAAAATTTCCTTAAAAAGTTTCATTTCGGTGTAAATTTACATGCTTATTTGGAAAATAGCAGTAAAAGTTTGCGGAAATCTATCGTTTTGGCATTATCGACAATAAAATTTCGGCCTCATTCGCGTCGGGTCTGTCCGCCATTACTGGCGTTATTTACATACATTTGCCACGATCAATCATACGCGGAAGCTTACTTAGGTAACGGCCTTTTTACTGATCTTCCTATCTTCTTTTTCGTTTCAATTATTGCGCAAAACCAAAAGAAGTTTTTAGACAAATGTTGAAAGTGAAGCTTTTGTTCAAATATTTTAATTTGCTTAAGTTATTGAAAAGTGTTGTTTTTTTTTATAGTGAAGAATTTTATAGTGAAACTAATAATAATGAATTAATGACTTCTTGTTTAAATACTAAAACAAATTTTAATTTACAAGTTTACACGTCCAACATAAATAAGATTCACCCAAATTCGGACGCAAATAAAATTGTGAATTCCATCGCAAAAGGTAGTCTTTCCGTAACTGTCATTACTATTTTGTAAATAATCATGCTTAAATAATATTGCTTAAAATTGTTTCTGTTATTATTAAGTCTTTATTTTTCGTAAATAATCATGCTTTTTAAAACCCCAAATTTAATTAAAAAAAACTGAACCATAAAATTGTTCTTGTTATTATTAATTATTTCTAGTGTTTTTTATTATGTAAATAATCATGATCTCTTTAAATCTATCGCAAAATTTGCGCATTGCGTGCTCAGTAATCAAGACAAGTGAAGCTTCCGTGAAATGTGCATGAAAGGAGGATTGCTGCCTAAACACACACACACACACACACACACACACACACACACACATACATATATATATATATATATATATATATATGTGTGTGTGGTCCGAAAATGCCTTCCTCTTCAGGGGAGCTGGTTTGCCGAATCTTGCAGTGAAGTCATGTCGCACATCCTCTATGCTCTTGCGAGAATGCACACGATCATGTGTCCACACACTTGCAAGCAGCCTCTCTTCCAAAATGTAGGAAATCGTGTCAGTGACCTGAAATAGAAAATTATATTAAGTAGGGATGACAAGACTTTCGGACCACACTGTACTTGGATTCAACTCTAAATGAAAATTCATTTTGATCAAGTGAACAGCCGCTGGTGTGCAGTTTTCTTTTAAATTTTTTATCTCCAGAATTGTAACAAGATTTTATTGTCGATAACTCTTAAACGGTAGATTTTCGCAAGCTTTTACTGTTATTTTCGAAATAAGCATGTAAATTTGCACCGAAATGGCAATTTTCAGAAAATTTTAATTACAATTGGTGTGCAAGGCTTAAACTTCAAATTTACCTCTAGTGTTCACTTTTCCTCGAGAAATTTCTGCTGCATATTTTAAGATCAGTATTTGGTCACCACTTAAGCCTACCCTTGCAGTAAGATAGACGTTATCTAGAGGGCTATTAGTGTTAAATCTTACCTGGTGCAAAGCCTGGTAATCCTTTTCATAAAGTGGGTCAGTAACAGTAGTAGGACTTCATCAATGTACAGGATGGTCGCAGTGTCTTGTCACCCGCTACCAGTATCGCCCTCTTCGGAGGAGCTGGTTTTCCGAATCTTGCAGTGAAGTCATGTCGAACATCCTCCACGCTCTTGCGAGAATGCACACGATCATGTGTACATACACTTGCAAGCAGCCTCTCTTTCAAACTATAGGAGCTCGTGTCAACCATCTGAAAAAACATGAAAATCTGAAAATTATATTATGTACGATTGACAAGACATTTGGATCACACTGTTTCTCTCTCTCTCTCTACACACACACACACACACACACACACACACACACACACACACACACACACACATATATATATATATATATATATATATATATATATATATATATATATATATATATATATATAGTGATGGTCACCCTGTACAAGGCCCAAGGGACACTCAAGTAGACGGTTACAGATTAAGAGACATAGCTTATGCCGATATGTATGGAAGATAAGAGTTAATCCTAGACTTAAACGTGTTAAGATTGTAGTGATCAGGGAAACAAACTCTTGAGAGTCGGTTCCACAAGTTGTTCGTGGGTAGCGGCTGCTTGAGTGGAACTTACATCTCACCAGGGGGATACAAAGAGACTGAGGGTGCAGCGCTACAATATATATATATATATATATATATATATATATATATATATATATATATATATATGTCATTGAAAACAATAGACAAGGTGCTTTTATTTAGTTTTTTTATACAATTTCTCATGCGATCTAATAATTTTTTTCTTTTCGGATGAAAGAAGGATTTCTGCCTAAATACACAAATTTTTAATTGCATGACATGGCAGCCAACAAGAATAGCGACATAATAACTTTCAGAAAAAATCTTGTTTTACGACAAATAACGAAAGCTGAGAATGAAACCCAACATGTAAATAATGAAATCCAAAAACATATTGCACTACAGAAAAACACTTTAACCTAAACTGAATATAATGAAGCACAATACCACATCAACATAAGTATTAATAATGATGAACTTGACCAGCGACAAATAATTAGAAAAAAGCAGTGCAACTTATACGAAGGAAATATTCTACTTCTCAACAAACATAATAAATACATAAAGCTATCAACTCACAGATTAAAACATACATACAACAAACTATTTCTTATTTTAACAGTCAAAATATAATCCTTGAAAATGGCTAAATGTATAGCCGAAAGCGCCTGGATAAAAAGAACATTCGGACAGTTTTTATATAATTTATCATCCGTAAAGAAATAAATTATTAGATCGCATGAAGAAATTGTATAAAAAACTAAATCAAAGTACCTTGTCTGTCGTTTTCAGTGAAATGTGCATGAAAGGAGGATTGCTGCCTAAACACACACACACACACACACACACACATATATATATATATATATATATATATATATATATATATGTGTGTGTGTGTGGTCCGAAAATGCCTTCCTCTTCAGGGGAGCTGGTTTGCCGAATCTTGCAGTGAAGTCATGTCGCACATCCTCTATGCTCTTGCGAGAATGCACACGATCATGTGTCCACACACTTGCAAGCAGCCTCTCTTCCAAAATGTAGGAAATTGTGTCAGTGACCTGAAATAGAAAATTATATTAAGTAGGGATGACAAGACTTTCGGACCACACTGTACTTGGATTCAACTCTAAATGAAAATTCATTTTGATCAAGTGAACAGCCGCTGGTGTGCAGTTTTCTTTTAAATTTTTTATCTCCAGAATTGTAACAAGCTCCGCCTCACAACCAGGGTTTACACTGGTATTGTCCACAAGAACTGCCTTAACAGAATTTACGCTCTTAAATTCTTCTAAAACAGCACCAATATCTTCTGCTATTACAGTACCAGTTGCATCAAGGTAAAGGATAACTCTATGGGGGATGGATGTGCGTTGCGGTGTAACGAATGTCGGCTCAGAATGAGAACTCGGAGAGACGAGTTCGAATTCAGGTCGGATTCGTTGGATTCACTTACGCACAAATACCCTAGGGAAAGGTATGAATCCATCTCTTCTCCCCCCAGCTATGGGTTAAATATCAGAACAGACTGCGTTTTTAGCCTTGGTTGGCAACCGGCCTACCGCAGAAAGAAATGGCAACCTACTGTGGGAAAAAATCTTCTGCCTCGTCAGTCATGTGTCGAAAGGTACATGATCGCCCAAACGTATATCACATGTGGCACTTAACTGACTGACTATGGTGGAAATATTTACTTTCTTTGTTCATCTCTAGTAGTGAAAGTCAAGGCTGGAAGATACATCACCCTTAATAAGTTTCATGGCCTATCAACAGGCACTCTGGTTTCCATTTTTTCGCTGTTTTTCTTTCGTAATCTCTTTGTATTGATAAGTGTCTTTATCGACTTTGAAATTAACATCGATGCAGATGATATGTTCATGGTTCTCTATATTCTTCTGATAGGTGGTTAGTTTTAATCTAACCTTTTCTTTGTCTATTTTTGACTCATCAATGATAGGACTAAGTTAAGGCTTGGACGAAGAAATGCCATATCTTGTAGGTCTAATAAGAAGGAATTATCAAACCATGCCCCGAAGTTGGAAGATATATCACTCATAATAAGTTTCATGGCCTATCTAGAGACTAAGTTTTCTTAGACTTTCTCCTTGGCTCAAAACTCTCATCAGTTGTGTCTTCACTGGAAGTCATTGGTGGAAATAAATCTAATGCAGAAGCAACATGTGTAGAATCCTGTTATTACTATCTTTTAACCGACCTGTCTAATCTCTCTGCATCAGTTGCACGTTTTTGATATTTTTGACAGAGTCTTTGTCAATAGTTCTGTTATATTCCGTGCTAATAGGAATATATACTTGAAAATCAAAGTGGATAAAATAAGTAAAGGTTTGTTGTAAAAAAAAACAAAACAGGACAATAAGAATAAAGGTAACAGTCATGCACAAGGTGGTCACAAGTCAATCCAGTAGTGAGTGCTACTATTGGAAGGTCAGTAGTTCTCGTGTAATTCTGAGTCGTACTCAACATACCCAAGCTAGTAATATTTACCAAACTTTCCACGGGGTAAGGTGTAGCACAAGGGCGAATTTAATGTGGGGCAATCCAAGACCGTAGGCTCGGTCAAAAATTCCCCGTAAAACTCGCATAAACGGATTCTGTTCTGTCTACGTCCCCGGACAAGACGCTGCCCTTCGGCATAGCCTCGCCCGGGTTCTCCTCTGCCCGAAGGCAGAGAGTTCGACAGCAGCTAAGAGCTGAGTCACAGATCCCAGATAGCCTCTGTAGTCCGTTGACTTACAGATACTTATAGGGAGTTACTACCTATAGTGTAGTCACTCATGAGGGTGACAGGTGATCTCAAAGAGGAGATTAAGAAAACAAGGGGAGACCACCTCTTGATTATTCATAAAATAGACAAACACATCATTTTTAATAAACGCCAGTCACATCGAAAAAAAAAAAAATATGTAAATTAAACAAAATATTGTATAAAAATACAAAAGGAATAATTCATTTTATAATGGCAAACAAAATGCTTACAACGGTGAGAACTTAGAATATACCCATCGAAAGAAAGTTCCGGTACAATATTCATAAACGAAATATATTTATTTAACGACTGTTGTTTTTAAAATGAATAAATTATTTTTTATGTGGTTTCATGGTGCGTTTTTTTTTTGTTTTAGAATTAGTCTAAATTTTTCCCAGTGAAAAAAATAACAAAATCTAAATTTTATAAGAAAATAAAAGGAATCGATTTTCATCGTTGGCCACAACCTAAATACATATTGTATTTAATTTCCATTTTGTCTTTTTTAAAGTGAATATATTTATCTTATTCATAATTCTAATTTATTCTCCTTTGATTTAGTGAGAACGAGTAAATGTTGTAATTGGTAAATTCTTGGTAACGTTTATAATGACAATTCGAATGTATAAAATAACCACTGGACAATAGAACATTTTGAAGACTGACGTAAAACACATCAGACGGAAGTTGGAAAAGCGATATAAAAGTTAAATAGGCATTTCAATAAGAAATATTTGAATGAATTCTTACTGCGGAAATGCAAGTTCTATCTATCTATCTATCTATCTATCTATCTATCTATCTATCTATCTATCTATCTATCTATCTCAGTATCCCCTTGTGTTTTAGCGGTTTTTATAGCATTTCTTTGGGCGAAATGAGTTCTTCAAAAATCTATCTATCACACCCTCTTTAGCGATAGAGTAGGAAAAAGTTTAGCTGTAAAGGTCTGAACTGGTGGAACTAAGGAATGTAGCTCATCTGAACATTTGCCATGGAAATAGCGATAGAGTAGCAAGAGGCTTAGCTGTAAAGGTCTGAACTGGTGGAACTAAGGATTGTAGCTCATCTGAACATTTGCCATGGAAATAGCGATAGAGTAGCAAGACGCTTAGCTGTAAAGGTCTGAATGATTGCAACTCATCTGACCATTTCCCATGGAAATAGCGATAGAATACAATATTAGAATAGAAATTCAATTAATTTAAATATTCATGTCTAGACAAATGGACAACTCACTGCTTGTTCTATTTATAGCTTTTCTCATAATTGGTCGTCTGTGATTCAGTCCACTCAGAAAAGGAGCATACTTGTTTTATCTTTTATATATATATATATATATATATATATATATATATATATATATATATATATATATATATATATATATATATGTATTGATTATAATATATATATAAGAATACTTATGTGCAACGATGCTCCTTTTCTGTGCAGACTGTATCTCAGACGAACAATTATTTTTTTTATTCCTTTTGCAAAATTGGAGAAAGCTACAAATAAAACAAGTTCAGAGTAGTCTATTTGTCCAGACATGAATATTTGAATAAATTTCAAACGCAAATTAAGAAAATTCTTCAAAATAAGAAAATAAGTCGTATAATTTGAGCAAAAAAAGTCAATTTTTTTTTTGTATAGAAAAACAAGCGTAAAAACAGAGAAATGACTTTGCCTGAAACTGTAAAATCAGCCGACATTACTGTAATTGCATCTTCGTTGAACGTAAAGAAAAAAAAATGCAATTTGAAATCCCAATTTCCATTTGTGTTATGTTCAGAAGCATGTGGAATGAAATTATTGGAAATAATAAAAAAAAAATACAAATTGTGCAGATATCAACTCTAATTACAATTAGGTTGTATGTTTTATTACTGCGACTTATTAAGTTTTTGCTTCAGACGTGGCACAAGGCCAAAAGTATAGGGCACCGAATGAGGAACGCACTTACTATCCAGTCGTAATTGATCTAGTGAGACAAGCTTTCTAACACCGCGTTAAAATGCCCGTTGTAGAAGTTATAACTGCGATCAAGTACCAATTTATGCCAGGCCTTTTACGGAAACGCTAGACAATACGATGTGGTGTAATGATTAGCAAGCTTGTCTTGCTAAATTAATTACGACCGGGTGGTTAGTTTGATTCTCACTGGGTGTCTCACTCTTTCGGCCTTGTGCCACACCTATATTTAGGAGTTCGTATTAGGCACTTCGACGTAATGTAAAGTTAAGCAATCTCATCTACTGTCACTTTCTCACATACATACCGTGGCTACCCCCTGTCTTTTCTACAAATATTTTCATGGCAACTGCTGACAAACTACTTTCACTGGTACCCCAACTGCATGAATTTAAGCGTGCTACTAGGTTGGCATCTCGGTCCCACCCTTTCACTGCCGAAACGGTTAAATGTAAACGCCTCTTCTACTCCAACAGCTTCTTATCTCGCACTTCCCGACAGTGGAACTCCCTTCCTCTTACTTGCTTCGCTGATAGCTATAATCTTCAAATATTCAAATGTAATGTTAATCGATATGCCTTGATATTGTTCCTCGTCCTTCTCTATGTCCTTTTTCAAACCCTCCCCCTCTTTACTCTTGCTCTCATTATCTGTAACCCTTTGCGTGCTAATGGCACTCCCGCCTTGCTTGGGGTGATATGCTTAAAAAAATCATTTACGTGTAAATACCTATGGGAAAGTTATGAATCCACATCTTCTTCCCCATAGCTATGGGTTAATTAATCGTATTTATAAGTCACTTGTTATTATCTCCAAAACAGTCAGATAAATCTAAAGATATTTTCTGACTTTAAATAACCTGCAAAAGGTTGATAAGCCGCAAAAAAGCAAAATCATCAATAAAAACTTCAATGCAGCTCAATTTTTCAATGAAGCTGCTTTTTATTCATTCACCTGATTGCGCTATTCTGTCTAATTGTTTTATAGACTAGTTCTGCTGTTCTACATTTTCTAACGTCTTGTCTGCTGGGGCTTCAGAATACGCCGACTACACCGTCCAGTGAGGTGTCCTGGGTATGACGATAAACTACGTCCAACAGCAAGGCCTCTAATCAGGAGTTTTTGTGGGACGTGGAAACATCTCTTAATTGCTAGTGTTCCCAGTTCCACATTAACCCGGGGTGGTAGTACCTGTTAGGGTCCCAGCTATGGGCAAATATTTAACCCTCAAACTGGGGTCAAAACATTATGAAAGTGTAAAAATAGGTTTTTATTGTGAAAATCCCAGCAATACATTTTTGTAAAACAAAAATGATTACCTTCAATACATTTGACTTTCGAAAAAAACCCTCTTTACAAAAATACGTCATTGAAACCTGATCTACAAACTGATTTCTTACAAAGAATACAAAAATAGAATATGTATTTTTGTAAGAAATCAGTTTGGAGATCAGCTTTCATTGACGCATTTTTCTAAAAAAATACAAAAAATCTTGCCGGCATTAAATAAATTATTGTGTCTGATATGCCGTAAAACAAAATAAACCATATTCTATTCATACGAACCTTTCCTAAAAATCTTGTCGGCATTAAATAATCCGCTGAGGCTGATATACCATAAAACAAACAAACAAACAAACAAAAAACCCTCTTTAGAAAAATGCGTCAATGAAAGCTGATCTACAAACTGATTTCTTACAAAAATACATATTCTATTCATACGAACCTATCTTAAAAATCTCGTCGGCATTAAATAACCCATTATTAAATAAACCAAACCATTAAACCATTAAATAAACCATTATTTAAATAAACCATTAAATAAACCATTAAATAAACCAAACCAATCTACATTTTCTCTGATAACCTGCAACTGAAAAACATGAAAATATCTATACAACATATTCTAAGGTAATGTGTGTGTGTGTGTGTGTTTAAGCTTTTCACCCCAAGTAAGGCGGGAGTTCACTAGCACGCAAGGGGTTACAGGGAATTGGAGCAAGAATAAAGAGGGGGTTATAAAGGAAATGATGAAGAGAAGGACGGGAAATAGATCAAAGCTTCTGGAGATGTCGATTGACATTGCATTTGAATAGTTGGAGATTATAGCCATCAGGGAAACAAGTAACAGGAAGGGAGTTCCACAGACGGGAGGTGCGAGATATGAAGCTATTGGAGTAGAAGAGACAGCTACATTTAATCGTTTCAACAGTGAAAGGGTGGGACCAATATGCCAGCCTAGTAGCACGCTTAAATTCATGCAGTCTGGGAACCAGCGGAAGTAGATCGTCGGAGCAGTTACCGTGAGAGTATTTGTAGAAAAGACAGGGGGAGGTGACGGCACGTCTGTGTGTTTGTGTGTGTGTGTGTGTGCATGTGTTGCGTTTTTATGTGTGCCTAAGCGTGTGTATTTGTATGTATGAGTGTATGTGTGCATGTGTCTACGTACTACATACTATCTAAATGTTCGACAAACTGAGGAAAATGTCTTTCAAGTCATTGTACGCTTGTATCAGATTGCATTTCCATGCCGAAGGCAGCCGAGTCTCCGACCTTTGCTACTGTTTATCATCGTGTTGCTGACGCAGTATCCGTGCACCCCAAACTATGGACCGAGATCCAGTCGTACGCCTGACCACGAAGAACACATTCTCCAAGCTGTCGGAGACGATCCAGGTATCAGCACAAGTGAAGTGGTCCTTGTTTGGGTGTAAGGAACCCGTCCCAAAAGTTTATAAAAGTATTTTTGATACACCCTATATATGTCAACAGGTTATTTCTATTAAATGGGTATTTACAATTATTTCTAGTTTGGGCCTTAATTCACTGGTTTTTTCTTTATTGATTCGTGACAAAAGAAAGCAAATTAAGGCAAGTACATGGAGTGCTTTGCTATATTTAAGCCTTGAACCACTCTAAGCTTATTTTAGAAAATTCTATATGGATGCGGAGTGATGGTTAACGAGTTAGTCTCGCTGGAGCACTCGCTAATTTTATGTGGAAAAAGCGCTCGTTATTCTATCCTTATGGCAGACTAGGTTAAGCTGAGTCATTATATAAAGGCATGTTCGTGTCTCTAGAAATATTAACACATCAGTCACCACCCGAAGACGAGCATGGAGTGAATGTGCCGAGGCGTACACACAAACATATGCATGATCACTGGAGTGGCTTTTTATCGTTGCGTTGCTGAAGCAGTATCCGTGGCACCACAAACTATGGATCGAGGAAGACCGAGATCCAGTCGTACGCCTGACCACGAAGAATACATTCTATAAGCTGTCAGAGACGATCCAGGTATCAGCAAGTAACCTTAGCATGTCTATATCTTGTAGGAATCCTTCTACTCGGTTTTTTGTTGAATGTTAAAATTTTCGCTCGTAATTTGACCGTCTAGAATAATCACACGATTTTCATTGAAGGAATAAAATTTAGTAGAAAAGACAATATAGTTTCAACAAATAAACATTAATTTAATATAACGACAAGAATACAAGCTGATGATAGATTGGAAAGTAATGTCTTTGTTTGGGTTAATAAAGTTCTGGAGGAAAATATAAACTGTCTTTGTGTACGTATGTGAGAAACAATAAAATGTAATATGTGTGTTTGTATGAAAAAGTCAACACGTGATTCATAGTAAAGTGGATATAAGAGATAGAAATTGTTTCTTACTGTTGGCGGTGTTGCCGTAGTCTGAAGTTTGTCAACGCTGTCGCTTTTAGCATGAGGTCGTGCAGATCATAAGCGAGACTTGTGTGGAGTTTGGTGACAGCCGCGTGTATCCTCTTTGGGAACGGATTTCGTATGTTTTTATACACTTTTTCGTAACAAAATCGGTTCCAGAATTAAATTATTTATTTATTCCTAACTGACCCCAAGAAGTCACGTGGTATGTCTTCTACTACGTCCGCACGATATTTGGTCGGTATCTACCTAAAAATAATGATGACTAATACAACAAACATTCTGATTTGTTTTCTTGAGTGTGATTGGTTTATAAATATTGTATTTGATATTTTAGTGGACACGACAATCTCATAGTATTGCATAGAGGGTACTTCATATGCATTTCCCGTATCCCTATCATTTGCAACGTGTGCAGGGTCTTTCGCCCGCTGATCACTTATCAGTGGGAGAACATTTACCGATTGTTTATTGCACAAACTGCCGATACGCTGTTTGTCTCTTAAGTCTTGTTTACGGATGAGGTAACATTTGGAAAAGATGGAATAACAAATTTACCCAACCAACATTTGTGGACAGATCGGAATCCCCATGATGCAATACAGGTTACACACCATCATCAGTTTATGATTAATATGTGGGCTGGAATTATAAGAAACTGTATTGTAGTTCAATATGTTCTCCCAGCACGTCTTACAGGAGCTGTCTCCAGGGACACTATTTCTAACACTCTTCCAGACATGCTAGAGGATGCATCCCTGCTAATAGGTAGGCGCATGATGAGGCTCCAGCATATTTAGCAACATTATTTGCGATGCAATGGTTGACATCTACCATGAATGATGGATAGATAGGAGAGGACCGGTTTTATAGCCTTCAAATTCCCCGATCCGAATCCTTTGGATTTTTATCTGTGAGGTCACCTAAGACACTTGGTTTATGTAGCAGACAGTAATAATGCAGAGACGCTTCATCAGTGTGTCATGAGGGCCTGTGAAACCATTCGATACCGTGTGAATGTATTTCAAAGGGTCAGACAGTCTATGATCTAACGGGTGCATGCGTATATAGAAGCAAATGGATGACATTTTTGAAAGTTTGTTATGAGATGCTGTGTTGAGATAAAACGATGGACTTTTGGGCATATATTTATACAAGCTTAAAATCCGCCCTATCTGACGACATTTAAGCTAGTTACTGCGGAGGGCTCTTGATTGGGTCTTTCAGGAGTTTGATAGTCCCTAAGTCTTTGCATATTCTCAACACTGGAAACTCTCCTGGCTGCCATTTGTTCTGGGTTTCCATTTGCACTGGACTTTCTTTTCCTCGCTGCAGCCTTGACTCATATGATTGAAATCTGGTCCTCTGTTGGCGAGGATTTCTTTTTGCGAGGCATACGGCTGCCGTATGCGATAGGCAACAATAAACTACAGAAGAACTCAAAATTGATCGCTGCATTTAAGTATTGCATTAATATTTAAACTTACCTTTTAAAAGTGCAACGATAATTCTTCTGCCGCTGCCACTTAATTTAAAGTCAATTTGATGTGTGTAGGTCCTTACTTTCTGTACAAATAATTATCTTTATTTCATGGATGACTTTCGTTGGATTTCGCAATTAATTTCAATTACTACTAAATTTATTTCCATGTTATAAAAATTGTTATCGCATAAAAAATTCGTCGCTAAAAATCACGTACCCCCCACCCCAAAAAATTGCCAAAAACAATGACAGTAATGAAAACTTGGGAATCCAAAATTTCAGGATTGCGGGTCCCGATCCGACCAGGAATATTTTTAATTTACTCACGGAGTTTTCTAGGATTAAAGTGAAAAACAGGGAAAATTTTTTCATTTGAAGATGAGCTATTGAAAATTAAAGAGTTGTGTCCCTTTGATTGTTTTTAACTGCCAAAATGGCTGACTCAGAAAACAATCACAGTAATAAAAACTTGGGGATCCCAAATTTCAGGATTGCGAGTCCGGATCTGACCCGGAATGTTTTTAATTTGCTCATGGAGTCGGCCTGATTCCAAAATTGTAACATATGTTGAGCTACGTTTTCTAGGAGTAAAGTTGAAAAAGTGTAACTCACTGATACACTGACATTCGCATTTATTTATATAGCTGAACATTTTACCATGTTTTAGTGTCAGGAACCCGCCACTAAAGTTTGTAAATATATATATATATATATATATATATATATATATATATATATATATAGATAGATAGATAGATAATATTAGTGGAAAATATACACATACATATGCAAAATATATAAATAGATATACATACATGCATACACATACATACATATTTTGTATAAAACAAATTCCAAGAGGATAGAATCCAGGTAGAACTCAAAGTCCAGGACAGAGTAAGGATATAATAAAAGGCTTAAACACTAATATTAGTGTTTAAGCCTTTTATTTTATATATATATATATATATATATATATATATATATATATATATATATATATATATGTGTGTGTGTGTGTGTGTGTGTATATGGATATGCTGGTGTTGTAATGGATAGCGGCTTGGAATAAGAGTAGAGTTCGAATTCAAGTCAAGTTCTTTACCTTCACTTACGCACAAATACCATTATAAAATGTGTAAATCTGTTGTTTCTCCCCTAATTATGGGTTAAATAGTAGGACACAGTGAACTCTTTAGCTTTAGTTGGCAACCAGTTTAGAAGAAGACAACACTGAATTGAAAAGGGCTTTTTGGTGACCTCGTGGCACACGATATGCACCAATGTTTTGATTTCAGTTCTTTTAAAATTTTAACAGTTATAAGCATACGATATGTGCGTCTAATCTAGGAAGTGAATTGTTGGAACCTCATACGTCAAAGATGACGGGAGAGTCCATCATATAATAATCCATTAGCAATGAGAGCATCACAACTAACGCATATATTAATTACATCAAACTTAATATAATGATAACGAAAAATGAGAAAAACTGTAATCAATTTCTGAAAACACCTGAGAAGTGGACTGAACAATTAGGAAATGTTCACATCAGTCAGTTAAGTGCCATACATGATACATGCTTGGCCGATCATGTATCTTTCGATACACGACTGACAAGGCAGAAGGTTTTTTTCCCGTAGTAGGTTGCCATTTCTTTTTGCGGTAGGCCGGTTGCCAACCAAGGCTAAAGAACGCAGTCTGTCCTGATATTTAACCCATAGCTTGGGGGAGAAGAGATGGATTCATACCTTTTCCTAGGTTATTTATGCGTAAGTGAATATAACGAACTAGACTGGGATTCGAACTCGGCTCTCCGAGTTCTCACTCTGAACCTCTATCCATTACACCACCATACGAAAATTTAGAGACGAGGTACTGAATATAAAAGTAGAGTTCGAATTCAAGTCTACGGGGGTAGATTGTTCTAGTTTCACGATGGCCTTTTGGACATATATCTTTATATAGACATTTTACCGTGTTCTGGTGGGAGGAACACGTTACAAAGTTTGTAAAAGTATTTTTGGGTTATATCTTGGATTGTACATTTAACAGCCTCTAAGGTAAAATTTAAAATTAATAACTCCAAAACAAAGTATTTGCAGAGATATATAGACTTTTGTCCTTGTTTTGGTGCGAGGAAATCACCCCCAAAATATGTAAAAATATTTTTGATACACCCTGTATATATGTCAGTGTTTTTTCAGTTTGTTTAGTTTGTATCACAGATTTTCTCCAACGTATCTCTGTTCCGATATTCAATGTAGACATTTTTATTTCTGATGTTTTTCTTTCAAACTCTTTTTCAGCCTGGCGTTTTAGTTTTGCTGTTCTAGATTTTCTGGAATGGCATAAATTCTTGTTGATCTTGCGAAGTGATATAACTTCAAAATAATGATGTCTACAATGTAAGATTTTCATCAAACAATTTTGAAAACTTGTATCATTGATGGACTCTTCCAGTCATATATATATATATATATATATATATATATATATATATATATATATATATATATATATATATATATATATATATATATATATATATATATATATATATATGCTGTGTAAGTGCTTCCTGCTGTTAGTTTGGAGACGAAATAAATAATTTTGATATAATCACTTGTCAGCTTCCAAGAAAATAATTGACTTCCTTACTTTGCTTTTCAGGGACAGAAAAGGAGGGGGCGAGGAAAGGTGAGGGTATTACAGCGAGATGCAGATACATAAGCAAAGAGAGAGAAAGGGGTGGAGAATGAATGGGAAAGAGGAGAGATGGAGAGAGGAGAGAGCAAGATAGAGACAGAAGGAGAGAAAGAGAGACAGACGGACAGAGAGATGGAGTCCGAGGAAAGGTGACGTTATGAGAGAGAGACGGAGAAGCAAAGAGGAGAGCGGAGAGTTAAAGAGGAAAGATAGCGAAAAGAAGGATATAGACAAGAGAGAGAGAGAGAGAGAGAGAGAGAGAGAGGGGAGAGAGGGGGGAGAGAGAAAGAGAGAGAGATAGAGTGATGGTGAGAGCCCAACCAACTTGTTTACTCCATATTGTTAGATAAGGAATTATCCAGGGAATTCTTCTCTGGAAATTTCCTTGCATTTTTTTTTCTTCCGGCTTCTAAACCAAATTGGCTTTATTTTATTTTTGGTTCTTCCAAAGATCGAAGAATTTGATTAAAGTTTTACACTTAGAAAATGGTTTTGCTGCTTTGCGATTTTTTTTCGGCGAGGAATCACCTATTTTCTTTCTCTATTACTAACAGTCTACTTTTATTACTAATCGCACTAAGTCTGTCTGTAGATGATCCAACTATTTAATATTACTAATAAACAGCTTCTATGGACCAGCACCCCTTTAGTTTCCTTGAAAATGTTCCCCTTTACAACTCACAGCTGTATCTCAGTATCTCCGCCACTTTTCAAAAGTTTGTAAATTCTTTAGGGATTACCATCAGCTGTCTTTTTGCTTTTTTTCTTAAATCATGTCATCGTTTGAAATTTCCCTTTCATAGATTATTTTTAGCGTTGGGAAAAGTCTGAACTCAAAGAATGTCAAATCTGGACTTTAGTGCATTTGACAAATAAAATGTTTTTCCAAATAACTACTCGAGACGTATAGAATAAGCAGAATTGATTATTTTTTATTTGTTTAACTTTTACGGCTTATCAACTTTTTGCAGGTCATTTAAAGCCAGAAAATATTCTTGGAATGTAAGAGTTTATTGAAGATAATAAAAATTAACTGATACAAGTTCTACTAATTAACCCATAGCTGGGAGGAGACGAGGTGGGTCCGTACCTTTCCCAAGGGCATTTCTGCGTAAATGAATTTAACAAACCCGACTTGAATTTGAACTCAACATCCGATTTCGAATTTCCAGCCGTTACTCATTACACCACCCGCACATCCAAGCTTACAGCACCTGCTATTGCCAAGCGGTCACCAATATTACTTACCTTCGGTGATCGTACGAAATACGGTATTTTCCGGTTTACAAGACGCACCCTAATAGTGGAAAGAAATTTCTAAGAAAAAAAAAAGTCATTCTCTTACAACAACACATTCACCGTGCGTCCCTCACATACTGGTGCCACATATTGTTTACATTAATCACTCGTCCGATTTTGTTTGCATGGCAATGACATACTAGTCAAGAGCAGAAAGGCTCCCGCCGCTGCTAGTAAACAGAGCATATTTAAGCTTGTGGCTCGGCTCCAGGAAGGTTTATAGTCGTGGAGATACTTGTAACAGCTAAGTACTGAGTTACGTCATATAAAAGGCTGAATTAGATAGCAAACATTATAGTGTAATAACAACATACAAATCCACGTCCCTATCAGTCAAGTCAATTAGGTGACTGTCCAAGCTTACTTGAGCCTGGTCGCTGCCTTACATTCGTCCTGGAAGACGCGCATGTAATTTCCAGGGTTTTTTAGGAAAAATGTGCGTCTTGTAAGCCGGAAAATACGGTATTTTATCTGGGCTTCGCTTATGGAATCATCCCGAATGTTATTTGTAAAGTTTTTGAATACTTTCTATTCGGGTATGTGTAAGTATAAACATCTATTTATACATGATGCTTTTGAAAATGACACTCACATAATTTCGAAACTCAATCAATGTCATCTCTTTGTCGATTGACTTAGCCCAGGGGAGGTTTTCTATTTACGCATACATAGTTCACTGATGCGCATTTCATTGTTTAGAAAACAAAATCAATCGCAGACAATCAGAACTTTTTCTCCTCAGAATCTATCTTGCACATTTATAAATCTAACGTTCGTCAGTGCAGCGAATACTGTTGCCATATCTGGTCCTAGCCTCAGGAGATTCTTGACAAAATCCAAAGAAGGATCTGTAATGTAATCGATCCTGACCTAACATCTCGACTTCAGTTACTTTCTCACCGACGTGACATGGTGTACCTCTGTCTTTTCTGCAAAATTTTTTATGACAAATGTTCTTTTTTCACTAGTGCCTCGACTACATGATTTTAAACGTTCTACTCGATTGGCAATTAGGTCTCATAGCTTTACTGTTAAAGTAGCTAGATGCAACTCCCATTACTAAGAGTTTCTTCTTTTCGCACTTCGTTCCGAATTCTTTTTTTTTCTGCCTGCCATTTACAATCTTCAAAGATTTAAATGCAACGTCAATCGTCGTCATCTGTCTTCCTGAATCTGTTCTTTTATTGTCCTTTTCCTCAGAGTTCTCATTAAAGTCTTTTCCCCTTTCATCCCCTGTAACCTCTGTGTCCTTGTTGAATCGCCTTGCTTAGGGTGAAAGGATTTAAAAAAAATAACACTTGTAATATTCAAATATTAACGGAAATTAGCCTAGCTGGCGCCATTAGACAATTTCAATTCCGTGTCATTTTGAAATGCTTTCAATTAATCTCAACAAGAGTCTGCAAATCCCACTTTTGGGTTTTAGCCGAATCGCATTGTGTTTCACGTTTGTCAATGTCCTGAAATCGCTGCGTTCTCAATTGAACATTTCCCCTTGGGACTCTAGCGAATCTAGACTGCTTGATTGGAAGATTTCTACATGATCCGTGGAGAATTAACGGTCGAGATTATAGAAACACAGATTGGATGCTTTCTGGACGGTCTGTGGAATCATCAGATCTCATTCCAATTCTTGCACTGTCAATCACCTTTTCGTTTGATTGCATTCTCTACACGCGTTCATAGTTCTCGAATGTTTTGCTTTTTAAATGTTTTTTTCAGAGAAAGGATTGTGGAACCATGCATCCAGGCGATTTGAAAGATATATTTATAGATATATGATTTGCTTTTTTACGGTTTATCAACCATTTGAGGATTATTTAAGGCCGAAATGTATTTTAGGTTTTAAGAATAATTCTTTCTTTTTGCAAGTGGATTGTGGCGCCATGCATCCAGGCGATTTGAAAGAAAGAAAAAGAAGAAAGGAAAAAAGGAAAAAGTAATGCGAGACGGATCATAGGCGAACACACACACACACGGCTTAGGAAAAGATAAGAAAGAAAAGGGTTATTTTGGATAAGTGTCAAATGTCGAAAGAAGTTTCATTACAATGACAATGAGATTGAGTGGGTAGGGAGGTGTTATCTAAACTATTGGTTAAAGGGCCACCTGCGAACAAGCATTGACAGATTTCCCCACTGTCCGCGCGAATGGAATTGTGTTATCAAGAGATGTCACCAAAGAAAGTCCACTTGAAAACGTTAGATTTTGATAATTGACAAAACACAGGTGTAGCTTAGAGCCTTAGTCGGGTATGGAAAATTAAAATCCCACACAAGTAGTTTCACTGGTTAAGTTTTTTTTTTCGACAAAACAGACTTTTGCCCTGCGATAATAAAATATTGTTATCAGACACATGAACCGAAGGAAAATGAAATATTTTTATTTCTGCTTTGGAGACGCTAGACTGGCTGAGAACTTGGAGAAAATTCCTTTCTTAGACTATGTCCGAAAATCCAGCCGTCTGATGCATTACCGATAAACCGCTTGACAAACGCCACGTGTTGAACAAAGAGTTGTCACATTATCCGTTCATGATAACGGCGATTTGAAAGAAAGAAAAAAAAGAAAGAGGAGAGATCATTAATTTTTTTTAGTTAAGCAAGGTATATTTCTTTTCCAAAACAAAGCCACGGGTTGTTCACGCCCGACTAAGACGTCATTGGCCAAGTGGTGATCACATGACGCACGAAGGAGGAGGAAAGATACCCGACCAAGACCTCATTGGCCGAGAGTGGTCACGTGACGCACGAAGAAAACTATCAACGCCCCTATCCAGAGTATAAGTATGAGAAAGTGGGAGTGAGAAAAAAGTTACCAAAAATGGAAAAGAGTGGAAAATCCCTAACCAGAAATAAAAGAGGTGGATATGTATTTAGAATTATCGAGGAACCCCCGACGCCAACAGACCCACCCCGGTTTTGGTCGGCGTCAATAAAAACGAAGCCCAACCGACAGAAATCAGTTCGTTCGACCCTGGCGGGCAGAAGACAGTTAATTCAGCCCCGGACGGCAGAGATGAGTGCCCAGTGTTGAAGCCGCCTCAAGATAGCTGACCAAGATTCACGCAAAATTTTGGATTCTTCTTCAACCAAGAACAATTAGTTTGAAGAGCGACTTAGAACCAGACCACAGAAATAAGTTTTTCGACTTTCGTCCAAAGACACACCGAAACACAAATTTCTTAGAGAGCAGACAACTTGAAGCGTTAAAACTTGCCTAGCGAAAGCGACGTGCCACAATCCACAGAACGGGTCGGGAGGTAGATGCAGTCCTATGTAACGAACAACTAGACATAAAAAGTTTGTTACCTTTTTCTTTGATACTTCGAACTTTTTGAGTTTTCATTTTCTTTTCTTTTTTATGCATATTTGTGTGTTATCACCCCCGTTGAACCCAATTTGCATTACGGTCCCAACCCCTGTTTGATCTCGTATGTCTAAGATCAATTCACAACGTGGGTAGGCAGACTGGAGATCAGTGCAGTTACCTTGGTAACCAGGCGTTGGAAGCGGGTTGGGAACGGCGAGGCTGATATCAAATCTAACCAGATTTCTACCCGAATCACCAAAGGGTTAGAACGTCACGTTTGGAGCAGCGACACCCGGACGGAGCAGCGAGGAGCGAACAGCTGGCGCCGCGGCGAAGACGTCACAGGATCGTTATCAAGTGATCCCCGGCCAAATCTGAAGCTTCAATAACAACATTTTATTTGGGTTTCGCTCATGGAATCAAACCTGAAAATTGACTAAGTGTGTATGTATCGAAAATGTACTTATGTCTGATCCCCTGGCTTTCAATGACATTCCACAACAGACCGACTAACTCCAAGTGAAGTTGCATATTCGAATCTACGCAGTTTACTCAGCCATATTTCACTGCTTGCCAAGTAAAAACAAAGTCAAACAAACAGTTCTCGTAATATTCAATATGGCTGAATTTTGTACAGTCTATGGAATCCCCAGATCTCATTCCAATTCTTGCACTGTCAATCGCCATTGAATTAATTTACATACGCTCTATCCCTAATATTAACTACATTTACACATAAATATAGCATATCTTAAAACTATATTTTTATCAGACATGCACACACACACACGCACAGATATATATATATATATATATATATATATATATATAAATATGTATAAGTGAATTTGTAAACAGTGACTATTACTGCTTCTCATGCAAGACTCTTCGTTAAGACGAATCGAGTTCTTCAGTCACTGACGTGTTTATCTAAAAGTAAATACGTCTAAATTCACCTGCCGTGCGCTAATGGCTTAGAGACAGAATCTACGACTAATACCAAATATGTCAGATTTCGATGCTGGCTTGAGGCAGTCTAATGTCTAACCACACTGATGAGCTGCGAAACAGTTTGTCTGTGGGTGACTATATATATATATATATATATATATATATATATATATATATATATTCTTACTTAAATTTAATATAATTTATATAATAATAATTTATGCAAAATTAATTTTTTAAAATATAAAACTCCCTTTTCGGCCTTCTTTTTGTTTCATTTAGCACTTCTTACTTCTTACAACCCCAATTTAATACCATAAGGTAAAATATTCGAGTTAATTTAATAAAACCTCTTCCCTTTAAAGTTAATATATCCCTTACCACAAACTCGGGAATTTCGTCGGACTGAAACATCGAAATGGATAAAGTCTGTATCAATTTTTCGACTGCTGTCAAGGTTAAATGCAAAATTTCTATTTCCGGTACGAACAGTCTGTACACCTGGGTTGAATAACACTAACGTACTTTTCGTTAGTTGAAATAGATCTATACCCCCCCCATATGAGGTAATTTTTGATTTTGTCATGTAACATATATATATATATATATATATATATATAAATGGACAAATATCCGACAATTATTTTAAGACATTTTATGTTTATAAATTCTTTTTATAGATACAAATATTTAAGTAAATGCTCTGTTTATAAAAAACAGTATCAAACAACATTTACCGACCTGAATGTCCGAGAAATGTTCATAGAAAATATTCGTCCTCCGACAGGAATCGAACCTGTATCCTATAAGGAACCGTCATATAGCCTGACGTGCCTTAACCGATTCGGCAACAGCGGTTCGGTTAGCAAGGTCGATTTTACTGTTTTTAAACTACAATCTTCCATGACTCGCTCACGTACATTGATATCTGCTCATGGCGTGTCCAAAAGTAAAGTTACTTATAATGCATCACTAACCAGTATATATAAATATACATAAATAGTCGAGGCAAAACACAACGCGCATGTCCAAATGAAGGCGTTTAAGCATAAAACAGATTGTCGCCGATGGGTGTTGACTTCAATGTACACTTTTATATTTACATACGCTCTATTCCTAATAAATATGTTGATTGTGTTTAACGGTATATCAGCCTCTGTGGGTTACTTAATACCAAAATCTAAAAATTTTAGACATAATTTTAAGGCTTCAACTAAAGGTAAAATATATTGTTGGTCATTTTGCTATAAAATATATTGTTGGTCATTTTGTTATAAAATGTATTGTTGGTCATTTTACTATAAAATATATTGTTGGTCATTTTGCTATAAAATGTATTGTTGGTCATTTGGCTATGAAATGTATTGTTGGTCATTTGGCTATAAAATGTATTTTTGCTATAAAATGTTGGCCATTTGGCTATAAAATGTATTAAAATGGTTATTTTACTATAAAATGTATTGTTGGTCATTTTGGTCATTTTACTATAAAATGTATTGATTTTATTATAAAATGGTCATTTTGCTATAAAATGTATTGTTGGTCATATTGTTGTTGGTCATTTTTATAAAATGTATTGTTGGTCTACAAATGTATTGTTGGCCATTTGGCTATAAAATGTATTGTTGGTCATTTTACTATAAAATGTATTGTTGGTCATTTTGCTATAAAATGTATTGTTGGTCATTTTACTATAAAATGTATTGTTGGTCATTTTACTATAAAATGTATTGTTTGTCATTTTGCTATAAAATGTATTGTTGGTCATTTTGCTATAAAATGTATTAAGAATGGTTTCCATATTCTCAAAAACCTCCAATCTTCTAACCAGAGGCCTTGTTGCCGGATGTAGAAAGCAAAGAACAATGCAAAATCTTTTTTGTTGGACCCTAAATTACAGCAACGATTCATAACCGGTTATTCAGAACAGATGAATATTTTCCGGATATATATCGTATGCCTGTGCGCCCGTTTAGGGGATGTAAGAAATGAAGCAGTTGAGGAGTTATCCAAAGATCCCCAAGTCTGACAATTTTTCTTTTTGGTCGGTTAAATATTAATATGTTGTCTTAAGCACATATCCACAATTATTAGACACCCATGGGTGGATGCAGCTTCATTCGCATTGACCGTTAGGATAAAACTTTGCCACTAGCCATGAAATTCACACGGTCTTAAAACATCACTTATAAAACCTGTTGAATTTTCTCCTCGTAAAAATGTTATTTTTAGTTTACGCTGTAATAACCTCGCTTTTCTCATATAAAGACGACATTTTCTTTTTTGGATAGATTACCGTTTATATTCGAGGATAATTCAGTTTACGCCGGGAAAGTTTTGTTTGCATTATTCAATTAGACTTTGACTTTCTGATCTCATTCCGAGTCACGGATCAGGTGATCTGATTCAGTCGAACACGCAGTTTCATTAACTGTTTGTCGTGTTTTGGGCTTCTGTCGGGTGAAATGGACGCCTGGGTCGACTGTGAAATTCGGCAATTTCCTAAGAAAGCCACTTCAGCGCCGTCGTTCATAGAAAAGTGAGCAAAAAGAGAAGAAAGAAGAAAAACGTTTTCATTTCAATATCAAGGGTATCTTATCGACCCGTTTATCTGACTCTGTCTATTCATATATAGCGAAATTTTCAACACAAAGCTAAAAGTAAATGACACTCAGTGTGGAGATATTCATTTTTTTTCTTAACTAATGTTCAGCAAATACAAACCTCAAGACTAATTGGCCCTGATCTGGCACCTCGTCTGTAGTAGCTCTCTCACAGACGTACCGTCACCTCCCTCTGTCTTTTTTTACAAATACTTTCATGGTTACTGCTCCGAGGAGCTGCTTTCGCTGGTTCCCAAATTTCATGAATTTAAGCGTTCTATTAGGCTGGCATCTCGCTCACACCCTTTCACTGTCAAAACTGTTAAATATAGCCGTCTCTTCTACTCCAATTGCTTCATGTCTCGCACTTCTCGCCTGTGGAACTCCCTCCCCTCTTCCTGTTTCCCTGATAGCTATAATCTCCAACTATTCAAATGTAATGTCAATCGATGTCTCCAGATGCCCTGATCTATCCCCTATCCTTCTCTTCATCCTTTCCTCTATCACTCCTCTTTGCTCTAGCTCCAACTCTCTGTAACCACTTGTGTGCTAGTGGCTTCCCGCCTTGCTAAAAAAAAAAAAAAGAAAAGAAAAAGAGCCACTTATAGTAAAATAATACTGAATGAGGTTTGTGATATTAACGTAAGGGGTGGAGGGTAAAAAGAAGTGAATTCGATCATTTGTGTTTTACGGTTTGTCAACCTTTTGCAGGTTAATGAAAGCCAGAAAATATTTTTAGATAGTAATAATTATTTTTGGATACTAATGCTTTACTGATTAGTGCATTCACTTTTAGCTTTGTGTTGATAGATGTCGTTGAATAGGTAGAGCCAGATAAACGGGTGGATAAACGGGTGGATAAACGGGTGCATAAGATATCGTATGCGTGTGCGCCCGTTTAGGGGATGTGAGAAATGAAGTAGCTGAGGAGTTATCCCAAAATCCCCAAGTCTGAAACTTTTTCTTTTTTGTTTCGCATTGTTCATTAGGAAAAATCTTTGCGCCACTCGCCATAAAATTCACACGACCTTAAAACGTCACTTTTAAGACCTGTTGAATTTTCTCCCCGTAAAAATTTTACTTTTAATTTACAATGTAGGAACCTCGCGTTTTTCATATACAGAGGACATTTTCTTTTCTCTGGGGGTAGAATCTCTGACTGGCAAAACACAACGTAGACGAATCATGGCAAGTCCTAACCGTAAAGGTTTCAACAGGTGGAACTACATTATAGGATTCAGATATATGAAACATTTCAGATTGTTTGGGCGTCAATCCGAGGACAGTGCAAAGGATTCGGAAGGAGTTGGATGAGTCTAATGGTGATTACGAAACTGCTCGGTATTAAGAATATAGCGTATGTAAATATAAAAGGGTACATTGAGGTCAGCGCCAATCGGCGATAATCTGTTTTATGCTTAAACGCAATCGTTGTGTTTTGCCTCGACTATTTATATATGCTGGTTAGTGATGCATTATTGGAGCTTTCGGCGCGAAAGCCAAACTGTACAGCATGTCGTTTCCAAATTTCTAACGGGGTGAATTGCGTCATGGTACTCTTTTTCTCACAGACGGTGCCCAACTGACCCTACTATACTGTGTAGTCAACAAAAATAAAAAACAACGAACATGCGCGAAATGAAAAATATAAAATAGGGACATTAATACGAAAACACAGACAATTTCCAGAATTGGAAAAAGCCACACAAGATGATGTTCGCTGAAAATGTTTTCTTTTGAGATAATGAAAATTTTTATTATCAGGCCTTTGGCCGGGAAAAAGTGAAATATTTTTATTTCGTTCCAAAACGCCAAAAGGTCTGAGAAATTTCTTTCTTAGGTCATATCCAATTAGCGATAAACTGCTTGACAAATACCACGTGTTAAAAAGCCGAAGGTGTCATCGCAGTCGCTCATGATAAGGGCAATTTAAATTTTTGTTTTTTTAAGCAAGGTGTTTCTTCCCCCAGAACAAAGCCACGGATTGTCCACACCCGACTAAAGACGTCATTGGCTAAATAAGATCACATGACACACGAAGGAGGAGAAAGATGCCCGACCGGGACGTCATTGGCTAAATAAGATCACATGACACACGAAGGAGGAGGAAAGATACCCAACCAGGACCTCATTGGCCGAAAGCGGTCACATGACATACGAAGAAGCGGGAAGCGGGTATACGCCCTCAGAGACACAATAAGGAAGTTGATGAAAGTGAGTTACCGAAAATGGAAAATCCCTAACCAGAAATAAGAAGGGTGGATATGTATTTAGAATTATCGAAGAATCCCCGACGCCAAACAGACCCACCCCAGTTTTGACGGCGTCAATAAAAGCGAAACCCCAACCGACAGAAATCAGATCAGCCGCGAACGGCGAGCGGATTGGAGTTTGAGCCGCGGACGGCGGGCCGGATTCGTCCCCCCACTAGCGGGCAGGAGAGGCCAGCTCGTTTGGCCGAAGTGAAGCAGCTCGTTTGGCCTAAGTGGAGAAGTTGGAATCAGAGTCAGCCGAAGAGAGAATTCGCGCACTGACGGCGGAATGAATGACCAGTAATTCAGACTCTGAAGAGAAGTGAAGTTTGAGCAGCGGACGGCGAAAGATCAGCAGCGGACGGCAAGCAAGATGAGCGCCCAGTGTTGAAACCGCGTCAAGATATAAGATTCACTTCTGGACTCTTCTTCAACAGAACAAGTAGTTTGAAGAGCGACTTAGAATCAGACCACAGAAATAAGTTTTTTTCAACTTTCGTCCAAATACACACCGAAACACAAATTTCTTAGAGAGTAGACAGCTTGGTTAAGGTTGCCTAGTAAAGCGTCGTGCCACAATCCACAGAACAGGTCGGGAGTAGACATAGACCGGGACATAAAAGTTTTGTTACCTTTTTTTTTTGATACGTTGGACCTTGAGTTTTTATTTTATTTTATTTTCTTTTATACATAATTGGTGTTAAAAACTCAACTTGCATTACGTGTTTGATCTCGTCTGTCTAAGATCAAGTCACAACGTGGGTAGAACAGACCGGAGATCAGTGCAGTTACCCTGTTTTGGAAGCGGGTTGAGAACGAGGCTGGTATCAATCTAACCAAAGGGTTAGAACGTCACGTTTAACGAGGAGCGAACAGCTGACGCCGCGACAAAAGGCGTCACAACTTGCTGTCCGTGACCAGGATATCAGAGCCTGGGGAGCACGTGACGTCACAATTGGCGCCGCGAACGGGATCGATCGACGCTGCGACCGGGGACGACGTCACAAGATCAGCTGCCAATTTGACATTATCGAGCTGATTAGACTTACTGTCGAGACAGGAGTAAATGGTTTTGTCAACATAGCAAATTGCGCAATTCTCTGGCAGATGTAGGATGTTTTTCGTATTTCCTATATGCCCTTCGTTTTTGTTGTTTTCGGAATGTGTATTTGAATGTGTCTTCGGTTTCAATTTTTTACTTCCGCATTAATTTTGTCCACTTATCTAATGTTTCTAACACAATGTAGGATTTCGAAGGGATTTTATTAGTATCACTACTTTTTTATTTCTTGTAAATAGAACTTGCATACATTCTAAATACACATTGGAATTAGATATTTTAAAATTGTTATTTTTATCCCAAATCCCCACAGACAATAGGGACTAGTTAGGACTTCATAGAGACACTGTGGTATTATGATGATTGTAATAAAAATTGTAACAATGTGTTGCTTTGGTGTAATGAAGATTATAGGTTGTTTAGATCAGTCATTGTAAGTTAGAGATAGAACAGTTTCAAGATCAGCTTTTCTCATCTCCTCTTTTGGCCTTGTGCTACATTTCTTATTAATTGTACATAAAGCGACTAGTTAGAACTTCATAGAGACACTGTGGTATTATGGTGATCGTAGTAAGAATGGTGAGTAAAAATGCATTGTTTTGGTGTAAGGAATATTGTAGTTTGCTTGGGTTTAGTGATTGTGTCTACTCCCAGCTATAGGTAAATAGCAGAACAGACTGGGTTCTATAGCCTTGGTTGGCAACTGGTCTGGGAGAAGGAAACTCTGAATTCAAAATCGGCCTGGAGAGAGTTGGAGAGTTGTCACTTCTACTGCGGTGCCCCTACGATCCTGATTCTAATTTAAGAATAGAACAATTTGGATAAAAGCATTCTCCATCACCCGTTTTGGCCTTGTGGCACATGTCTTATATCTACATGAAAAAATATCACAGTAATTTGTTTTTTTTATTAGTTAAATACTGTTTGATATTTTTTATCATCACTGTTTGTCATCTTAGAACAAAACAAACCAACCAGTTATATTTACTCAGCTTCTCCAGGAAGGCGTGATGCGACACAACGTTGGTTTACGTGGGGAGCCCATAAGCCTACCTAGGCATATGGGCCAAGGATAAAATATATCTTGTCCCTGCGACTACTGTGGTAATATTTTTTCCAATGAAGTATTGCTGGTATTAAAACCTATTTTAATATTTTCATTGTTTTGACCACTTTAGGGGGATTAACTATTTGGCCATAGCTGGGACCCTGACAGGTGCTACCAACCCGGGTCAGGGTGGACCTGGGATTAACAGCAATTAAGAGGTAGTTCCATGGTCCTCAAAACCTCCTGAGCAAAGGCCTAGCTGCCGGATGTACTTTATCGCTATACACAAGACACAGATGTAGTTTATCGTCATACCCAGGACGCGAATGTAGTTTATCGTCTTACCCAGGACGTGGATGTAGTTTATCGTCATACCCAGGACGCGGATGTAGTTTATCGTCTTACCCAGAACACCGATGTAGTTTATCGTCATACTCAGGCCGCGGATGTATTTTATCGCCATACCCAGGACGTGGATGTAGTTTATCGCCATACCCAGGACGTGGATGTTGTTTATCATCATACCCAGGACGCGGATGTAGTTTCTCGCCATACAGTATTTTAGTTTTGAATTCTGAATTTCTGCTTTTTTTAAAACTTTTTTTTCAGTGCATCTTACTATTATAACTTGCTAACACATGCCGCCATTTTTTACGGCACGAGTACATTAGTAATTTATTTTGTCATTTCTATGATGTTCGGTTTAATGCGTAATACATTGACGTGTGATGTCGATAGCTGAATAAATAATAGTCTGTTTTTTTTTATGCATCGTCAATTCCATTTTATTGGTGAATATCTCTCCTTAAAAGTGTTTTCTTTTTCTCATAGCCTTTCACACTCAGTAAGTCGTTGCGTTTTCGTGGCTTTATGGCCTTGCTTAGGTCGAAATGATTAAAAATGTTATCTTATCACTCTAAGATTTCTACATAAACAACATTTGCAGTAAGGCATTTATTTTCTAAATAGGTTGTTTTTCTTATGCACATCGGTGTTCACCATAATGTCGTGGGTTTTACTCACATCATAGAAGCAGAAATTAACCTTATATTCACGGAGATAAAAGCAAACTTGAAAGGAAATAAAACGTACACAACTAACAAAGAAAACATAGTAAATTGTATATTAATTTCATACAATTTATTGATTTTTTGTGTGTATTGATGTACTTATTAGGTTAGAACAGTTTTATGGTACATGTGATAAAAGGGAGGATTTACTCCGTAGTATTACAAGCCATATCACAAAGAGAGGTTATACAACTTATTGGCTGCATCAAGGTTCGTGGTGAAAATATTGAATTTAACGTCTTTTGGCGGATGTCCATATTTCTGGGAAGAACAGTTTTTGTTGCATGCTGGGGATATTTTTATTATTTTTTAATTTTTATCTAATTTATTTTATACAACGTGCATATTATCAGCAATAAAAATTTTGCGGACATTAAGTAATCCATTGAGGTTGATATACCGTAAAAGAAAACAAACCCGACCAAAACTAAAATAGAGACCCAGTGAACCATTTAATTAATCCACTCCCTTTACAGTTTTAGACGATCCATGACATTTATTATTCTTGGGATTATATAAATCACTTTTTGCTCAATATCTTTTCGTGTTAAAATTTTATGTGTTTAATAAAACAGTGACTCTATCTATCTATCTATCTATCTATCTATCTATCTATCTATCTATCTATCTATCTACTCATTTTTCTCTTGAAAATATCCACTGTAGATCAAAGGGGTCATCTGGATGCATCAAAACATAAGTAATTACAATGAATAAAACCTCTCAATGCCAGTCTCATTCATTCATTCATTCTGTCTGTCTGTCTGTCTGTCTGTCTGTCTATCTATCTATCTATCTATCTATCTATCTATCTATCTATCTCAGTTTATTCATATGCATGTATGTATGTATGTACGTATGTATCTATTTCAGTTTATTCGTATCTATCTATTCAAACCAGATTTTAATGTATATCTATCTATCTATCTATCTATCTATCTATCTATCTATCTATCTATCTTAGCCTCTTCCTGTGTATGTATGTATGTAACTAAATATCTATCTATTTCTGAGTATATTCATATCTATCTATCTATCTATCTATCTATCTATCTATCTATCTATCTATCTATCTACTCATTTTTCTCTTGAAAATATCAGCAGTAGATCAAAGGGATCATCTGGATGCGTCAAAACATAAGAGTAATTACAATAAATAAAATCTCTCAATACCAGTCTCAGTCTATCTATCTATCTATCTATCTATCTGACTGTATTACTCACTCTCTCTCTCTCTCTCTCTCTCTCTCTATATATATATATATATATATATATATATATATATATATCTTATTCATTGTGTCTCTATCTTTTTCTCTCCTTCTATTGATCTTTCTCAATCTGGTCATTTCTTGTACATAATAAAAGGAAGTGATACAGCCATACAGTTCTTTCTATTTTACAGCGGAATCGTTTCAAACAATAAATTATCGGCTTAACTCCAAACACGTAGTCCCGAATTTGGCTCTTTGAATTTCATTTTGGAACACCTTAGCGGAAAGATATCAAGTTTAGGCCGATGATGTTGGAAGAAAAAAGTTATTGGTCAATTGTGATTCGCGCCAAAACAGGAAATTGTCTGGACAATAGGTACGACTGACCCGTGACTGATAACGTGTTTATTACAAATTATTGGTCACTTCTCTGTTTTGTTGGCTTTGTTACTGACTCACACTCTTACACACACACACACAGGAACACGCACATACACACACACACACACACACACACACACGTATGCACACACAAAAACAAACGCACAGACATATATACAGGGTGCGATGGATAAATTGTCGTCTAAATTACACAAAGTTGGAAATAACGCTGACATCTAATTTTAACAAATATATTTACCAAAATTACACAAAAATAACTTGAAATGCGAAAGAGTAACTTTATTCAATAAAATCGCCATTGGCTTCAACCACCGCCTTCAGACGGCATCGGAATCTCCAGCAACTCTTCTGGACGGTCTCCTTGTTTAAGTTGGTGAAGTTGCCTTCAGTTCATCTTTGGTGCTACAAAGAGTTTTATCAGTCTCTCGCTCAACTACGCCCCCCCCACAATAAACAAGGGGTTTGCAGTCTGGGGTTAGGTGGCCAGATGAAAGGGGGTGATGTGCTCGCATAAATTGTCTGGCAGACATGACTGCGTTCTCCTGCTTGTGTGGCATGGTGCAAAGTCCTGTTGCCGTTCTTCCGACAGCCATCCTCTTGAGCCAGGTCAGCACTACCTCCTCAAGGCACTTGATATGTCTCCGTCTTTAGTCCGAGACCCTCACCAACAAATTCGGGAGTTCTTTTCTTATCAGAACGATCAGTGAGCATTTTGAGCTGCCATACATTCGTAATCACCATTAGACTCATCCAACTCTTTCCGATTCTTCTGCACTGTCCTCAGATTGACACCCAAACACTCTGAAATGTTCATATTCGAGCTTCCGGTGGGAATGCCAAGCAGTACAGCATGCCGTTTCCAAATTTCTGGCGGAGTGAATTGCGTCATGGTGCTCTTTTTTGCACAGCCGGTGGCCAACTGATCCTGATATACAATAGACAAAATCAAAAACAAGCAATACGCATGCGTGAAAAATAAAAATATAATATGGCGACAATTCACCCATTGCACAGTATATATATTTATATTTATATATATTTCTAAAGAGATAGATTGTTCATTTATTAATCCGACAGATTTTAGCTCTTTTTTTTTCAATTCATCTTGCTTGCTGATAGTAATCATAAGGTTGGCAAACTGATAATCTCTTGTAACTCTTCTGGATGGTCTCATTGTTTAAGTTGGTGAATGCTGCCATAATCTTTGTCTTCAGTTCGTCTTTGGTATTACAAGGAGTTTTGTTGGTCTCTCACTCAACTGCACCTCACAAATAATAATCAAAGGGGTTGCAGTCTAGAGTGTTATCTGGCCAGAGGTAAGGGGTCATTTAGTCGTAGAATTTATTTGACTGCCATGACTATGTTCTCCTGCTTGTGTGGCAGACATAAGGTCTTTCAGTAGCGACCCTCTTGACGCAGGTCAATACTACTTCCTAAGGCACTTGATATAGGTTTTCGTGTTGGGTCTGAAGCCCTGTGGGAAGATGAATGGAGGCATAACGTCTCCAATACCAGTGATCACTCCAAATATCATGATGTTAACTGAACATACCATCCAACATTTTTCGAATCCTCTGCACTGTCTTCAGATTGAGACCCAAACACTCTGAAATATTCGGATTGTTCGTACTGGAACTTCCGGTGCGAATGCCAAGGAGTACAGAATGTCATTTCGAAATTTCTGGCGGCGTGAATTGCGTTATGATACTCCTTTTCTCATATAGGGTACCCAACTGATGCTACTATACCATCCAATCGACAAAATCCAAAAACAAGCAATGCGCATGCGTGAAATTAAAAATATAAAATGGTGATAATTTACCCATCGCAACTTGTGTATATAGACTACTCGGAGTTTTAAGGGAAAGGGGGGAATCGTTTTTCACAATTAAGTTAATAGGAATTTTTATTTTAAAGTATGGCAGTTGCTTTGTTTTATTTCATTTTTTTTTTTATTTCTTTATTATTACTTAAACGAAGCATGTAAACTAAAATGTATTGACAGTCTAGTACTTTAGTTTGGAAATTTTTACCTTAAATATTTCAGATGCTCTAAACAAGATGTTCCTAATTTTTTTCCTTGGGCTACATTTTTGGAATGAACATTTGCTAGCGCTTCAATAAATTCTGTGTGATAAAAAATATTTTTAAAAATAAAAAAAAATTGAGAAGGTTAAAGGGAGTTAACCACGGATTCGCAGTCAGAAAATTATCATTGATAACTCTCTCCTCCAATTTGCGGACACTAGTTAATATAATCTTAATACTCGATATAATGCAAAAATATCACAATAATAAAATCGGTAAATAATTACTTATAACTATTTTTACTGGGACTCATGCATGCAATTACAAGTAATCCATAAACATATTTTACATTTTGAAATCATATTTATATGAAGTTTTTGAAACTCCAATGCATTGTTTTGTTATGTACGGATTTTACAGTAGTATTTTATTATATCCACACTATTTTATGATATTAAAACAGAAACGTGTTAAAAATTGATACACAGTTACAATTATATCTCAACACGACAAATGTGTCTCAGCAGAATACTTTCTCTTATCGGACAATAATTACTTATAACTATTTATACTGGGACTCATGTATATAATTCCAAGTAATCCATAATAATATTTTAAGTTTTGAGATCATATTTATTTTTGGAATATGAATTTTTTGAAACTATTTCTAAATCTTTGATTGTCTTTCAATCATTCCGGCTCATTTGCTATCCTTCTCCGCTGCAATGTTTGAGAACCACTGTTTATTTTTTTTTTTTATCAAAACCCATCTTTATACATCTTCCTCTTCATCACTTACATTTAATGTCGAAATCAATTTTAAAGATTGTTTCTGAGTCTTTTGAAATACAAGTAAAATGAGGACTATCTTTTTCCTTGATCAAATTCTCTTAGGAATACAAGCATATAAAAAGCACATTTACAAATAGAAAACGGAGAAAGGGTTAAAGTGAGATAATTGCGAATTTGAAGACAGAACATTATCATTGATAACTCTCTCCTCCAATTTGCAGACCTTAGTATATTCTTAATACTGGATATAATGCAAAAATATACCAATGATACAATCAGTCAATAATTATTTATAACTATTTATACTGTGACTCATGCATGCAATTACAAGTAATCCATAAGAATATTTTACATTTTGAAATCATATTTATATTGGCATATGAATTTTTTCAAACTGTTTCTAAATCTTTGACTGTCTTTCAATCATTCCGCCTCACCGGCTATCCTCTTCCGCATCACCTATGAGGCACGCCACACTGTTTGGGAACAACTGGATTAAGGCCTCATTAATGGATTATTGGCTGCTAGTTCAGCCCTCATTTGTTAAACAGCCAGTAAATAGTTTAGTCTTTGATCTTCTTCTGCAGTGACTGCAATAATAATAATAATAATAATAATATTACTGTTAGGTCAGCAAGTGAAAGAGCTAAATATTTTTTCATGTTTTTTTCCTTCTTGGTCAATTTTTGTTGGAGTTCCATTTTTCTTTTTCAGGTAAAGGCCAAGGTCTGCAAGTGACCCCTCTTTCTGCTGGCCACATGATCGGCGGGACCATCTGGAAGATCGTCAAAGATGGTGACGAGGAGGAGATTGTCTATGCTGTAGATTACAACCACAAGAAGCACGCCATTTGAATGGTTGCGTCCTGGAGAACATCAGTCGGCCGTCACTTCTTATTACTGACTCACTCAACTCAAATTATGTCCAGTCGCGACCATAAATATATATATATATATATATATATATATATATATATATATATATATATATATTTGTGCCTATATAACGGATAACAATAAAATAAATTAATATATATATATATATATATATATATATATATATATATATAATATATATATAATTAAGTATATAATTGGTATGTACGGAATGAATTCCAATAACCAACAATTACTATTCTTAAAAGATTGCTCAATACAAAGTAGAGCAGATATAATTATTTTTTATAAAAAAAAAATTATAACATAAGTATGTTATAAAATCACTACAAAAATAGCCATTTTGTTTCAACACACTCTGCGTCTTATCAAGTGATGATGTTGAAAATAAAATAAATGGTTTTAAAAGTTTCAGATTAATTAACGATCCTACACTAGGGGGAAACATTGTTACAAAAGCTAGAATAACCAATCAAAAACGAAGTATAGAAAGATTCAAAAACTTGACAACGAAATCATGTTATAATAGCTATTCAGATCTTTAAATACGTGTAATATTAAAAATAATTTATACTAACCAATAATTATAAAATTATATGATAAAATTTAATATTAAAATTAAAAACTAGCAATTTTAAAATCCAAATTTAATCACTATTAAGTTTAAAAACTACAAAATTATTGAGAAAAGAAAAAATATATATATGTTTATTCAATTCATTTCTTCATTGAAATTACGTTCGACAAAACGCAACAATATATCCGGTCATTTGACAATACATGTATATATATTTCTTTCTTTTCCCCTTCTTTTCCTTTTTTATTTTAAAGTGTGTGAATGTGGTCTTAAACTCACGCGCAAAACAACAAAAACACAATCAGATTATAATACATAAGCACCCAGCACCCAGACATAATTAGATATTTAATTATATAATTAATATATATATATATATATATATATATATATATATATATATTAATTTATTTTATTGTTATCCGTTATATAGGCACAAATATTTAAGTAAATGCTCTATTAAAAATAAAGAGTATTAACAATATTTATTACAACGTTTCGGCCGTTGTACGCTCTGGCCTTCTTCATGTGGTTAACATGTCGAACATTTTTTATTTATTTTATTTTTTATTGATTTATTTTATTTTTTTTCATTTTAACTTTATTTCGCTCACTTGGGTAGACTGTTCTAGTTTCACGTGCAATGTTTAATGGATGTCACGGACACATGGCACACTGGATAAGGGCGTTGGTTAGATCCAGTGACAGAACCCAAAGAGTGTAAGTTCAATACCCGGTTAAGGCAGTGCAGAACTTGGAGAGGACAGGCGATAACTGATAACACGTGGAACTATGTTCTCCCCAGTGAGCAAAATAAAGTTAAAATGAAAAAAAAAACAAAAATAAGTTCGATATTCCAACCACTTGAAGAAGGCCGGAGCGTACAACGGCCGAAACGTTGTAATAAATATTTTCGACAAATGTGAGGACAATAGTCCGAATGATGTAAATAGTGTATATAATACTTCATCTCAGAAATATAGACAGTATTAACAATATTTACCAGCCCGAATGTCCGAGAATTTTCATAGAAAACATGTATCCTCTGACAAGAATCGAACCTGTATCCTATATGGTATCGTTTACTAATTTAGCTACGAAGGAAGCGTCTGGTTAGCAATGTCGATTTACTGCTTTTAAGCTACAAATTTCCCTTGATTTCTTGGTCATTCTTGTCGGTAAATGTTGTTAATACTGTTATAAACAGTGCATTTACTTAAATATCTGTATCTATAAAAATAACATATAACGACACAATATTTAAAATAATTGTCAGTTTGTCCATTTCGTAATGTGTGACGGCATTTGTTTGGATACACATCGAGATATGATATGATTGTATTTTAAAATCAGTGACATCGTCCTTGCTAACCAGACGCTCCTCTGTAGCCAACACGTCAGGTTATGTGACAGTTCCAAGTAGTATACAGGTTCGATTCCTATCGCAGGACGCATATTTTCTATGAAATTTCTCGGACATTCAGGTCTGTAAATGATGTTAAAACGGTTTATTATAGGCAGAGCATTTAATGAAATATCTGTGTCTATATAAATAACATATAATAATAAAATATATTAAAATAATTGTCAGCCTTTGTCCATTTCATAACATATACAGTGGGTAGCAAAAGTATTTAACACATTGGTTTTTCTTACATATCTCAAAAAATAACAGATCAATTTTAACGAAACTTATAGGAAATTTTTAAACGAACATTGTCGATCAAAACATAGAAGGAAAATTTTAAACCACTTTTTTGAGAAACATTTATTAACAATAAATAAAATTACCCATTACTCATCTCAGAAATATAGACAGATGTTTGGGTCTAGTCAATGGATCTAACCAACGTCTTTATCCAACGGCCGAAACGTTGTGAATATGGCAATGAAGATGAAGATAACAGTCCGAATAATGTAAATAATGCAAGTAATCATTATACCTCATCTGAGAGATATAGACAGATGTTTGGGTCTTATCACTGGATCTAACCAACGTCTTTATCCAACGGTCGAAACGTTGTGAATATGGCAATGAAGATGAGGATAACAGTCCGAATAATGTAAATAATGCAAATAATGCAAATAATCATAATACCTCATCTCAGAGATATAGAGGCTAAAGGGTTGTGATTATGGCAATGAAGATGAGGATAACAGTCCGAATAATGTAAATAATGCAAGTAATCATAATACCTCATTTCAGAGATATAGAGGTCGAAACGTTGAGAATATAGCAATGAAGACGAGGATAACAGTCTGAATAATGTAAATAATGCAAATAATCATAATAAAAGTCATCTCAGAGATGTATAGAGGCTAAAGGGTTGTGATTATGGCAATGAAGATGAGAATAACAGTCCGAATAATGTAAACAATGCAAGTAATCATAATACCTCATTTCAGAGATATAGAGGTCGAAACGTTGAGAATATAGCAATGAAGACGAGGATAACAGTCTGAATAATGTAAATAATGCAAATAATCATAATACCTCATCTCAGAGATATAGAGGCTAAAGGGTTGTGATTATGGCAATGAAGATGAGAATAACAGTCCGAATAATGTAAATAATTCAAGTAATCATAATACCTCATCTCAGAGATATAGACAGATGTTCGGGTCTATTCACTGGATCTAACTGACATCTTTATCCAACTGTCGAAATATCTCAATATAGACAGATAAAAAAGTAGATATTACTAAGATGTATGAAGGAAGTTGAATTCTGGAGAGCCATGATCACCGACGTCCTGACTGGACACATTACAAGGAGAAGATACCATGAAGCCCTCAGATCTGGTGTCACTCGACTGAAATTCACAAGAAAAAATTGTTTTGAGTTTTCAACGGTAAATTCGTGAGGTCAAACATATAACACAACATGGCTTTAGAATCATTTCCCTGGTGTTCGAGAAATTCAAATTCAAAATAGGAATGATGGATATATGTCTGTAGAATTGAAGATCAAAAGAAAAACTGTATTCACAAATAATAGGCTTTACAGAAATGATCAAACCCAATCTAAAAACAACAACAACAAAAAACAGAATCACTGAGGCAGAACTGATCAAAATCTGAGCCGGTGTAATAATAAATTTGGCATCTGGTGTTTAGAAAGAGCGATCAATCACAGGGAAAGCGGGGTTTTGTCTTTTTTCTTTACTTAAAAATTGAGAATAGAACTTGCCAGGTGGTAGTTTTAAACGGATATAAATTTTTTATGTAAATATTTTGTTAAAAGAAACTTTTTTTTGAGGGGTGAAGTATCATAGTCTTTGATATTTTACTCATTTTTCTCTTGAAAATATTAACAATAGAAACAAAGGGGTCATCTGGATGCGTCCATACAAAAGAGTAATTACAATAAATATAATCTATATATCTATCTGTCTTAGCCTGTTTGTATCTATCTATCTATCTATCTATCTATCTATCTATCTTACTCTGTTGGTATCTATCTATCTATCTATCTATCTATCTATCTATCTATCTATCTAACTTACTCTGTTCGTATCTATCTATCTATCTATCTATCTATCTATCTATCTATCTATCTATCTCAGATTATTCTTATCTTTTTTTTCATCCCGGTCTGATATTGTTCTCAGTCTGTTTATATCGATTTACGAAAACCTGTATAGATTTACAGTGATATAAGTGTGTGTGTGTGTGTGCCTATATATATATATATATATATATATATATATATATATATATATATATATATATAGGCACACAAACACACATATATATATATGTATCTGTAGATATATATGTATATGCGTTTGTTTGCATATATATATATATATATATATATATATATATATATTTGCTTGCATATCTATCTATCTATATATATATGTCTATGTCTGTATATATGTATACACGCACACAAACACGCATATATATATATATATATATATATATATATATATATATATATATATATATATATATATATAGTTACATATGTATATGCATGGATATTAAATTCTCGTATTCTCAGAGATGTTAGTGAGATTGGCACTCGTGAGCAAAAATTCAGTAAAAATAAACATGAAAAATCAATTTCTATAACGTTTATATCACATTTCACGGAATCCATTTTCAGATGCTTTAATTACATATAGAATTACTATTCTTTTATACCTTTTCTAAAGGTGTTGCGTAAAAGAATCAATTAATATGGAAAGTATTTTCAGTTACTTCAAATGATATTTTATGATAGAACAGATTTTAAATGCTTAAAATTGTAGAGAAAAAAATTGAATAGAAACAGACGTTGAATGTGTGAGACACCTGGTTTTTAAAACTAATCGTAAATTCATTTTAAAACTTTTTCTGATATTCTTATACATATATATATATATATATATATATATATATATATATATATATATATATATATATATATATATATACCTAGTGAGCCAGACAAACCTACCTAGGTTTCGCCTAAACGGATCGTCAGGGAAAGTGTGTATCTAGGTCTTCTCCACAGTTGTATTGAGCTCTTTTGTTAGTTGTTACTCGTATCAGGGTTTTTTTATTTGGGCTTCAGACCTGCATCTGTGCGATTTTTTTTGTCGGCAGAAGTCCATGTTTGTAGCTCTTTCTTTTTTAAAACCTTTTTTTCCCTCGAGATTGATTTGATTAGCAAATCAAAAAATCGAGGGTTTTTCGAAACGAGTCTAGTTATCTATATATATCTATATATATATATATATATATATATATATAAGAAATTTACACTTAAGATGTGCTATATGTCTGGGATAAAGTGCTCAATATCATAAAGTAAATATAAAAGTGAACATTGAAGTCAAAACTTAGGGACAGGCTGTTTCATGCTTGGCGCAATCGTCAGGCCACCTGCCTGAAAATTGCGTCTAGCATGAAAACAGCCTGTCGCCTCTAAGTTCATTTATATATATATATATATATATATATATATATATATATATATATATATATATATATATAATTAACAGTCATTAGTATTAAAAATAAAATAAATAAATCGCATTCTTTTTGCGCGGCTTCGTTTCCGATACACGT
>CAHIKZ030000402.1:1442500-1445000 GCA_903632075.3 Acanthosepion pharaonis | reverse complement strand
GAAAAGATCATTTTGGCCTTAGGTAATGGTACCAACTTTCATACTCTGGCTTCCATCAAGAACTATCAACAGAACGGTGAATAAATTTAAACAAAAAGAGGGAAACTGGATCAGGACGCCACAACAGGAAGAGGGATCATCATTTCAACTAAGAGCTAAAGAGATCAATTAGAAAAGGTTCAACTAAATTTACAAGGCGTTTGGCAATGTGAGTTGATTTTCATGACAGTCCAAAGATCAGCGAAAAAAAAAAACTTGAAAATAAAATCATACGTGAAACATCTGACGCTAATGTTAATCCGAGACAGAAAGATAGTAGGTTAGAGAGGGCGAAGATCCCTATATATATATTTATTAAAGTCATTTTTATGTTTAACGTTCTTTTTATAGATACAAGTATTTAAGTAAATGCTCTGTTTACAATAAACAGTATTAAATAACAATTACCGGCCTGAATGTCCGAGAAATTTTCATAAAGACAGGATTCGAACCTGCATCCTATACGGAACCGTCATTTACGCTGACGTGTTTTGACGTGTTTTGGAGTAACTTTGCTTAACTTCCCACTTAGAACTGAATGTCTGTTGAGTGATATGCATATAACCCCATTGATGGTTTCTGCTATCATTTCTAACCTTCATCCCACAAAGCATGCGGACCCAATAGTATCCCTGTAATAGTCATTAAGAAGTGTGCTCCTGAACTGACCCCTGTTCTCTAAACTGTATGATAAATTTAACCTCTCGACCATTCCAACTTTCGGCCTATTAGCCTTCTGACTCCTTAGGAAACTCCTACAGGCCATTCTCTAATCAATGCTGAATTGGTTCATCATCTCTCATCGCTGGGCCTTTTCTCAGACAAGAAATATGGCTTGTAGGGAGTTTCAAAGGCTAATTCAATGCTGAATTGGTTCATCATCTCTCATCGCTGGGCCTTTTCTCAGAAAAAATATGGCTTTCGTTTCTCCTTGTCAACTGACGATGTTCTGACGATAATTGCGGAAAAAGTTCATCATGCTTTAGATAAAAACCGTGAAGCTCAGGCATTAGACATCTCAAAAGCCCTTGACATTACCTAACATACAGTTCTTCTCCAATTCTCCGGGTACATTTTTGAGCTGATCCAGTTTTTTTTTCTATCAAACCGTGAAATGAAAGTTATCATGAACAGTTACATGTATAGATTTTTCATACTAACGCATCTGTTCCCCAGGTCCTCACCCATGGCCCTATGCTGCTTTTTAATTTTTCATTAACGACTCTCCCGATTACATCAGCGCCCACCTTGACATCTACGTTGACGACAGCCATTTAAAGCCCTCGATAGTAAGCCTGATCAGTCCGACAAAAATTGGCAGCTGATATAAAACGACCTGAGGACCGTCGTTAACTGGCAAAAAAAGATGGCTTGTCAATTTTAACGCCTTCAAAAAAATCATTAATCATCTGAGAGACTCCTCTCTGCCTTCCATCAGCATGGTTGATGCTAACCTTCCGGAAAGTGACTGTATCTTGTATATTTATTCTACTATTCGTCCATGCTAGAATATTGCTCCATAATGGCCCAGTGCCATTGCTATTTACCTGGATGTTTTTTAATCAAGATGACATCAGCGGCATCTACGCACGAACTAAAAATTTACTCCTACCCCCAATAAATAATCAGTCCGACAAAAACTGGGGCAAAAGATGGCTTGTCAATTTTAATCCCAAAACTAAACCTCTCTCTATTAATAATCTGCGAGATACCACTCTGCCTTCCATCCGTATGGCTGATGCTAACCTCCAAGAAAGTGGCTCGCTGCGCTGTCTCGGGTTAACGTTCTCAGCTGACACGAATTGAAAAGACTATATCGAATCCATTGTTAGGTCAGCTGCTAAGAAAGTCGGTTCACTGTGTCGTACGAGACAGTTTTACGCTCAAGAATCTATCTTACATATCTATAAGTCTACCATTCGTCCATACTTAGAATATTCCTGCCACATCTGGTCCGGTGCTTCTTTTGCTTAACTTGTTCCCCTTAAGAGGATCCCAAGAAGAATCTGCAATATTATTGGTCTTGATTTGGCGGCTCGGCTTTAGTCACTTACTCACTTACTCGTTTTTTTCTAAGATAAAAAAATTCTTGGGTTCATCTGAAAAATGAAATTGTTTACTTGTGAGGTGAAAAAAACACTAAGGTTATGTACTTTAAAACTTAAAATTTTATTATGTAGGCTCACGTGTAAACGTCAAGGGAGATAACTAATTTATTGTAATGTCTAAAAAGTTTAAAAAAGAAAAATATTTAAAACTATTAGTCAAAAAATTAAAATACAAGACCCCTGATGACAACGATATTGCGCTAATGTCAAAAGTACTCAGAATAAAACTGAATATGCGTCAACATGGTAATTTTCGGTCTTCCTTTAATAAGAAATTATTTAATTAAACATGTCTTAATATATATATATATATATATATATATATATATATATATATATATATATATATATAG
>CAHIKZ030000402.1:1267500-1440000 GCA_903632075.3 Acanthosepion pharaonis | reverse complement strand
TGTGAGCAATGACGAAGTTCTAGAGAAAGTGGAAACAAAGAGGAAACTTATACTTAGCACCAGGAAGAGACAGCTGAAATTTCACGGACACACAATGAAGAAAGATGGCTTGGAAAATCTGATGCTCACAGGACATATTGAAAGGAAGAGGAACAGAGGAAAACAATGCATAACATAGAGGGCTTGACTAAATGGATGACGGAACAGGGGTTTGGAGAAATAGCAAAAAGATCAAATTTATTAAGAGCTCCGAAGGACAGGAAAACGGACATGAAGAGACCTGATCGGTTACGCCCTTAGTGGACACAGCACGCGAAGACCCACAGCTGATGTCTTAACTGGCATCACTCACAGAATCAGCGAAGCATTAGACAATGAATTCATCACGAATACTAGCTCTCTAGATATATAAAGGGTGTAGCATAGGGGGTTGCTACATAAACTTTCCAGCTATGAAATCTCTGGAAGGGTTTTCTCAATTATCAAGTCTTTCCTAATAGTTACATCCTTGTGCAAATTAATTGAAACAAAACGAATAATTGCGTAATTATTTACATTTTTTTCGTATTTTTCTAATGAAACATGACCCAGTGGACATGTTAATACTTCGTATGTCCATTCAACAAAGTCGTTCCTTGCAGATTGATCACAGATTCTAGATTGGATATAAATCAGGAGAGTTTCCCGGCCAGTCTATAGTTTTGATTTCCTCACTGGTAAGGCTTGGTAGTGTGTTTGTGCAGCGTTACAATTTCCGTACGCTTCCTTAGAGTAACATCCATCGCAGACAATGGCCGTAGGACAACTAATCGACAGACAAGACAATAGTGTCTGGGCGTGATGAAAATCTGATGCAATCACGGATGACGCCAAAAGAAATTTCATCGTACACTCCGAATATAGATTCATATCACCGCACACCATTTCAAATGGCCTAATATGAGGAAAAAATAGAAATCAATTACATCCTGTCAGTCCAGTGAGTCTAAACATGACCGTATCGTGAAAGAAAGGAAACTAAAGCGGTTTCAATTAATTTGAGACCAGACATCGAAATCCATTTGGATCAATGTCAGCATTATTCCTGTCTCTCTCTTCGGCTTTCTTTCTGGTCTGTATTAATCATTTGTCTATGAACATACGTCGATCTTTAGTGCACATCTGTGTAGATGACACAGCAGTTTACAGGTTCACCACCAATATTCTGGATGACCAGAACCGAGTAGCAGGTCTCTCCTCTGACTTGGCCTTGGTGTTTCAGTTGGAGAAGGACTAACTTTCAAAATTCAGTATGTCCCAAACCCAACTAAAGTTCAGAAAACTGATCTTTCAACTGTCATAAAGGATATCTCTCTTCACTCGATGAGTCTCCCTGGCTTGAATATATCTTGGGTTTAAAGATGGACCCCGGATCAGAGCAGATACCGAGTGTAACAGCAAAAATGTCCAAATCGTGTTACAGCATCATTGTCCATCCCACAAAATAAAATCTATAAAACCACTAAACTAATTGTGTTTCTTTTGTCCAGGTTTTCATATAAGACGTTTAGCCATCTTGATACCATTTATCGTAAGAATTACTGAAAAACCCTTTGACATTCAGCTTGAAGTCAGGTTAAAATAGTTTTGTGCCAGCTCTACTCTTTTCTCAAATGAGCAATGGTGAGAGAAAAAAATCATCCAAGCCTTCAGTAATGATAACAATATTCATATTCTGGTTTCCATTTTCAAATTCCATTCAACAACCATCAAGAGAACGGTTTTGTAAGTTTAAAAAAGATGGAACACTAGCTGGATCAGGAGAACACAACAGGAAGAGCGATCATCACTTCATCTTAGAGCTAAAGAGATCAGTTAGTAAAGATCCAACTCAACTCATAAGAATTTTGGACCTTGAGTGAAGAGTTTCAGCTATGACAGTCCAAAAAGCAGTAAAAAAGGACTTGAAAAGGAAATTGTATGTGAAACGTTGTAGGCATCTTTTTACTCCAAGAGAGAAAGTCAGAAGGTCAGAGAGGGCGAAGATCATTTTGAATAAGTTGGAAAATGATTCTGAATATATATATATATATATATATATATATATATATATATATATATATATATATATTTGAACTTCATTTCAATCCTTCATGAGCTTCGATCCTTAGCTATGATTAATTAATGATGAACATGTCATTTTCGTTTATGATCGATTTCATCACGATACCTATATTAAACTTAGAGTGTAATTATACATTATTATTGCTTGAAGTAGAGTCCAATATTGCTATAAAAACTTCGGAGAATTCCAGTAAGATATCTTTAATCATTTCTAAGATACAACGCTTCAAAGCTTAATCAAACAATTGGGCAATTTTGCTGTTACACCTGGTATATGATCCGTTGGTTGGTTTATTGTACCGCACCTGTAAGTATCTGACACCCGCTGCTATATCCTACCCCCCAGTCCTCACTTGCCTGTCTTGACAGAGTTCAAAAGCGTCTACGCGTCCTCATGCGTGATGAATTATTTTGCAACTTACAACCCTTTTCCCACAGACGAAATGTTAAAGGCCTCTCGTTATTCTATCGCTATTTCCTGGCAAATGATCTGACAACATACGTTATTAGGTTTCAACAGCCCTGGTCTTTACAGATTTTATGCTGATTCCATGAAAAGTGCTACATTCCTTAGTTCCACCAGTTGCTATCTTTTCATTCTGTTGTAACCTAAGGAAGGTTACAGAATAGAATAATTACACGTAGGTTGGTAATGAACGATAATACTTAGGACAAGAACAACACATATAAGATTCGCCAGCGGCGCGTAGAAGTAGTAGTCAACCGCTAGAAGTGAGTCAAGTGAATTTCACAATGAATCTCTAACTGCAGAGGTTTACAGAGTAAGAGGCACAGTTTATGGGGATATGTGGGGAAGATAACGGTTGTCCCTAGGCATGAACATGTTGACATTGTAGTTATCAACCTCTCCACGCGGTCAGATATGGCACAAGACCGAATTTAATGTTGGATATCTGTTGTAGAGTAGTTTTCACAGTGGAGGCTTGTATTTCACTAAATCGGTCCTAAATTAGGTTCGACGTACAAAACGTTAGGAACTTGAAAATAATAGTTAATGACGCAGCAATCTAGTTGTGGTGGTTGATACTTCAATGTTCGACATCAACTGACTCACCAACTCACACTGAGCCCCCTGGCGACTGCTACTACTACTTATTATATTTGGGAGATTCTATTAACAATAGAATAGGTATGTTCCGGTATAACAATATCCAACCCCGTAGGCTCGATCAAAAATTCCCCGTAGACCCCGTATAAAACGGGGTCGGGTAGCTGTTTCCCGAGACGAGACTCTGCCCTTCGATATAGCCTCGTCTAGGGATCCTCTCTGCCCTGAAGCTGAGTTTGGCCGTCAGATCTGGAGACGAATCTCCAACTGCAGACCAACATACAGTATTTACTACTGTATTTATGTGAATGGGGGACATACCCGTAATCGTCCGTTGGTATGCTACAACTATTCTCTTCATATTCCATTGGTGACATGTAAGTTCCACTCGAGCAGCTATATCACACAAATCGTTGTTTTGTGGAAACAACTCCCAAGAGGGGGCTTCCCCAATCACTACAATGTCAACATGTTCATGTCTAGGGTCAACCGTTATCTTTCCCACATATCCCCATAAACTGCGCCTCTTACTCTGTAAACCTCTAGCTTGAGTGTCTCTTGAGAATTGTACAGGGTGAATATCATTGTACGTCTTGGGTATGACGATAAACTACATCGGGCAGCAAGGCTTCTGATTAAGAGTTTTGAGAAGCGTGGAACTACCTATTAATTGCTAGTGTTCTCAGGTCCACCATTACCCGGGGTAGCAGCACCTGTTACGGCCCCAGATATGGACAAATAGATAACCCCCAAACTGAGAAAAAAAAAAAACAACAACAACAACAACAACAAAAAAAAACTATGAAAGTATAAAAAATTATATTAAAAATACTAGTAATATAGTTTTGAAAAAAAAAAAAATTAAATTAAAAAAAAAATTACGATAGATTTTTGTAACAGAAATTACTAATAATCTTAAGGAAATATAATTTCGGCATTAAATGACCCATGAGGTGTTGATATGCCGCAAAACAAACATCATTGTAAAAAAAATGATCGTTCATTGATCTTTAGCAATGGAGAGAAATTCAAAAATATCTCAAATATCTCTTATTCGTTATCAATACTAGAAGCTTGTGCAAATCACGCAGTCGAATCGCTAATGAGTTTTGTTTGACGCAAGGCGCATTAGTTTCTGAAATTTATACAAGACAGGAATGACCGCAACAGGAGCAAAAAGGTCAGATGTCTTCGCTACTAAAGTGATTTTCGGGCTAAATCTTGATTACATTTCGAAAGGATCAATTTTCTCTGATCCCTTTGATCATTGCTTCAATTTATTGATGTGAGTGTACGCCAGAGACTATGTTGGTCGATAGCTCAGCGTTCGTATCACGATCTTTGCATCTTGTGACGAGAATCAATTTGTGAAGACAGGAATTCTGCGAGACAGCAGACGGTCACTAGAAGAATTTCGGCGACATTGTACGGGCATAAAAAAAACAATAAACAAAAAGAAAAAAACTTACTAAACAATGTGGCTAAATAGATTTCTAAGATTGTGTAGTAATCAGAAGAAGCAAGCAAGGCATAACATTATCCCTACCGCCACGGGCGTGGTCACAATTCCGACATCAGAGGTCTTGTAACTGGAACGGGTCTGGATGGGAGTCTTTCATTCTGACTAGGGCAAACGACCAAACAAAGAATTCAGAGCTTCAGTGTATTTATTGTTGGTTCTTATACAAGGTGGAGCAATAAGTCCGTGGCCTGATATAGTTATTAGTTAAACTTTTCATTCTACAGTGTGCGGCAGAAATAGCTCCCACATTTTAAAGGTTGACAAACAGACCAAAATAACTGCTATAAAATTTTTTATTTCACTGTTGTTTAAAAAAAGGACTGCAATTTTTATTCACTTCATTATAAAAATGACATCCTTGAAATGGCAACCTCTATTAACCATACACTTCAGCAGACAATTTCAAAAGATTTCCATCAACCGAAAGTTCGAGCGCTTCGAGGGGTTTCAGTTGGATTTTTTTTTTTTTTTTTTTTAAGCAGTGAACCTTTGGTCATGGAATTTTCAACCCAGGACAGTACTGAGATTTCTATCCGGAACATCATCAGTGGACATAAAAAGCTGTGTGTTGCTACTACAGAATCATAATCATCATCGTCACCATCATCATCATCAGCATATATTCAGCGCATTTTCCGCCGCCGCTGTGGCAACCACTCCTCTCCATCTCACAATGGTGGTTCATGGTGACATTCCAGGTAGAATGGTGCAATGGTTTGCCGGTTCCTTTTGTACTGAGGATGTTGAGTCTATCCTGTCCCTCCTCTCAGAAGTTACTCTGTCCAATGGTAAAATCCGTGGAACTCTGAGGCGCAGATCCTACGCCCAGGCTAGCGGTTTCCCGATGGCCCCATGTCACAGGTGGTTTGGGAACTTCATCGTTCCCATCGGGAAAACCTACCGGCTACCCTCACATATTTTGGGTTGGTACACGTACTTTATTTCCTATTGCTAGAAGGTGGTGAAATCGCAGTAGTCGAATTGTAAATGTAAATATATATATATATATATATATATATATATATATATATATATATATATATATATATATGTATATACAAAAAGAGATTGTCTCATATCGAGAATATTTAACATCGAAAAACATAAAGGAAAAAAAAAATTTTTAATAATATGTGGAAATCTTCACCCTTTACCTGATGACGGTCGGTAGACCAGAAACACGTGTAGTAAAATTATAGAAAATAAAGCATAATATTTAAAAAAAAAAAAACCACATTACAACCAAAAACTTTTGCGGTATGTCTCTTTTTTTATATATATATATATATATATATATATATATATATATATATATATATATATATATATATATATATATATAGATTATGAAAGGCACAATAACTAAAATTTAATGAGATTATATTTATTTCATTAGGAACGTAAAACGGCCCCAATTCACCAGGCCTTCAAATCCAAAAGGAATCAGATATTTTCACAGGTTTAAATAAAAAAATAAAAAAATAAAAAAAAACTGTTGTAAAAATGTATACGTGAAAGTAGGGGAGACATCCAGAAGAGGCATGCCATGTGGAACTCAGTTATTTCCCTTTAACTCAACTCTGCAAGTTTTTGGTTCACTATTAGTGTGGCCTGATATTGAACTCACAACTCTTTGGGTTTAATCACTGGATCTAACCAATGTTTTTATTCACTGAAAAAGGCCGGAGCGTACAACGGCCGAAACGTTGTGAATATGGCAATGAAGATGAGGATAACAGTCCGAATAATGTAAATGATGTAAACAATCATAATACTTCATCTCAGAGATATAGACTGATATGAAATTTTTTGTGTAGCCATGTAATATGTTTTCATTATAATTTATTACAATAAAAATATTACAATATATTGCTCTACATTGTATTGAGCACTTTAAAAAAAATGCTACGAAGTGTGGAGTTTAACTCTATCTTTTCTATCTTATATATATATATATATATATATATATATATATATGTGTGTGTGTGTGTGTGTGTGTGTGTATACCGGGTGTAACAGCAAAATTGTCCAAATCATGTAACCGCATGGGCCACTTGTCCATCTCATATCTTTAATATCTAAAACGGAACTAAACTAATTTTGTTTCTTTTTTTTTTGTGTTTTCAGATAAGACGTCAGCCGTCTTGACACCATTTGTAAGAATTATAGAAAAAAAACCTTTGATTTATTCAGCAAGAAAGAGAATAGATTAAAATCATTTTGTGTCTGTCCCACTATGTCTTCGCAACTGAGCAATGGTGAGACAAAAAAGATCGTTCAGGCCTTCAGTAATGGTGCCAAAATTCATACTCTGGCTTCCATCTCCAGTAAGATATCTTTAATCAGTTATAAGACACAACGGTCCAAAACTTGCTTAATTTAACAATTTTGGTGTTACATCCGGTATCTATCTATCTATCTATCTATCTATCTATCTATATATGTATGTGTGTGTCTGTGCGCGCGCGTGCTGAAAAAGTTCGTAGGCTGAATATGAAGGAATGATGTTACAATGTTAGGCCTGTGAAATCTCTTGTAGGCATTAATTTCAAAACTTTTTATAAATAGCGGCATTGATTCGTTCCAGGTAAACGAGCATCTGACTGATCGTTTTTCCCGCTGTTGATTCAATTTCCATTAGGGATCCGTTGCTGAATTTTAAGGTAATTTTCCCCAAATTTTATTCTTACTAATATTTTTTCTTAAATAGAATTATATCATTTGCAGAGATATAATGCAGTGAAATCTTCATAAGATACCGAGGAAAAGAAAAAAAAACAGTAAATAATATACAAAAATCTGATATCTGGTAGAATTCTTTCATCCCTGTTGTAGCAAGTATGTTCAGAGACATTGCAGATTTGTCAAAATTTGCTGTATATAGTAGTTATTATCAAAAACATAAGGTTGTCAGGCCAAAGGTCAAATATGAATAAACAGTGGACCACAACTAATACTCTAAAACAGATGGCATATCTTCCAAGGATGGGCTGAAAACTTGATAGGCTGACTATGAATGAGTGATACTAAAAATGTGAAACCTTGCAGGCATTAACTTCAACTCTTCTCATTAATATCTTAATTGTTTCTTTCAATGTATGAGGGTGGGCTGAAATGTTCATAGGCTGACTATGAATGAGTGATGCTAGAGCTGTGAAACCTTGCATACATTAATTTAAATTCTTCTGCATTGATTCTTTCTAGGTAATCTGACATCTCAATATTCGAAGAATACATCAGATGCAACTAGTAATGACTTCTCTTGAAAATGGACAAACGAGCCGATCATCCAGTTGATAAAAAAGTCATCACCAGCAGATATGACGTCATCATCACTCCAAAACTTGTTGCCAGCTAAGTGTCTTTTTCTGTTGGGGAACAGATGATAGTCAAATCAGGAGAATGGGGAGTGAAATCAACCAGTTGAAAAGCCACAGTCACGTACAGCAGCCATTGAATCCAAAGAGTTGTTTACTAGAGCATTGTCCTGCGCGTCTGGTCTTGATAACCTTTCGTAACTGCCTCAGCAAATTGGCATTGTACTCTCCATTGATGGTGTGGCCCTTTTAAAGATATTCAATAGTCACAGTGCCATTTGCCCCCACTACAGGACATCACCTTCACGGCAGATGAAACGACATTAGCCTACTTTGGCGCAGGTGAGGAGGGTTGTTTCCACTGCGTGAATGGTTCTTTGTCTCTAGCTCAAAGTGATGTACCCACCACTCATCTTGGGTTAAGGAACGCTCAAAGAAACCAGCTGGATCTACCTGTGAAATTTTCATCGGGTGTCAGAAGAGGTGGCACCCACTGAGTAGAAACCTTCGCCAAGTTCATTGTGCAGAATATTCTCATCTTGCTCACGAGATATTCTAATAGAATTGCGTGTAGGTAATATAGTAAATTGCGAAACCAAACCAAATAGAAATTTAAGTAATATACCTATGTGTATCAGCACACGTTCATCACGTGACTAGTCACATATACAAATCAATAGCAAGTAGATTATTTGTAATTTCTGTCTGAATTTCTGGAGTGAGAAGTTGTCGTTATTTAGATTATTGACATTTGGACAATTATCCTCATCTTTGTTGTTGTTGTTTCTCCCGTTGTGCCGTCCTATACACCTGACGAATTTCGGAGGGCATAATACGATCGTTTTGCAGGGGTTGTTATGCCGTGTAACGTGGCCGAATTACATCTTCCGAGACTTAATAGTGTCGAGGAGAGATTCCTCTCAATCCACGAGACTTTTGGCCTTGCTCCGTTCATAGTCATTGGTTTTATACCCCCAATAACAGATGTGGGGTAAGCTTTCTCAAGCATTTATTGTCGAGCGCCTGGATCATTTGCCTGTCTGAACCAGGAGTGTCCAAGTAAGTACATAGCTCGAATAATTAATAATATTATTATTATTAATAGTTAATAATTTGATTTTTTAGTAATTTGCCGCATAGGGCGAATCCAACGCCATCACAAGATATTCCGTGTTCCATTTTCTTATCTCCTATAAATTCTTTTATAATTGATCCATAGACCTAGGTATTAGAAGTATTTACAAATTTCACATCTTGAATTTTTATGAACAATTCAGGGTAGGTACGATCAATGCTATAGTGCTCTTCCAAGCGTAGCTTAGATGTGGCACAAGGCCGAAAGTATGGGGAACCCAGTCAGGATCGAACACACTACTCAGTCGTAATTGTTTTAGCGAGACAAGCGAGGTGCCCAACCATCAATGCTGTATCATGGAACTCTTGGTTCAGGTGTTGGTATTCTGTTTATGATATTTATTACCCCAGCTATGAATACGTACATCTTTGGAATACCTACCTCATTATCTATATACCGACCTCGGTGAAACTAAGAATACAGTTTTCGAAGCACAAATAAAAATAATATAGTTAAAAATAAAAGATAGTACAATTCCCCTTATAGTATGACAGTAAAAACCAATGCAGGGAAAATGTTTTTAAAATTACTCACCAAGTGTTTCATAAATTTGGTTGCTAAGACCAACGATATAAAAGAATCTTCTATCCGTCGCATATCTTTTATTACAATCTATTGTCAAACTTGTTCTATTTTATTATTAATTATTGTTGTTAATCTCTTATTGTGCCTAATAAGATCTACGGTAAGAATGAATCATCTATCCGTCACATAACTTTTATTACAGTCTATTGTTATAATTATTCTATTTTATTATTAGTCATTTTTGTTAATCGCTTATTGTGGCGAATAAATCTACGGTAAGAATGAATCTTCTATCCATGACATAACTTTTATTAGTCTATTGTTATAATTATTCTATTTTATTATTAGTTATTTTTGTTAATCTCTTATTGTGCCTAATAAGATCTACGGTAAGAACGAATCTTCTATTCGTCACATAACTTTTATTAGTCTATTGTTATAATTATTCTATTTTATTATTAGTTATTGTTGTTAATCTCTTATTGTGCCTAATAAGATCTACGGTAAGAACAAATCTTCTATCCGTCACATAACTTTTATTAGTCTATTGTTATAATTATTCTATTTTATTGTTATTGTTGTTACTACTAATCTCTTACTGTGTCGAATAATATCTACGGTAAGAAAGAATCTCTTCGCTATATAATTTTCAGTTTATTACATTTTCCTGCTCATTGTTATAATTGTACTATTTGTTACAAAATTAATAAGCTAACGTTTATCAAAGGCAAATATATGACGGAAAATTAGTATGATCTATAAGGTTTGGTGATATCGGCTTTTTCATGGTTTCATTGAAAATCTTGGAACATTTTCCCCAAGAATGCGAGGCAATTCTTATATTCAATATCCTTGCTATCTCCGGATCTTGAATATTAGCGCCTGTAGGAATTACACAATTCGTTTTGCCACTGACCAAGCTCATAGATTGAATTGTACATAAGCTTCGTTAAAAGCAAGCTTAGCAGCTTTATTTTCAACAAATGTTTGGTCAGTTTGTACCATAATACTTCTCAACCTTCCTCCTGACACTGGTTCAACATCCAGGAGTCTCATATCGATAATCGATCGCTTCTGGGCGGGAGTGAATAGCACGTCCATAGAGATGAACGCATAGCGAAGCTGAGTTGGCGAAGGACATATTGGTTAATGCTATAAATTCGATTAGATAGAAATTATGAGTCGCCCTTATCGATTTTGGTGAGAATGAAGTGTTTCTAAGAAAATTGCCAACGGCGAACAGTTGGAAATTTGCAGAGGACAACCTGCAGGAATAAATATCATAAATGAATGTGTAATGAATGAATAAGACAAGGAAAAAGTGAGGGGGGCGGGAGAAGGAAATGAAGAAAAAGTAGGAATGTGTATCAGGAAGAATTGAAGAGGAAAAAGGAACAATTAAAGAAGGAGGGAGAGTAAGGGTAAGAAAACCAGACATAAAAAAGAGAAGATATGTATGAAAGATAGAGAATGAAAGAGAAACTGAAGGAAAAGGAAATGAATTAAAGGAGAAAAAAAGTAAAGAGGGAGAGGAAAAAAAAAACGGAGAGAAAGATGGAGAAAAAGAAAGCCAGGATTTAAAAGAACAGGAAGAAGAAGAGAGCAAAAGAAAGAACGCGATGAAAGAATAATAAAGAAAGAGAGAGTGAGAGAGAAGGGCGTTGAGTAGGAAGAAAATCGCGTGAAAGAGAAAGAAAGAAAAGAAGAGAAGAAAGAGGAAGAAAGGAAGGGAAAACTGAAAGAGAAAGAAAGTAATGAGAATGAATGAGGAAGAAAGAGAGTGAAAAAAAGAGAGGAGGGTCAATAAGAAAGAAAGAGAGTGACAAAGAAAGAAAAAGAAAGTAAGGGAAGAAGAAGGAGTAACATAGAAAGTGACAAACTGAGAAAGAAAGATGAGAGTAATTGAAGAAAGAGGGAGTAAAAGAAAGAGAAAGAGAAAGAAAGAAACTGGAGAGACGCAGAAGGAAAACAGTGCACGCTTACAAAGATATAAACTATAAAGAAGGGGGGAGGGAGAAATTGTAAAGAACCTTATAGTCTATTTCCCTCAGGCGAAACTGCACAACCTCTATCGGTACGTACACATGGAAGCGAATCAACTTCATCTCCCTTAATATTCCATTAATAAGAAAGAAGTTCCACTTAAACGGCTTCTTCCTGAGAACTGCTACTTTCTGGAATACTCTCCCGAGAGAATGTTTTCCCGATAACTACCGTCTTAAAAACTTAAAGTCTAGGGTTAACTAATATTTATCCAACATATCCTCATAATCTGCCCTTATATCCGCCTCTTAAGTTGATACAACAAACTCCTTTATTGACCTTCTACCTTGAGTGGCTTTTGGGAGAATAAAGACTTGCATTGGGGAAGACAGAATTTTTTTAAATGATTATATAAACATGACATTTGAAAAAGTTAAGCTGGAATTAAAGAGAGCAGTTGGAGAATATGATAAAAAAAAGGAAAGAAAGCTTTTTTTTTTTATTGATTTGTGTTTCCCGGCTTATCAAACATTTCCAGGTTATTTAAAGCCAGAATATTTTTTAGAGTGTAATAAATTTTTTGAGATAAATTGCTGGTGGGTGAAGTGTTGGATTCATGCCTTTCTCAAGGGTATTTGCCATTAAGTGATAACGAACACTACTCGAAGTGAAACTTAGCCCTCTGATCTCCAATTCCGAGTCATTAGTCATTAGACCACCCACATATCCAAGCACCTGGTATTCCCAAGCGGTCAACCATCTATGTACTGACCAGGCTTTGGGGATCGTACGAGAACCGCGGTTTCGACCTGATATGGCCATAAGACTTTTATTTTAACGAATCGTTTCCTTCAAGAACTCACCTACAGACCAAATCCCAGAAAATGTGTAAATGCAAGACTGGACACTGAGGTCAACTCCAAGTGGCAACAGTCTGTTTCAGTCTTGAACGCAATCTTCATGCCATGTGTACTGGCTGGTAGTCCGACTGTTTATATAAAAAGACCAACATCAAATTACTGAATAAACGAACAGAACTCATCTCAAAATGCAAACGCGAAAACATTTTTACTACGTTACTTAAAAGTCGAAAACTAAAAACTGATAACTTGTAAAACATTATCAAGATAAATGCAAATTTATGCACGATATTCAATACAGATAATGGAATATACTTTAAACTAAACACAATTTTTTTTAAGATAACCAACCCTCAAAAGGAGAAAAATAAATAAAACAATAAATAAAGTAAATAAATAATAACCAAATTAGCAAATTGTACGAATGTAAGCATAACCACAAGGAAATTTAATAATACCCATAATGCTCCACTGAGCAGCATGTAAAAATAGTTGAGTCACCACACAATACATACACCCTTGCGCAAATTAATGGAAACAAACGAATAATTCTGTTATTATTTACTTTTTCCTATTTTTCCAATGAAATATGACCCCGTGCACATGTTAGAACTGCGCATGTCCATTCCACGAAGTCGTTGATTACACACTAACCACAGATTCTCGACTAGATTTAAATCGGGAGAGTTTCCGGGCCAGTCTCGTACTTTGATTTGCTCACTGGTAACGCTTGACATTGCATTCGTGCAACGTTACAATTTTACTACGCTGCCTTGGAGTCCATCGCAGACAATGGATTAGTAGAACTAATCGACAGCCGAGAAAATAGTGTCTGGGCGTGATGAAAATCACGGATGAGGCATTATTTTTCAAGGCCAAACAAATTTCATCATACACCCGAAAATAGATTCATATTACTGCACACGACTGCAAATGATCTAATGTCTGAAATAAACTGTCACCACATATTCTCTATTATATATATATATATATATATATATATATATACTCTATTCTAATATATATATATTTTAATTAATTAATTCATCGAGTCTGATAGAAACCTCACCAGAATGCAGAAAGCACTGACGGCCGTTTCGTCCTATATTTTGGAACTCATCAGCAGTGAGCATCCACTACCGAGAATTGAAACCCTGACAGTTAGGTTGTCAAGCGAACATCATACCAACTGTTCCAAATGGGCCTCGGTGACGAAGAGACACCAAATCAGACTCAATTTAGCGCCGCTCGCTCACATATTCCGTGGTGGAACTCAACTGAGTTCTCTTAACCATAGGACTGTACCCCCTGGAGCCACAACTACTCTCACCAAGCCACTCCCTCCAGAGCATTAGAAGCCGCTTCAAGCGATGATATATATTATATTATATTATATATATATTTATAAGTGAACATAGAAGTCAACACTTAGAGGCGACAGGCTGTTTCATGCTAGAAGAATCGTCAGGCCACGAGTGCTGTTAATTTTCTCGACAAAAAACGGAAGAAATCAACTCATATAGAGAGAAAGGGTGTGTAAGTGGTGTAATCGTTTTAAAACACTGAATAAAGGAGAACCTAGTTCGAATTCAAGTCAAGATCTTTACATTCACTTTTGTTCAAAAACCCTGGGAAAGCTATGAATCCATCTAACATCTATTATATATATATATATATATATATATATATATATATAAAAAAAAATATTAGGGAAATCTATGACAAAATGGAAAAGGTTTTGACGCGTTTTTGTCCTTCAGCACTTCATAGGACAACTTTAGTCTGATGGTGCCCTGAGGAACGAAACACGTCACAAGTAATCCTTTTCCACTTTTATATATATATATATATATATATATATATATATATGAAGAAATATACTCTTATGGTGTGCTATATTTATGGGATAAAGTGCTCAGTATTAGAGATAGAGCGCGTGATAATATAATTGAACATTGAAGTTAACACTTAGAGGCGACAGGCTGTTTCAATCGTCAGGTCACCTGCCTGGCGATTGCGTCTAGCATGAAACAGCCTGTCGCCTCCGAGTATTGACTTCAATGTTCACTTTTATATATATATAGATAGATAGATAGATAGATAGATAGAGAAACATATATATGTTTCATTAAATACGACAGAGAAGGTACTGCGATTAAGCTTTTTATTTCATTTTCTCTATTCGAACAAGTATTTTTTCTGGACACAAAGTGTGTAGAAATTAAGTGAAACTGTGTGTCCGGAAAAAATAAACACTTATATATATATATATATATATATGTATATAAAGACATTTTTATATTTATACATTCTTTTTATAGGTACAAATATTTGAGTAATGCTCTGTTTATAATAAACTATATTAAACAACATTTACCGGCCTGATTGTCCGAGAAATTTTCTCAGAAAATATTCTTCCTCCGACAGGATTCGAACCTGTATTCTATACGGAACTTGACGTGCTTTTACCGATTTGGCCACAAAGGAGCGTTCGGTTTGAAAGGTCGAATTTACTGTATTTAAACTCCAATCTTCCATGAATCTCTCACGTACATTCATATCTGCCCATGGCGTATCAAATATAAACAAATGATGTCACACATTATGAAATGGACAAAGTCCGACTATTATTTTAAGACATTTTTATGTTTATACATTCTTTTTATAGGTACAAATATTTGAGTAAATGCTCTGTTTTATAATAAACAGTATTAAACAACATTTACCGGCCTGAATGTCCGAGAAAATTTTCAAAGAAAATATTCGTCCCCGAATTTTCTGTGAAAATTCCATTTGGACAAAATTTCTATACCCTCCCTGAAAATCAGCTTTTGAAATCCTAGCTGGACACGAACACTGATCTCTGACACCGGTGGAATATAAGAAACGACTCTTATCAAACCGCATGAAACTGACAGATAATTAGCCTGATACGAGTGTCACGGGACCACAGAATCTTATTAGTATTAAAATTCAAGCACTATAAGGCACGAGAGCTCTTCAATGTAGAGGGTTATTTTTTCGTAATAATGAATGAGGTGTGTGATATGAATGAAATACGAGATGGTAGGAAGTGAATATTACGAGCATATGGAAGATAGATACTGATGAACGACTGAAGAGGTCGACTTTAAAGTGTTCAGGTAAACACTTATGTAGGAGCCTGTTCCACAAAGTTGCAGTTTTTGGAAAAATAATGCCAGAGATTTAATGTGATTATCTGGCTAAGTTAGGAACAAGGCTTGTGCGTGAATGAAATTAAAAGTGAATAGGCGTATATATATAAAAAAAAAGAAGACATAAAAAAATTGTTTTTATTCTCTTTTCTCGGGTTCAAATGTTCCGCAGCTAAAATGGGAAAGGCTCAGAAGGATAATGTTGATTCCAAGAAGCCTGGCGATTATCATTGATACTTTTCCCGCCCAAGCGTCAATTAGGCGCAGTCGGTAGATTGAACGAAAGCTCAACTCAAATAAATTCTAGCGCTAATGTAAAATTGTAACAATCAACTCAAACAATTTAATTTTTCTGTTTTTTACCTAAGTCCGTTAATTTCTCTGCTTTTTAATTCTTTTAAATTTTCGCGATCAACATTGCCATAAATCCGGCCGATGCAAAGCGCATAACCACTTTACAGTAATCAATATATTAATCGAATAATTATTCAATCAATTAATTATTTTAAAACTCTCATATTCTGTGTAAATCCAGTTGTTTCTCTTGTCAATATCTGTGAATTCTGTTTTCATTGTGCATCGTAATCTACGTTCCAATAAATACAAGTTTCTGCTACAAGTCGTGTTGCATAAAGCATCATTATCATCAGTGATTTTACATACAGTTTCACACCGGATTTATTTAACCTCTAACACGGGACTGTGAAAAGAAGACTTACCAGGATTTATCGGCTGACATAATCTTAATAATATACTCAGAAAACATAGTTTAGATTGTCTGATTTTGTTTAGCGGCCCGTCTCTCCCGTCGGCGATGCGAGCGCAAAAGCAGAATCCGGAGGGCGTCGAGGTCGAGTAGTAGGAGGAGGAAAAGGCGGCGTCGCGGCCAAAACCGCACCGGGCTCAAAACCACCAACAAACATCCCCGCAGGTGACCCCCGAAATGACGTCCGCGCCGGCCTGTGATAGGTGCCACCGCTCGAGGAATACCCGGGCAACAACCAAATCGAGTTTGGGCTACGTTCGGCAGCACCGGACTGAGTCTCCCCCCCCCGCGATCTATGGGTTATTTAATGCCGAAATCTAAATATCTTAACGACTATTTTAACGCTTGAATTAATTGCATTTTGAGCGCAATCGTACGCCTTCAAAGGAAGATATTTTGTATATAATGTTTTACTTTTAGAGTAAACGTTTGTTTTTGTTGTGTAGGAACCTACCACCCCTCTTGAAGATGAACTCGTCTACAAACAAGGACGTTAACTAGTGGCATGTCAAAAGACAGTGTAGAAGAAGTTCTGATCTGAGTTAGTTATAGACTACTCAGGCGATATCTGTACCAACTTACCAACCGAATAAACCCCATTTTATTGTTACATGTTATTTGGCGTTTGTCTTTATTAACCCCAAATTAACATCATAACAGTTTTATAGATATATAATTTGTACGTGATGTGTTGTACCGGGTATAACAGCAAAATTGTCCAAATCGTGTAACAGCAAAATTGTCCAATTATTTGATTACGTTTTGAACTGTTGTATCTTAAAAATGATTTAATATATCTTAATGGAATTCACCGAGGTTTTTATAACACTATTGGACTCTACTTTGAACAATAAGAATGTATTTAGTTCTAAGTTGAAATGATGATCCATCTTGCCGTTGTGATCGCCTGATCCAGTTTTCCATACGGTTTTCCCGCTTTTTTTAAAGTTATTTTTTGTCTCACCTTTGCTCAGTTGGGAAGACAGTAGTGTTGACACAGAATGATTTTAACCAGTTCTCTTTCTAGCTAAATAACTCAAAGGATTTTTCTAATTGATCTCTTTAGCACTAAGTTGAAATGATGATCTCTCTTCCTGTTGTGACCTCCTGATCCAGTTTTCCCCTCTAATGATCCCCCCTTTTTAAAACATATTCACCGTTCTCTTGATGGTTCTTGAATGGACTTTGAAGATGGAAGCCAGAGTATGAATGTTGGTATCATTACTGAAGGCCTGATTGATTTTTTTTCTTTCACTATTGCTCACTTGGGAAGAGAGTGGGGCTGAAACAAAACGATTTTAACCTGTTTTCTTTCTAGCTGAAGAAGGTTTTTTTCAGTGATTCGTACGGCAAATGGTGTCAAGATGATTAAATGTCTTATCTGAAAACCCGAAAAAAGAAACTCACTTAGATTAGCGCTTCTTTTTTTTTTTTTTTTAGATATTAAACATTTTGTAGGATGGACAATTATGCTGTTACACGATCTGGACAATTTTGCTGTTACACGATCTAGACAATTTTGCTGTTACACTGAGTATATATTTCGTGTGTACTTATTTTTATATTTCCTGTCCCATCTGTAGTGGGAAAGAATGTAAAGTAAATTAAGGGGGTTTATTTATGAGTGATTAATTCTCTTAGTCGTTTTAATAATCTATACAAATAAAATATTTATCTGCATTGAGAAAAAATAGTCCCCAAGTAAAATGAAATTTCATCTAAGACACTCATATATCTTTTTTTTATCAAGTGATTGTCTTGCTTCGACTTCGCTTTGAAATAGGGTTTCTCGTCACTGTCTTCTGAGAGATATTTTCATTTCACTGTTATATTAAACATACAATTCTTAACATGAAAATATATTGCGCAAAAAAGGTATTTATATTCTACCAGATGTAATCAGTGAATCCTAGATACCATTAAAAGTCTAAAACATATAAAGGTAACGGATAATTAAACGGTTCTGTTGTGACCAACTAAATGTTTAAAGACATAACAAGTGAAATAATATATCATATATTAAACAGTAAGTACAAGAGAAGAGTATTACACGACTAGTGAGTGTGTGTCGGTTGACCCAACGTTCAATCTATTCGACTGTTAATACTTAACAGCCACCCCACTAGGGATGTATGTGGCACAAGGCCGAGTTTACCGTGGGTATTCCGAGCCTGTAGGCTCGGCCAAAAATACTCCATTAGAACCCGTATAAACGGGTTCAGAGCCTGTCTACCTCCCCGGACGAAACGAAAGCCTCGTCCGGGTTCCTCTCTGCTCAAGGCAGAGAATTCGACAGTTGAACAATCTATGCGCCTGTTCCCCCAAGGTCTTCTCTCCTACTAATCTTATAGTAGGCGGAAGAGTCCACCATAGATTCTTTAGAGGGAAGACACCACAACAAGTTCATTAGCCTCTATTTTAATTGTGAATATTTTATTGAATGTCAATACATTGTTTCAAGACAATTGTCTCATTTTTTATACCATTGGGTATACTAGCATATATATATATATATATATATATATATATATATATATATAGAGAGAGAGAGAGAGAGAGAGAGAGGAGAGGGAGAGAGAGAGTACATAAGTTGGTCAATAAAACAAAGTCAATCGAAAGGGTGCCGATGTAATCAGTACGAAAAATATTTATTAATATTAACCAGGTGACAAAAATGAAGCACGAAGATTGAGGTTCCAAGTTCGGAATTTTCGAACACGTCTGTGTTCTTCAACAGCCGATGCGAGAAATAAACAGAGGGCCGGTGGAAACTATCCACCATTAGTTTTTTGAGGTGGGTAGATTCCGCTTGTAGGTGGAAGTATTAGAAAAAAATCTGTTCCCTGTTTGATTTCTTGCTGTGCGAAACTTAATGTGAAAATAGACTCAGATTTAAAAATTGTGATTGGTGGTAGGGGAGTGAGATGCTGAAAATAGGGGAAGAAGGGTTGTAGGACCAGGGATGGGCGTCGGTATCAGTGTTGAAAAATTTTGTTTTTGTGAGTTAGGATCAGTGTGGGAACATAGCGAGATTGTCAGTAAAGGTAAAATGAAAGAGAAAAAGGAAAAAGAAAAAAGGGAGAGGAGGAAAGAAATAACACAAAAATGGATAAAGAATTATTTTAGGAAAATCATTCTTAGACAATGGGGGGATGCGGAAAAATAAAATGAAAAATATAATAATAATTATAATCATATGTATGTGTGTGTGTATATGTGTGTATTATGTTAAAGAAAGATTGTCCACGTATGTTACTTAAAATGTGTAGATAATTCTTCCCTTGACAATATGCTTGATCAATGGAGTACAAATATTCTGCTACTTTCTCAGCATCCCACTCTATTTGGCCTTCATCAACAATTGAAAGATGATCTGCCATTCATCATGGCTTGCTAAAAACACAACAAATTATGCAGCACTTATTTCGATTAACCGCGTTACTTAAAGCGATTACTCGGTTACTTATGTCAATGTAAAAAAAAAAGTCTTATTGGCAATAATATATGACAGATGGCTATAAAAAGCCATTGTTGATTATTTACTGCTAATTTGTTTAAATAATGAACTATTTCCGTCGCATGGTAATAATTGTAAGTAAAATGGTGCACTAATATAAGTAGTCAAGTAATCGTTTTAAGCTCTCTGGATATCGGTGCCTATTAAAAATACAGAAATTTCTCATTTTATACCAATTAAAACCCCTCAGTAAAAATCACCCCGAAAAAATATGCCAAAGTTACACTGCATATTCTCAATGGTATGTGTAAGCAACTTATTTTAGGTGCCAAGTTTTTTCAGAACGTGAGCAATCATGACTCTCCACAACTTCCTATCTTTTGCGATTCTATGTAACTTCAAATCCACTGCTCATGTCTACATATATCGTCTAGTTCTTATATTTAAGAGTAGGCACGGTGGGGTAATGGATAGCGGCTTGGATTGAGGAATCGGTGAGCCGAATTCGAATTCCATTCGAATCTATTACATTCACTTACGTGTTAATACCCTTGTGAATCCTCTTCTTCTCCCTAGCAGGAAAGACTGGGTTTTATAGCCTTGGATAGCAACTGGTCTAGTAGAAGGACAACTCTGAATTCAAACCCGGAGTGGATCCCCTAAGGCGGATGGACGGCACATTGTGCTACCTTCCGGCAACTCCTGCAGTGCCAAACTGTATTGGTTTATCCTCTCCTTTGGACTCTGCTAGCAAGGCCGAGAGGAGGAACTAGACGTCCGGGCAGACCTAGTTCTCCATATATCCCGTCCAGGCTCGTACCGCGCTACTCCATAGTCTATTGAGACCGACAGATGCTGACTACCTTATTGTTCGTCCGTTCTCCATTGAATACAAACCACTTTCACCCCCAGTAGCACCTTGTGTACTTGCTTCTTTTGTTATTGATAAAACTGACGATAATAAAGAACAAGTATTTCTTTCTTTTTTTCTGTCGATGTATTATGCTTTCTTTCATTTTGAACTTGTTGGCTTCCTTTATTACTGAATAAAGTCGCTTACTACGTTAATGTTCTTTGACGTAGATTTTTATCGAGTCTTCTGTAATTTCCAGGTATCTTTGAAGGCCAGCTGTTGTAGCTTTTTTTAAGACAGTTCTAGTTGAACTAATCCTCTGTCTACTTCGGATCTGAGCACACGCAGCCGATCAACATCAGCCCTGGGATGATGCATGCGGTGGCAGGTGAGAAGCTTTCTCGTTTTGGCGTCCATTCTCTTAATGTCTGCTATGGTCCAGTTAAAAATGTTGAAACTGTATTGCACCAAAGGGACAGCCAAGATATTTATGGCTGATATTCTCTGTGTGTGTGTGTGTGTTTAAAATTCAGCGTGTTATACCATTTCCGTCTTTTTACATTTTGTAAGAGATAATGGCAGGAGACGTTAAACAATTCTTACTCTAAATTTTGCACATATGTCCGGCCCATGGTATTTTCCTGTTTCTTAATACTTTGCTTAGCTTTGGGACGAAAACTTTTCGTTATCCCAAAACGCTTCCTATATATTTAAAATATTGTATTTGCTTGATTTGGAGGTCTTCTTTCTGCTGACAACCATACACTCTTCCTTCTTATAATTAATATTTAGTTCTTTACTGCCATATAAGAGCACAGATATCATGTAACAGTTCAATACTCTTTTCTTTGTAAATTTTCTTGAGTAGAACTTGAATTTGACTTATTGAAGCTTTTAACGTAACCGCTGCAAAATTCGTTAGCATTGCTTTTAAGATAGAAAACGATAGAAATTAGATAAGTTTATATGTACACTAGCAGCCATATCCAGCTGGTCGATCAGAAAATGCGTTCAATTAGAATGGAGCAAAAACAGCATCATGTTTAGATGTAACAGAGTCTATCTTCTTCAATTACTTTAAAGCACTTTCCTTAAAAAAAACATTTTGAATTAATGCAGTTACTGATATAACAGAAGTAGTCTGTATTTATTCAATTGAAGTTAGCCGAGGACATGAAGGGGTAAAACAGGCAACATGAAGACCCACTTCAGACCACAATTATTTTGGAGTTTTTGAAATTCAATTTGTCAGTGTGCTACCAGGGATGTAAAAGAGGATACATTTATAAAGCAATTGTTAAGTTTGATGAAAATTGGTTGAAAGATCAACAAAAAAATAAGAAAGAAAACCTGTAAAAATCGCCATTTGTCGCTATTTACGCGGGTTTTCACTATATCAATTATCAAGTTAAATGATTGTTAAATATTCAACTTATTGTTGGCAACAATTGAGTAAAGTCTATATTAAATTGCTTGAAAATTGAAGGAGTTTTTAGCTTAAAATTTGTGTTGAAACCGATTTGTGTTGAAATTGATTTTTCGTTTTTCGCTGTTTTTTGCTAAATGTATAAATGTGTATAAATAAAAATGAGGTATCGTTGAACTCGTCATGTTGTAAGTAACCTACATACCGAGTTTGAACGAAATCGGAGGAAAAAAGTTGAATTTGTCGACTTTGACTTTATAGATTATTGATTTTTTTTTAAATTATCGATTTTTTACGCTAAGAACCTATCTTTTACATAGTACAAAGTATATGCCAAGTTTGGTCAAAATTGGTTGGATGGATCTTGAGTGAAAAGGTATCACACAGACAGACAGAAAGAGACACATACACAGGTACCATCTGCTTTTTATATATAGATTGTTATAAGAAACACTGATCTTTGCTTGGTTTGTATAGTAAAATGGATTAAGTTTGTGATTTATTGATTTGAAATGCTTCTAATGTATAAAAAAGTGGTAATCTGTAATGGAATAACCGCACTGTTTGTCTCAAATAAACAAACAAATATAGAAATAGTCATACTTATCTGAAATTATAAGTTACTTTACCTCACTTCCCAACAGAAATGGGACAGGAAATATAAAAATAAATATAAATGAAATTACAGAAATGAGTCAAACGAAACGGGTAGATTGCGTTGACGCATTGTATTGTTTTTGTTTTATAAGGTTTCGTTTCGTTTCATTTATTTCTTTCCTCGAACCGTTACCAGATTTGAAAGCAACCGATTTGCAGCGAACTCATGGAAAGTATGGGGACATTGAAAGCGACGTTGATTGTATTCAAAATCTGAAAAAAAAACAAAACAAAACAAACAAGTATGAAAAAAATGGTAAAGCGAATTAGCATGTTCGAATCTAATGATGACCTTAACATTAAAAATCAAAAAAATCAAAAGAAAATGGCTGAAGATTGAAAATGCAAGCCCTCTACAGTTTCATTAAATGACAAGTATACTGTAATTTCAATACATCGCATCTACCACAGCGTTTCACTGACATGTTTTTTTTTATATTCCTCATGCCTACATTGAAGCTTAGTTGTTTTAATCAAAGACAGAAAAAAGTAAAAGTGGTGAGAATTCGCGGGTAAAGTCCAATCAACGAATTATCTCGTCGGGTCCATTATACAATTTAACTGCCAGAGTAAGAAGAACCAACGCAATGTTGTTTCTATAGGAGTTGTCCGGTCAACCGATATAAGACAAATATTGATTTTCGTTAATATTTAATCAATAGATTGTTTTTTTGAATCAACTGATACATAAAATATATATATACTTTTTTTTTGCCAATTTCACTTCTGTTCATTGCCCAAAAAAAATTTTTCTAGTCAGATATTCCACACATGACCAAGTCAAAAGAATAAAGGAATTTCTAAAAAAATCTTTTCAAGTTTGATATATCAACTGAATCTCTTTCTAATTGCCCAGAATAAAGGAATTTCTAGTATATTACTCTGACATTTCAAGATATACATTGCTTTTTACTGCTTCACTATGTACGAAGTCTGAATCTCTATTCTCGTCATTGCCCAGAATAAAGAATTTCTAGTTTCATCTGACATTTCAAGATATTTGCTTTTACTGTTCACTATGTACGAAGTCATGAATCTCTATTCGTCATTCAGAATAAAGTTTCAGATACATTACATTTCAAGACATACTGACATTTCAAGATATACATTGCTTTTACTGCTTCACGTAAGTCATGAATCTCTATTCTCGTCATTGCCAGAATAAAGGAATTTCTAGTCAGACATTACATCTGACATTTCAAGATATACATTGCTTTTTACTGCTTCACTATGTACAGAATAAAGAATCTTGAATCTCTATTCTCGTCATTGCCCAGAATAAAGGGAATTTCTAGTCAGACATTACATCTGACATTTCAAGATATACATTGCTTTTACTGCTTCACTATGTACGAAGTCTTGAATCTCTATTCTCGTCATTGCCCAGAATAAAGGAATTTCTAGTCAGACATTACATCTGACATTTCAGATATACATTGCTTTTACTGCTTCAATATGCAGAAGTCTTGAATCTCTATTCTCGTCATTGCCAGAATAAAGGAATTTCTAGTCAGACATTTTTCTGACATTTCAAGATATACATTGCTTTTTACTGCTTCACTGAATCTTGAATCTCTATTCTCGTCATTGCCCAGAATAAAGGAATTTCTAGTCAGACATTACATCTGACATTTCAAGATATACATTGCTTTACTGCTTCACTATGTTCGAAGTCTTGATCTCTATTCGTCATTGCCCAGAATAAAGGAATTTCTAGTCAGACATTGACATTTCAAGATATACATTGCTTTTTACTGCTTCTATGTTTCGAAGTCTTGAATCTCTATTCTCGTCATTGCCCAGAATAAAGGAATTTCTAGTCTTCACTATGTACATCTTGACATTCTCGTCATTGCCCATAATAAAGGAAATTTCTAGTCAGACATTTCTGACATTCAAGATTATACATTGCTTTTATCTGACATTTCTCGTCATTGCCCAGAATAAAGGAATTTCTAGTCATTGACATTTCATCTGACATTTCAAGATATACATTGTTTTTACTGCTTCACTATGTACGAAGTCTTGAATCTCTATTCTCGTCATTGCCCAGAATAAAGGAATTTCTAGTCAGACATTACATCTGACATTTCAAGATATACATTGCTTTTACTGATTCATATGTACATTTGAATCTTTCTCGTCATTGCCCAGAATAAAGAATTTCTTCAGACATTTCATCTGACATTTCAATATACATTGCTTTTACTACTTCACTATGTAAAGTCTTGAATCTATTCTCGTCATTGCCCAGAATAAAGAATTTCTAGTCAGACATTACATCTGACATTTCAAGATCAAGTTTTTTACTGCTTCAATATGTAGTCTTGAATCTCTATTCTCGTCATTGCCCAGAATAAAAGGAATTTCTAGTCAGACATTACATCTGACATTTCAAGATATACATTGCTTTTTTTCACTATGACTTCACTATCAAGTAATGAAGTCTTGAATCTCTATTCTCGTCATTGCCCAGAATAAAGGAATTTCTAGTCAGACATTACATCTGACATTTCAAGATATACATTGCTTTTACTGCTTCAATATGTACGAAGTCTTGAATCTCTATTCTCGTCATTGCCCAGAATAAAGAATTTCTAGTCAGACATTACATCTGACATTTCAAGATATACATTGCTTTTACTGCTTCACTATGTACGAAGTCTTGAATCTCTATTCTCGTCATTGCCAGAATAAAGGAATTTCTAGTCAGACATTACATCTGACATTTCAAGATATACATTGCTTTTTACTGCTTCACTATTACGAAGTCTTGAATCTCTATTCTCGTCATTGCCCAGAATAAATTTCTAGTCAGACATTATCTGACATTTCAAGATATACATTGCTTTTTTACCGTTTCACTATATTGAAGTCTTGAATCTCTATCTCGTCATTGCCCAAATAAAGATATAGTCAGACATTACATCTGACATTTCAAGATATACTTACTTTACTGCTTCACTATGTACGAAGTCTTGAATCTCTATTCTCGTCATTGCCCAGAATAAAGGAATTTCTAGTCAGATATTTCATATGACATTTCAAGATATACATTGCTTTTACTGCTTCACTATGTACGAAGTCTTGAATCTCTATTCTCGTCATTGCCCAGAATAAAGGAATTTCTAGTCAGACATTACATCTGACATTTCAAGATATACATTGCTTTTACTGCTTCACTATGTTCGAAGTCTTGAATCTCTATTCTCGTCATTGCCCAGAATAAAGGAATTTCTAGTCAGACATTACATCTGACATTTCAAGATATACATTGCTTTTACTGCTTCACTATGTTCGAAGTCTTGAATCTCTATTCTCGTCATTGCCCAAGATAAATTGGATTTCTATGTTCGAAGTCTTGACATTCGTCATCTAAAGAATTTTCAAGATATTTTCTTTTACTGCTTCACTATGTACAAGTCTTGAATCTCTATTCTCGTCATTGCCCAGAATAAAGGAATTTCTAGTCAGACATTACATCTGACATTTCAAGATATACATTTTTTTACTGCTTCACTATGTTCGAAGTCTTGAATCTCTATTCTCGTCATTGCCCAGAATAAAGGAATTTCTAGTCAGACATTACATCTGACATTTCAAGATATACATTGCTTTTACTGCTTCACTATGTACGAAGTCTTGAATCTTATTCTCGTCATTGCCCAGAATAAAATTTCTAGTCCAGACATTACATCTGACATTTCAAGATATACATTGCTTTTTACTGCTTCACTATGTTAATGAAGTCCTGAATCTCTATTCTCGTCATTGCCCAGAATAAAGGAATTTCTAGTCAGACATTACTGACATTTCAAGATATACATTGCTTTTACTGCTTCACTATGTAAGAAGTCTTGAATCTCTATTCTCGTCATTGCCCAAATTGCCCAGAATAAAGGAATTTCTAATTTCTTTCAAGATATACAGTCAGACATTATTCATCTGACATTTCAAGATATACATTGCTTTTACTGCTTCACTATGTACGAAGTCTTGAATCTCTATTCTCGTCATTGCCCAGAATAAAAAATTTCTAGTCAGACATTACATCTGACATTTCAAGATATACATTGCTTTTACTGCTTCACTATGTACGAAGTCTTGAATCTCTATTCTCGTCATTGCCCAGAATAAAGGAATTTCTAGTCAGACATTACATCTGACATTTCAAGATATACATTGCTTTTACTACTGCTATGTCAAGTCTTGAATCTCATTCTCGTCATTGCTCCAGAATAAAGGAATTTCAGTCAGATATTCATCTGACATTCAAGATATACATTGCTTTACTGCTTCACTATAAAGAAGTCTTGAATCTCTATCTCGTCATTGCCCAGAATAAAGGAATTTCTAGTCCAGACATTTTCATATGACATTTCAAGATATACATTGCTTTCACTGCTTCAATATGTAAGAAGTCTTGAATCTCTATTCTCGTCATTGCCCAGAATAAAGGAATTTCTAGTCAGATATTTCATATGACATTTCAAGATATACATTGCTTTTACTGCTTCACTATGTACGAAGTCTTGAATCTCTATTCTCGTCATTGCCCAGAATAAAAGGAATTTCTAGTCAGACACATCCCCACATTTCAAGATATACATTGCTTTTACTACTTCACTATGTACGAAGTCTTGAATCTCTATTCTCGTCATTGCCCAGAATAAAGGAATTTCTAGAATTTCTAGTCAGACATTACATCTTGACATTTCAAGATATACATTGACTTTTACTTGCTTCACTATGTACGAAGTCTTGAATCTCTATTCTCGTCATTGCCCAGAATAAAGGAATTTCTAGTCAGACATTACATCTGACATTTCAAGACATTTCAACTGATATAAGTCTTGAATTGCTTTTTACTAAAGGAATTTCTTCACTATGACATTTCAAGATATAAGTTTTTACTTTCACTATGTAAAGTCTTGAATCTCTATTCTCGTCATTGCCCAGAATAAAGGAATTTCTAGTCAGACATTACATCTGACATTTCAAGATATACATTGCTTTTACTGCTTCACTATGTACGAAGTCTTGAATCTCTATTCTCGTCATTGCCCAGAATAAAGGAATTTCTAGTCAGACATTTCATCATTGCTTTTACTGCTTTTCAATGTACGAAGTCTTGAATATTCGTCATTGCCCAGAATTTTTCTATGACATTTCAAGATAACATTGCTTTCTACTGACAAGTCTTGAATCTCTATTCTCGTCATTGCCCAGAATAAAGGAATTTCTAGTCATATTTCATAAGACATTTCTTGACTATTACTTATCTCTATTCTCGTCATTGCCCAGAATAAAGGAATTTCTAGTCAGACATTACATCTGACATTTCAAGATACATTGCTTTTTACTTTCACTATGTACGAAGTCATGAATCTCTATTCACGTCATTGCTCAGAATAAAGGAATTTCTAGTCAGACATTACATCTGACATTTCAAGATATACATTGCTTTTACTGCTTCACTATGTACGAAGTCTTGAATCTCTATTCTCGTCATTGCCCAGAATAAAGGAATTTCTAGTCAGACATTACATCTGACATTTCAAGATATACATTGCTTTCACTGCTTCAATATGTAAGAAGTCTTGAATCTCTATTCTCGTCATTGCCCAGAATAAAGGAATTTCTAGTCAGACATTACATCTGACATTTCAAGATATACATTGCTTTTACTGCTTCACTATGTAATGAAGTCTTGAATCTCTATTCTCGTCATTGCCCAGAATAAAGGAATTTCTAGTCAGACATTACATCTGACATTTCAAGATATACATTGCTTTTACTGCTTCACTATGTTCGAAGTCTTGAATCTCTATTCTCGTCATTGCCCAGAATAAAGGAATTTCTAGTCAGACAAAGTGATTACATCTGACATTTCAAGATATACATTGCTTTTTACTGCTTCACTATGTACGAAGTCTTGAATCTCTATTCTCGTCGTTGCCCAGAATAAAGAATTTCTAGTCAGACATTACATCTGACATTTCAAGATATACATTGCTTTTACTGCTTCACTGTAATGAAGTCTTGAATCTCTATTCTCGTCATTGCCCAGAATAAAGGAATTTCTAGTCAGACATTACATCTGACATTTCAAGATATACATTGCTTTTTACTGCTTTACTATGTGCCCTGAATCTCATTCTCGTCATTTTGAATAAAGGAATTTCTAGTCAGACATTACATCGGACATTTCAAGATATACATTGCTTTTTACTACTTCACTATGTACGAAGTCTTGAATCTCTATTCTCGTCATTGCCCAGAATAAAGGAATTTCCTAGTCAGACATTACATCTGACATTTCAAGATATACATTGCTTTACTACTTCACTATGTAATGAAGTCTTGAATCTATATTCTCGTCATTGCCCAGAATAAAGGAATTTCTAGTCACGACATTACATCTGACATTTCAAGATATACATTACTTTTACTGCTTCATGTATGAAGTCTTGAATCTATTCTCGTCATTGCCCAGAATAAAGGAATTTCTAGTCAGACATTACATCTGGACATTTCAAGATACATTGCTTTTTTTTACTGCTTCACTATGTACGAAGTCTTGAATCTCTATTCTCGTCATTGCCCAGAATAAAGGAATTTTCTAGTCAGACATTACATCTGACATTTCAAGATATACATTGCTTTTACTGCTTCACTATGTACGAAGTCTTGAATCTCTATTCTCGTCATTGCTCAGAATAAAGGAATTTCTAGTCAGACATTACATCTGACATTTCAAGATATACATTGCTTTTACTGCTCAATTATGTACGAAGTCTTGAATCTCTATTCTCATTGCCCAGAATAAAGGAATTTTCTAGTCAGACATTGCATCTGACATTTCAAGATATACATTGCTTTTACTGCTACTATGTAATGAAGTCTTGAATCTCATTCTCGTCATTGCCCAGAATAAAGGAATTTCTAGTCAGACATTACATCTGACATTTCAAGATATACATTTTTGCTTTTACGGTCTTGAATCTCATTCCCCATCATGTACAAAGAAGTCTTGAATCTCTACATTCTCGTCATTGCCTTCAGAATAAAAGGAATTTAGTCAGACATTACATCTGACATTTCAAGATATACATTGCTTTTACTACTTCATTATGTACGAAGTCTTGAATCTCTATTCTCGTCATTGCCCAGAATAAAGGGAATTTCTAGTCAGACATTACATCTGACATTTCAAGATATACATTGCTTTTACTGCTTCACTATGTACGAAGTCTTGAATCTCTATTCTCGTCATTGCCCAGAATAAAGGAATTTCTAGTCAGACATTACATCTGACATTTCAAGATATACATTGCCCAGAACTTTTAGTCAGACATTACATCTGACATTTCAAGATTCATTGCTTTTTATACGAAGTCTTGAATCTCTATTCTCGTCATTGCCCAGAATAAAGGAATTTCTTGCTTTTAGTCAGACATTACATCTGAATAAAGGAATTTCAAGATATACATTAAGATATTTTACTTTTACTTCACTATGTACGAAGTCTTGAATCTCTATTCTCGTCATTGCCCAGAATAAAGGAATTTCTAGTCAGACATTACATCTGACATTTCAAGATATACATTGCTTTACTACTTCACTATGTACGAAGTCTTGAATCTCTATTCTAGTCATTGCCCAGAATAAAGGGAATTTCTAGTCAGACATTACATCTGACATTTCAAGATATACATTGCTTTTTACTGCTTCACTATGTTTCTAATGAAGTCTTGAATCTCTATTCTCTGTCATTGCCCAGAATAAAGGAATTTCTAGTCAGACATTACATCTGACATTTCAAGATATACATTGCTTTTACTGCTTCACTATGTACGAAGTCTTGAATCTCTATTCTCGTCATTGCCCAGAATAAAGGAATTTCTAGTCAGACATTACATCTGACATTTCAAGATATACATTGCTTTTTACTACTTTAATTATGTACGAAGTCTTGAATCTCTATTCTCGTCATTGCCCAGAATAAAGAATTTCTAGTCAGACATTACATCTGACATTTCAAGATATACATTGCTTTTACTGCTTCAAATTATGTACGAAGTCTTGAATCTCTATTCTCATCATTGCCCAGAATAAAGGAATTTCTAGTCAGACATTACATCTGACATTTCAAGATATACATTGCTTTTACTGCTTCACTATGTGTACGAAGTCTTTGAATCTCTATTCTCGTCATTTGCCCAGAATAAAGGAATTTCTAGTCAGACATTACATCTGACATTCCAAGAATATACATTGCTTTTACTGCTTCTATGTTCGAAGTCTTGAATCTCTATTCTCGTCATTGCTGAATAAAGGAATTTCTAGTCAGACATTACATCTGACATTTCAAGATATACATTGCTTTTTACTGCTTCACTATGTACGAAGTCTTGAATCTCTATTCGTCGTCATTGCCCAGAATAAAGGAATTTCTAGTCAGACATTACATCTGACATTTTCAAGATATACATTGCTTTTACCACTGCTTCACTATGTACGAAGTCTTGAATCTCTATTCTCGTCATTGCCCAGAATAAAGGAATTTCTAGTCAGACATTACATCTGACATTTCAAGATATACATTGCTTTTACTACTTCACTGTGTAATGAAGTCTTGAATCTCTATTCTCGTCATTGCCCAGAATAAAGGAATTTCTAGTCAGACATTACATCTGGACATTTCAAGATACATTGCTTTTACTACTTCACTATGTAATGAAGTCCTGAATCTCTATTCTCGTCATTGCCCAGAATAAAGGAATTTCTAGTCCAGACATTACATCTGACATTTCAAGATATACATTGCTTTTACTGCTTCACTATGTGCAGTCTTGATTCTACGGGTAAAAGGAATTCGTCGACATTACCCAGAATAAAGGAATTTCTATTCTCGTCATTGCCCAGAACATTTCTAGTCAGACATATTTCAAGATATACGTTGCTTTTACTACTTCACTATGAAAGTCTTGAATTCTCGTCATTGCCCAGAATAAAATTTCTAGTCAGACATTACAAGATCTGACATTTCAAGATATACATTGACATTTTACTTTGCTTTGCTACTTCACTATGTACGAAGTCTTGAATCTCTATTCTCATCGTTGCTCCAGAATAAAGGAATTTCTAGTCAGACATTACATCTGACATTTCAAGATATCTATTCTCGTCATTGCTTTTACTGCTTCAATTAATGTACGAAGTCTTGAATCTCTATTCTCGTCATTGCCCAGAATAAAGGAATTTCTAGTCCAGACATTACATCCCACATTTCAAGATATATGCATTGCTTTTCTATTACTGCTTCACTATGTACGAAGATATACTTGAATCTCACTATTCTCATCATTGCCCAGAATAAAAGGAATTTCTAGTCAGACATTACATCTGACATTTCAAGATATACATTGTTTTACTACTTCACTATGTTCCGAAGTCTTGAATCTCTATTCTCGTCATTGCCCAGAATAAAGGAATTTCTAGTCAGACATTACATCTGACATTTCAGATATGCATTGCTTACTGCTTCACTATGTACGAAGTCTTGAATCTCTATTCTCGTCATTGCCCAGAATAAAGGGAATTTCTAGTCAGGGCATCCATCTGACATTTCAAGATATACATTGCTTTTTACTACTTCACTATGTACGAAGTCTTGAATCTCTATTCTCGTCATTTGCCCAGAATAAGGAATTTCTAGTCACATTACGTACATCTGACATTTTCAAGATATACATTGCTTTACTACTTCACTATGTACGAAGTCTTGAATCTCTATTCTCTCGATCATTGCCCAGAATAATAAAATTTCTAATGAACCATCTGGGACATCAGACATACATTGGTTTTTACCGCTCAATATACGAAGATTGCTTTTACTGCTTCACTGTACGAAGTCTTGAATCTATATTCTCGTCATTGCCCAGAATAAAGGAATTTCTAGTCAGACATTACATCTGACATTTCAAGATATACATTGCTTTTACTACTTCACTATGTAATGAAGTCTTGAATCTCAATCTCTATTCGTCCAGAATGGAATTTCTAGTCATTTCTCATTGACTTTTTTCATCTTGACATTTCAAGTAATAAAGCATTTAGTGCATTACATTTACATGGCTTCACTATATTACGAAGTCTTGAATCTCATTCCATTATTGCCCAGAATAAAGGAATTTCTAGTCACACATCATCGACATTTCAAGATATACATTGCTTTTACTGCTTCACCATGTACGAAGTCTTGAATCTCATTTCTCGTCATTGCCCAGAATAAAGGGAAATATCAGACATTACATCCGACATTTCAAGATATATATTGCTTTTACTGCTTCACTTATGTTTAAGTCTTGAATCTCTATTCTCGTCATTGCCCAGAATAAAGGAATTTCTAGTCAGACATTACATCTGACATTTCAGATATACATTGCTTTTACTGCTTCACTATGTACGAAGTCTTGAATCTCTATTCTGGGTCATTGCCCAGAATAAAGGAATTTCTAGTCGGACATTACATCTGACATTTCAAGATATACATTGCTTTTTACTACTTCACTATGTACGAAGTCTTGAATCTCTATTCTCGTCATTGCCCCAGAATAAAAGGAATTTCTAGTCAGACATTACATCTGACATTCAAATATACATTGCTTTTACTTTCACTGCTAATGAAGTCTTGAATCTCATTCTCGTCATTGCCCAGAATAAAGGAATTTCTAGTCAGACGATCTGACATTTCAAGATATATTTGCTTTACTGTTTCTATGTACGAAGTCTTGAATCTCTATTCTCGTCATTGCCCAGAATAAAGGAATTTCTAGTCAGACATTACATCTGACATTTCAAGATATACATTGCTTTTTACTGCTTCACTAATGTACGAAGTCTTGAATCTCTATTCTCGTCATTGCAAATAAAAATTTCTAGCCGACATTACATATTTCAAGATATACATTGCTTTTTACGCTTCACTATGTGCGAAGTCTTGAATCTCTATTCTCGTCATTGCCCAGAATAAAGGAATTTCTAGTCAGACATTACATCTGACATTTCAAGATATACATTGCTTTTTACTGCTTCAATATGTACGAAGTCTTGAATCTCTATTCTCGTCATTGCCCAGAATAAAGGGAATAAGTCAGACATTACATCTGACATTTCAAGACATACATTTACTTTACTACTTCACTATGTAATGAAGTCTTGAATCTCTATTCTCATCCTCAAGACATTTCTAAATCAAACATATACATTTCAAAGATATACATTGCTTTTACTGCTTCACTATGTAATGAAGTCTTGAAGTCTTCTCATCATTGCCCAGAATAAAAATTTCTAGTCAGATCTCGTCATTGCTTCACTATGTACGATCTTGAAATTCGCCACGCAGAATAAAAGAATTTCTAGTCAGACGTACATCACATTCTGAATATACATTTCTTCAAGATAAGTAATCATTCTCTGTCTTTTGAATAAAGGAATTTCTAGTCAGACATTCATCCGACATTTCAAGATATACATTGCTTTTACTGCTTCACTATGTACGAAGTCTTGAATCTCTCTATTCTCGTCATTGCCCAGAATAAAGGAATTTCTAGTCAGACATTACATCTGACATTTCAAGATATACATTGCTTTTACTGCTTCACTATGTACGAAGTCTTGAATCTCTATTCTCGTCATTGCCCAGAATAAAGGAATTTCTAGTCAGACATTACATCTGACATTTCAAGATATACATTGCTTTTTATTACTGCTTCACTATAGTACGAAGACTTGAATTTCAAGATATTCTCTGCTCACTTGTACTCAGAATAAAACCCAGGAATTTCTAGTCAGACATTACATCTGACATTTCAAGATATACATTGCTTTTACTGCTTCACTATGTAATGAAGTCTTGAATCTCTATTCTCATTGCCCAGAATAAAGGGGAATTCTAGTCAGACATTAATCTGACATTTATACATTGCTTTTACTCTTCACTATGTACGAAGTCTTGAATCATTCCTCCAAGAATAAATCTGACGTTCAAGATATATTGCTTTTACTACTTCTATGAAATCTCTATTCTCATCATTTGCCCAGAATAAAGGATTTCTGATTTCTAATTTCAAGATATACATTGCTTTTTATTTCACATCTGACATTTCCAAGATATACATTGCTTTTTTACTGCTTCACTATGTACGAAGTCTTGAATCTCTATTCTCGTCATTGCCCAGAATAAAGGAATTTCTAGTCAGACATTACATCTGACATTTCAAGATTATACATTACTACTTTTTACTACTTCAATCTATGTATTACGAAGTCTTGAATCTCAAGATATTCTTTACTGTCATTTTTAGCTTGAATCTCTATTCATCATTGAATAAAGGAATTTCTAGTCAGACATTACATCTGACATTCAAAGATATACATTGCTTTTTACTGCTTCACTATGTACGGAGAGTCTTGAATCTCTATTCTCGTCATTGCCCAGAATAAAGGAATTTCTAGTCAGACATTACATCTGACATTTCAAGATATACATTGCTTTTACTGCTTCACTATGTGTAATGAAGTCTTGAATCTCTATTCTCGTCATTGCCCAGAATAAAGAATTTCTAGTCGACATTACATCTGACATTTCAAGATATACATTGCTTTTTTACTGCTTCACTATTGTGAATAAAGACTTGAATCTCTATTCTCGTCATTGCTCAGAATCTCTAAATTGGAATTTCTAGTCCAGACATTACATCTGACATTTCAAGATATACATTGCTTTTTACTGCTTCACTATGCACGAAGTCTTGAATCTCTATTCTCGTCATTGCCCAGAATAAAGGAATTTCTAGTCAGACATTACATCTGACATTTCAAGATATACATTTTTACTGCTTCTGCATGTACGAAGTCTTGAATCTATTCTCATCATTGCTGAATAAAGGAATTTCTAGTCAGACATTACATCTGACATTCAAGATATACATTGCTTTACTACTATGTACGAAGTCTTGAATCTCTATTCTCATCATTGCCCAGAATAAAGGAATTTCTAGTCAGACATTACATCTGACATTTCAAGATATACATTACTTTTACTGCTTCACTATGCACGAAGTCTTGAATCTCATTCTCGTCATTCTATTCTCATCCCATTTGCCCAGAATAAAGGAATTTCTAGTCAGACATTACATCTGACATTTCAAGATATACATTGCTTTTTACTGCTTCACTATGTGCGAAGTCTTGAATCTCTATTCTCGTCATTGCTCAGAATAAAGGAATTTCTAGTCAGACATTACATCTGACATTTCCAAGATATACATTGCTTTTACTGCTTCACACTATGTACGAAGTCTTGAATCTCTATTCTCGTCATTGCCCAGAATAAAAGGAATTTCTAGTCAGACATTACATCTGACATTTCAAGATATACATTGCTTTTACTACTTCACTATGTATGAAGTCTTGAATCTCTATTCTCGTCATTGCTCAGAATAAAGGGAATTTCTAGTCGACATTACATCTGACATTTCAAGATATACATTGCTTTTTTACTACTTCACTATGTACAATGAAGTCTTGAATTGCCTAGAATAAAAATTTCTAGTCAGTCATTGCCCAGAATTCAAGACATATTTCTTTTAGTCAGAAGTCTTGAATTTCATTCTCATGACATTTCAAATAAAATTTCTAGTCAGACATTACATCTGACATTTCAATATATACATTAACTGCTTCACTATGTACGAAGTCTTGAATCTCTATTCCTCATTGCCCAGAATAAAGGAATTTCTAGTCAGACATTACATCTGACATTTCAAGATATATTGCATTTACTACTTTCCACTATGTACGAAGTCTTGAATTATTCGTCATTGCCCAGAATAGGAATTTCTAGTCAGACATTACATCTGACATTTCAAGATATACATTGCTTTTACTGACTATGTACGAAGTCTTGAATCTCTATTCGTCATTGCCCAGAATAAAGGAATTTCTAGTCAGACATTACATCTGACATTTAAGATATACATTGCTTTTACTGCTTCACTATGTAATGAAGTCTTGAATCTCTATTCATTGCATTGCCCAGAATAAAGGAATTTCTAGTCAGACATTACATCTGACATTTCAAGATATACATTGCTTTACTGCTTCACTATGCATGAAGTTCTGAATCTCTATTCTCATCATTTGCCCAGAATAAAGGAATTTCTCTAGTCCAGACATTACATCTGACATTTCAAGATATACATTGCTTTTACTGCTTCACTATGTACGAAGTCTTGAATCTCTATTCTCGTCATTGCCCAGAATAAAGGAATTTTCTAGTCAGACATTTTACCTGACATTTTAAGATATACATTGCTTTTTACTGCTTCACTATGTACGAAGTCTTGAATCTCTATTCTCGTCATTGCCCAGAATAAAGGAATTTCTAGTCGACATTACATCTGGACATTTCAAGATATACATTTTACTTTTTACTGCTTCAATATGTAACGAAGTCTTGAATCTCTATTCTTGTCATTGCCCAGAATAAAGGAATTTCTAGTCAGACATTACATCTGACATTTCAAGATACACATTGCTTTACTGCTCACTATGTAATGAAGTCTTGAATCTCTATTCTAGTCATTAGTTAGAATAAAGTGAATTTCTAGTCAGACATTACATCTGACATTTCAAGATATACATTGCTTTTACTGCTTCACTATGTAATGAAGTCTTGAATCTCTATTCTCGTCATTGCCCCAGAATAAGGAATTTCTAGTCAGACATTACATCTGACATTTCAAGATATTGCTTTTACTACTTCTTTATGTTTTTACTCTATTCTTCACTATGTAATTTCTGAAGTCTCTGACATTTCGAATATACATTGCATTCTATACTCGTCATTCTCTCCCAGAATAAAGGAATTTCTAGTCAGACATTACATCTGACATTTCAAGATATACATTGCTTTTACTGCTTCACTATGTACGAAGTCTTGAATTTCCTATTCTCGTCATTGCCAGAATAAAAGGAATTTCTAGTCAGACATTACATCTGACATTTCAAGATATTGCTTACTGCTTCACTTGAAGTCTTTTTATTCTCGTCATTGCTCAGAATAAAGGAATTTCTAGTCGAATTACATTGACATTTCAAGACATATTGCTCGTTACTACTTGTACGAAGTTCCATTCTCGTCATTGCTAGAATAAGGAATTTAGTCAGACATTACATCTTGACATTTCAAGATATACATTGCTTTTACTGTTTCACTATGTACGAAGTCTTGAATTTATTCTCATCATTGCCCAGAATAAAGGAATTTCAGTCAGACATTGTCTGACATTTCAAGATATACATTGCTTTTTTACTGCTTCACTATGTACGAAGTCTTGAATCTCATTCTCGTCATTGCCCAGGAATAAAGGACTTAGCCAGACATTACATCTGACATTTCAAGATATACATTGCTTTTTATTGCACTATGTAATGAAGTCTTGAATCTATTCTCGTCATTGCCCAGAATAAAGGAATTTCTAGTCAGACATTACATCTGACATTTCAAGATATACATTGCTTTTACTACTTCACTATGTATGAAGTCTTGAATCTCTATTCTCGTCATTGCCCAGAATAAAGGAATTTCAGTCAGACATTACATCTGACATTTCAAATATATACATTGCTTTTACTGCTTCACTATGTACGAAGTCTTGAATCTCTATTCTCGTCATTGCCCAAGAATAAAAGGCATCTGATTTCTAGTCCAGACACTTTCATCTGACATTTCAAGATATACATTAACTTTTACTGCTTCACTATGTACGAAGTCTTGAATCTATTCTCGTCATTGCCCAGAATAAAAGGAATTTCTAGTCAGACGTTTCATCTGACATTTCAAGATATGCATTGCTTTTACTGCTTCACTATGTACGAAGTCTTGAATCTCTATTCTCATCATTGCCCAGAATAAAAGGAATTTCTAGTCAGACATTACATCTGACATTCCAAGATATACATTACTTTTACTGCTTCACTATGTACTTGAATCTCTTCTCGTCATTGCCCAGAAATAAAGGAATTTCTAGTCAACATTCTGACGATATACATGCTTTTACTGCTTCACTATGTAAAGTCTTGAATCTCTCTATTCTAGTCATTGAGAATAAAGGAATTTCTAGTCAGACATTACATCTGACATTTCAAGATATATTTCATTGCTTTTACTGCTTCACTATGTAATGAAGTCTTGAATCTCTATTCTCGTCATTGCCCAGAATAAAGGAATTTCTAGTCAGACATTACATCTGACATTTCAAGATATACATTGCTTTACTACTACTTCATTCTAGTCATTGCCAGAATAAAGGAATTTCTTCAGAATCTCTATTACATTGCTCGTCATTGCCCATTCTCGTCAATAAAAATTTCTAGTCAGACATTACATCTGACATTTCAAGATATACATTACTTTTACTGCTTCACTATGTACGAAGTCTTGAATCTCTATTCTCGTCATTGCCCAGAATAAAGGAATTTCTAGTCAGACATTACATCTGACATTTCAAGATATACATTGCTTTTTACTGCTTCACTATGTAATGAAGTCTTGAATCTCTATTCTCGTCATTGCCCAGAATAAAGGAATTTCTAGTCAGACATTACATCTGACATTTCAAGATATACATTGCTTTTACTGCTTCACTATGTACGAAAGTCTTGAATCTCTATTCTCGTCATTGCCCAGAATAAAGAATTTCTAGTCAGACATTTCATCTGACATTTCAAGATATACATTGCTTTTACTACTTCACTATGTACGAGTCTTGAATCTCTATTCTCGTCACGTGCCCAGAATAAAAGGAATTTCTAGTCAGACACACATCTGACATTTCAAGATATACATTGCTTTTACTACTTCACTATGTACGAGTCTTGAATCTATTCTCGTCATTACCCAGAATAAAGAATTCTAGTCATTACATCTGACATTTCAAGATATACATTACTTTACTGCTTCACTATGTACGAAGTCTTGAATCTCTATTCTCGTCATTGCCCAGAATAAAGGAATTTCTAGTCAGACATTACATCTGACATTTCAAGATATACATTGTTTACTACTTCACTATGTTGAACTCGTCATTACTTGTTTTCAGAAGTACATTCTTGAACATTCTATTCTCATTGCTCTCGACATTACATCAGCATTCTTTTTTTTGCTGCTTCACTATGAATAATCTCTATTCTCGTCATTGAAATAAAGGTTTCTAGACATTACATCTGACATTTCAAGATATACATTGCTTTTACTGCTTCACTATGTACGAAGTCTTGATCTCTCTTCTCGTCATTGCCCAGAATAAAGGAATTTCTAGTCAGACATTACATCTGACATTCAAGATATACATTGCTTTTTACTGCTTCACTATGTAATGAAGTCTTGAATCTCTATTCTCGTGTTGCCCAGAATAAAGGAATTTCTAGTCAGACATTGATCTGACATTTCAAGATATACATTGCTTTTTACTACTCACTATGTACGAAGTCTTGAATCTCTATTCTCTCATCATTGCAGAATAAAGGAATTTCTAGTCAGACATTTCATCTGACATTTCAAGATATACATTGCTTTTACTGCTTCACTATGTACGAAGTCTTGAATCTCTTTCTCGTCATTGCCCAGAATAAAGGAATTTCTAGTCAGACATTACATCTGACATTTCAAGATATACATTGCTTTTACTGCTTCACTATGTACGAAGTCTTGAATCTCTATTCTCATCATTGCCCAGAATAAAGGAATTTCTAGTCAGACATTACATCTGACATTTCAAAGATATACATTGCTTTTACTGCTTCACTATGTTGCAAGGGAATCTTGAATCTCTACATTTTAAGATCGTCATTTTAATGCCCAGAATAATCTCTATTCGTCATTACTCAGAATAAAGGGAATTTAGTCAGACATTATATCTGACATTTCAAGATATACATTGCTTTTACTACTTCACTATATGAAGTCTTGAATCTCTATTCGTCATTGCCCAGAATAAAGAATTTCTAGTCCAGACATTTCATCTGACATTCAAGATATACATTGCTTTTACTGCTTCAATATGTAATGAAGTCTTGAATCTCTATTCTCGTCATTGCCCAGAATAAAGGAATTTCTAGCCAGATATTTCATCTGACATTTCAAGATATACATTGCTTTTACTGCTTCACTATGTACGAAGTCTTGAATCTCTATTCTCGTCATTGCCCAGAATAAAAGGAATTTCTCAGAGACATTTCAAGACATATACACTCTTCACTATGTACATCTTTAACATTCTCGTCATTGCCCATAAAGGAATTTCTAGTCAGACATTACATCTGACATTTCAAGATATATTGCTTTTACTACTTCACTATGTGCGAAGTCTTGAATCTCTTCTCATTGCCCAGAATAAAAATTTCTAGTCAGACATTACATCTGACATTTCAAGATATACATTGCTTTTTACTGCTTCACTATGTGCGAAGATCTTGAATCTCTATTCTCATCATTGCCCAGAATAAAGAATTTCTAGTCAGACATTACATCTGACATTTCAAAATATACATTAACTTTACTGCTTCACTTTGAATCACTATGTAAAGGAATTTCGAAAGTCTTTCGAATCTCTATTCCTAAATCATTGCCCAAGAATAAAGGAATTTCTAGTCCAGACATTACATCTGACATTTCAAGATATACATTGCTTTTACTGCTTCACTATGTACGAAGTTCTTGAATCTCTATTCTCATCATTGCCCAGAATAAAGGAATTTCAGTCCAGACATTACATCTGACATTTCAAGATGATTGCACTTTTGTACAAGTCTTGATCTCATTCTCGTCATTGCCCAGAATAAAGGAATTTCGACTGCATTTTACCTGCCATTCCAGGATAGGAAGTTCTATGTAAGAAGTCTCTAATTCTCGTCATTGCCCAGAATAAAGGAACATTTTTTCATATGACATTTCAAGATAACATCATTGCTTTCTGACTGACATTTCAAGACTCTACATTGCATTTACTGCTTCACTAAGTCTTGAATCTCTATTCTCGTCATTGCCCAGAATAAAGATTTCCAGTCAGACATTTCATATGACATTTCAGGATATACATTGCTTTTACGCTTCACTATGTAGAAGTCTTGAATCTCTATTCTCGTCGTGCCCAGAATAAAGAATTTCTAGTCAGACATTACATCTGACATTTCAAAGATACATTGCTTTTACTACTTCACTATGTACGAAGTTTGAATCTCATTCTCGTCATTGCCCAGAATAAAAATTTCTAGTCAGACATTACATCGACATTTCAAAATATACATTGCTTTTACTGCTTCACTATTACGAAGTCTTGAATCTCTATTCTCGTCATTGCCCAGAAATAAAATTTTCTAGTCCAGACATTACATCTGACATTTCAAGATATACATTGCTTTTTTTACTTCAATTATGTACGAAGTTCTTGAATTCTCGTCATTGCCCAGAATAAAAGGAATTTCTAGTCAGACATTACATCTGACATTTCAAGATATACATTATTTTTACTGCTTCACTATGTTGCAGAAGTCTTGAATTGCCCAGAATAAAGAATTCTCGTCATTTCAAGATATACCCACTGAATGTGCAAAAGAATTATTCTCGTCGCCCAAATAAAGGAATTTCTAATTGAACATTTTGTCTGACATTTCAAGATATACATTGCTTTACTGCTTCACTATGTTTCGAAGTCTTGAATCTCTATTCTCGTCATGCCCAGAATAAAGTATTTCTAGTCAGACATTGACCTGACATTTCAAGATATACATTAGCTTTTTACTACTTTACTGTGCACGAAGTCTTGAATCTCTATTCTCGTCATTGCCTGTGAATAAAGGAATTTCTAGTCAGACGTACATCTGACATTTCAAGATATACATTGCTTTTTACTGCTTTACTATGTGCATGATGTCTTGAATCTCATTCTCGTCATTGCTTGAATAAAGGAATTTTAGTCAGACATTACATCGGACATTTCACAAGATATACATTGCTTTTACTACTTCACTATGTAATGAAGTCTTGAATCTCATTCTCGTCATTGCCCAGAATAAAGGAATTTCTAATCCCCAGACATTTCAAGATCTGACATTTCAAGATACTATGTACGAAGTTGAATCTTTACTACTTCACCCAGAATAAAGGAATTTAGTCTTGAATCTACATTCTCGTCATTGCTTTTTACCAGAATAAAAAGTCTCGCGAACTTCATTCCTCGTCACGCTCCAGAATAAAGGAATTTCATTTTACATCTGGATATTTCAAGATATCATTTTTACTGCTTCAATTATGTAACGAAGACTTGAATCTCATTCTCGTCAGTGCCCAGAATAAAGGAATTTCTAGTCAGATATTACATCTGACATTTCAAGATACACATTACTTTTACTGCTCACTATATATCGAAGTCTTGAATCTCATTCTCGTCATTGCCCAGAATAGTTGAATTTTCCAGTTGAACATTACATCTGACATTTCAAGATATACATTGCTTTTACTGCTTCACTATGTACGAAGTCTTGAATCTCTATTCTCGTCATTGCTTAGAATAAAGAATTTCTAGTCAGACATTACATCTGACATTTCAAGATATACATTTAACTTACTGCTTCACTATGTACGAAGTCTTGAATCTATTCTCGTCATTGCCCAAATAAAGAAATTCTAGTCCAGACATACATCGGCATTTCAAGATATACATTGCTTTTACTGCTTCACTATGTACGAAGTCTTGAATCTCTATTCGTCATTGCCCAGAATAAAAGGAATTTCAGTGAGACATTACATCTGACATTTCAAGATATACATTGCTTTTTACTACTTCTTATGTACGAAGTCCTGAATCTCTATTCTCGTCATTGCCCAGAATGTAGGAATTTCTAGTCAGACATTACATCTTGACATTTCAAGATATACATTACTTTTACTGTTTCACTATGTACGAAGTCTGAATTCTATTCTCATCATTGCCCAGAATAAGAGGAATTTCAGTCAGACATTACATCTGGACATTTCAAAATATACATTAACTTACTACTTCACTATGTACGAAGTCTTGAATCTCATTCTAGTCATTGCCCAGGAATAAGGGAATTTCTAGCCAGACATTACATCTGACATTTTAAGATATACATTAACTTTACTACTTCTATACTTAGTCTTGAATTTCTATTCTCGTATCAGAATACTTGAAATAAAGGACATTTCTGACATTTCAGACATTACATCTTTTTACTAGATATACATTAGAACGAATCTCTTCTCGTCATTGCCCAGAATAAAAAAGTTACATCTACATTTCAAAATATACATTGCTTTACTGCTTCACTATGTACGAAGTCTGAATCTCTTTCTCGTCAAGAATAAAGGAATTTCTAGTCAGACATTACTGCTTCACATTGCTTTTACGTTCTTAATCTTGATTCTCTATTCATTTTTTTACTATAAAGAAGATTTCTAGTCAGACATTACATCTGACATTTCAAGATATACATTGCTTTTACTGCTTCACTATATTACGAAGACTTGAATCTCTATTCTCATCATTTTCTGCCCAGAATAAAAGAATTTCTTTTCTTGACATCTGAATCTCTATTCTCGTCATTTCCAGAATAAAGAATTTCTAGTCAGACATTACATTTTTCAAGATATACTTTTTACTACTTCTCACTATGTACGAAGTCTTGAATCTCTATTCTAATCATTGCCCAGAATAAAGGAATTTCTAGTCAGACATTACATCTGACATTTCAAGATATACATTGCTTTTACTACTTCACTATGTACGAAGTCTTGAATCTATTCTCGTCATTGCCCAGAATAAAGAATTTCTAGTCAGACATTACATCTGACATTTCAAGATATACATTGCTTTTACTGCTTCACTATGTACGAAGTCTTGAATCTCTATTCTCGTCATTGCCCAGAATAAAGGAATTTCTAGTCAGACATTACATCTGACATTTCAAGATATACATTAACTTTTTCACTGGCTTCACTATGTCATTTGCAGAAGTCTTGAATCTCTATTCTCGTCATTATGTGAAGACCCAGAATAAATAAAAAGGAATTTCTAGTCAGACATTACATCTGACATTTTTCAAGATATACATTGCTTTTACTACTTCACACTATGTACGAAGTCTTGAATCTCTATTCTCGTCATTGCCATAAAGGAATTTCTAGTCCAGACATTGACATTTCAAGATATACATTGCTTTACTGCTTCTACTATGTACGAAGTCTTGAATCTCTATTCTCGTCATTGCCCAGAATAAAGGAATTTCTAGTCAGACATTACATACATTTCATCTTTTACTGCTTCAATATGACATTTCTAAGACATTACATCTGACATTTTACTGCTTCACTATGTACGAAGACTTGAATCTCTATTCTCATCATTGCTCAGAATAAAAATTTCTAGTCAGACATTACATCTGACATTTCAAGATATACATTGCTTTTTACTGCTTCACCTATGTACGAAGTCTTGAATCTCTATTCTCGTCATTGCCCAGAATAAAGGAATTTCTAGTCAGACATTACATCTGACATTTCAAGATATACATTGCTTTTACTGCTTCACTATGTACGAAGTCTTGAATCTCTATTCTCGTCATTGCCCAGAATAAAGGAATTTCTAGTCAGACATTGGCATCTGACATTTCAAGATATACATTGCTTTACTGCTTCACTATGTACGAAGTCTTGAATCTCTATTCTCATCATTGCCCAGAATAAAGGAATTTCTAATTCAGACATTACATCTGACATTTCAAGATATACATTGCTTTTTACTACTTCACTATGTACGAAGTCTTGAATCTCTATTCTAGTCATTGCCCAGAATAAAGGAATTTCTAGTCAGACATTACATCTGACATTTCAAGATATACATTGCTTTTACTGCTTCACTATATGTACGAAGTCTTGAATCTCTATTCTCGTCATTGCCCAGAATAAAGGAATTTCTAGTCAGACATTACATCTGACATTTCAAGATATACATTGCTTTTTACTTTCTACTTGTATGATAAAAGTTTGGTCCTCTATTCTCGTCATTTCCAGAATAAAGGAATTTCTAGTCACTAGACATTACATCTCATCATTTCAAAATATACATTTCTTTTACTGCTTCACTGACATTTCAAGTTTTTTACTGCTTCACTATGTAAGTCTTGAATCTATTCTCGTCATTGCCCAGAATAAAGGAATTTCTAGTCAGACATTACATCTGACATTTCAAGATATACATTGCTTTTACTGCTTCACTATGTACGAAGTCAATTCTATTCTCGTCATTGCTCAGAATAAAGGAATTTCTAGTCAGACATTACATCTGACATTTCAAGATATACATTGCTTTTTACTGCTTCATCTATGTACGAAGTCTTGAATCTCTATTCTCGTCATTGCCCAGAATAAAGGAATTTCTAGTCAGACATTACATCTGACATTTCAAGATATACATTGCTTTTACTACTTCACTATGTACGAAGTCTTGAATCTCTATTCTCGTCATTTGCCCAGAATAAAAATTTTCTCGAATTTCTACATCATATCTGACATTTCAGATATACATTACATCTGACATTTCAAGCCCAGAATATACATTCTGACTTTTACTGCTTTTTACTACTATGTACGAAGTCTTCGAATCTCTATTCTCGTCATTGCCCAGAATAAAGGAATTTCTAGTCAGACATTACATCTGACATTTCAAGATATACATTGCTTTTACTGCTTCACTATATGTACGAAGACTTGAATCTATTCTCATCATTGCTCAGAATAAAGAATTTCAAGACGATACATTGACATTCAAGATTACATTTTACTACTTCACTATTCTCGTCATTGCCCAGAATAAAGGAATTCTATTCTAAGGCTTTACTGCCAATAAAGTCTTGAATTTCTATTCTCGTCATTGCCCAGAATATTACATCTGACATTTCAAGATATACATTGCTTTTACTGCTTCACTATGTACGAAGTCTTGAATCTCTATTCTCATCATTGCCCAGAATAAAGGAATTTCTAGTCAGACATTACATCTGACATTCCAAGATATATTGCATTTACTGCTTCACTATGTACGAAGTCTTGAATCTCTATTCTCGTCATTGAATAAAGGAATTTCTAGTCAGACATTACATCTGACATTTCAAGATATACATTGCTTTTACTGCTTCACTATGTACGAAGTCTTGAATCTCTATTCTCGTCATTGCCCAGAATAAAGGAATTTCTAGTCAGACATTACATCTGACATTTCAAGATATACATTACTTTACTGCTTCACTATGTACGAAGTCTTGAATCATTCTCAAGAATAAAGGGAATTTCTAGTCAGACATTACTGACATTTCAAGATATACATTGCTTTACTACTTCACTATGTACGAAGTCTTGAATCTCTATTCTCGTCATTGCCCAGAATAAAGGAATTTCTAGTCAGACATTACATCTGACATTTCAAGATATACATTGCTTTTACTGCTTCACTATGTACGAAGTCTTGAATCTCTATTCTCGTCATTGCCCAGAATAAAAGGAATTACATCTGACATTTCAAGATCTACTTCACTATGTACGAAGTCTTGAATCTCTATTCTGTCATTGCCCAGAATAAAGGAATTTCAGTCAGACATTATGACATTTCAAGATATACATTTTTACTGCTTCACTATGTACGAAGTCTTGAATCTCTATTCTCGTCATTGCCCAGAATAAAGGAATTTCTAGATATACAGACATTCACATCTTGACATTCTCGTTTCAAATATATACATTGCTTTTACTATACTTCACTATGTACGAAGTCTTGAATCTCTATTCTCGTCATTGCCCAGAATAAAATTTCTAGTCAGACATTACATTTTTTCAAGATATATATTGCTTTACTGCTTCACTATAAAATAAGTCCTCTATCTCGACCCAGAATAAAGGGAATTCATCTGACATTTCAAGATATACATTGCTTTTACTACTTCACTATGTACGGAAGTCTTGAATCTATTCTCGTCATTGCCCAGAATAAAAGAATTTCTAGTCAGACATTACATCTGACATTCAAGATATACATTGCTTTTACTACTTCACTGTACGAAGTCTTGAATCTCTATTCTCATCATTGCCCAGAATAAAGGAATTTCTAGTCAGACATTACATCTTGACATTTCAAAGATATACATTGCTTTTACTGCTTCACTATGTACGAAGTCTTGAATCTCTATTCTCGTCATTGCCCAGAATAAAAGGAATTTCTAGTCAGACATTACATCTGACGTTTCAAGATATACATTGCTTTTACTGCTTCACTATGTACGAAGTCTTGAATCTCTATTCTCGTCATTGCCCAGAATAAAGGAATTTCTAGTCGAACCATTACATCTGACATTTCAAGATATACATTGCTGCCCTTTTACTGCTTGAATCTCTATTCTCGTCATTGCTCAGAATAGGAATTTCTAGTCTTTACATTCAAAGATATACATTGCTTTTATTCTCATCTCTATTGCCCAGAATAAAGGAATTTCTAGTCAGACATTATCTGACATTTCAAGATATACATTGCTTTACTGCTTCACTATGTACGAGTCTTGAATCTCTATTCTCGTCATTGCCCAGAATAAAGGAATTTCTAGTCAGACATTACATCTGACATTTCAAGATATACATTGCTTTTACTGCTTCACTATGTCATTGCATTTTGTCTTGAATCTCTATTCTCATCATTGCCAGAATAAAGAATTTCTAGTCAGACATTACATCTGACATTTCAAGATATACATTGCATTTACTGCTTCACTATGTACGAAGTCTTGAATCTCTATTCTCGTCATTGCCCAGAATAAAGGAATTTCTAGTCAGACATTACATCGACATTTCAAAGATATACATTGCTTTTTACTGCTTCACTATGTACGAAATCTTGAATCTCTATTCTCGTCATTTGCCCAGAATAAAGGAATTTCTAGTCAGACATTACATCTGACATTTCAAGATATACATTGCTTTTACTGCTTCATATGTACGAAGTTTGAATCTCTATTCTCATCCCAGAATAAAAGGAATTTCTAATTACATCTGACATTTCAAGATATACATTGCATTTACTGCTTACTATGTACTTAGTCTTGAATCTCTTCTCGTCATTGCCCAGAATAAAGGAATTTCTAGTCAGACATTACATCCTGACATTTAAGATATACATTGCTTTTACTGCTTCACTTGATGTCATTGCCCAGAATAAAGGAATTTCTTGACATTACTCCTATTCTCGTCTATTGAAGTCTTGAATCTCTAGTCGTAAAATAAAGAATTTCTAGTCAACATTACATCTGACATTTCAAGATATACATTGCTTTTACTACTTCCTATGTACGAAGTCTTGAATCTCTATTCTCGTCATTACCCCAGAATAAAAGGAATTTCTAGTCAGACATTACATCTGACATTTCAAAATATACATTGCTTTACTGCTTCACTATGTACGAAAGTCTTGAATCTCTCTATTCTCGTCATTGCCCAGAATAAAGGAATTTCTAGTCAGACATTACATCTGACATTTCAAGATATACATTGTTTTACTGCTTCACTATGTGAAGTCTTGAATCTATTCTTCATTGAATCTCTTATTTCTAGTCAGACATTACATCTGACTTTCAGAATAAATTGCTTTTATTTCTATGTCGAACATTATTCATCCTTTGAATAAAGATTTCAAAGACATTACGTTCTTTTTACTACTTCACTAATGTGCAAAGTCTTGAATCTCTATTCTCGTCATTGCCCAGAATAAAAGATTTCTAATTGGACATTACATCTGACATTTCAAGATATACATTGCTTTTACTGCTTCACTATGTACGAAGTCTTGAATCTCTATTCTCGTCATTGCTCAGAATAAAAGGAATTTTAGTCAGACATTACATCGACATTCAAGATATACATTGCTTTTACTGCTTCACTATGTGCAAGTCTTGAATCTCTATTCTCGTGTTGCAGAATAAAGGAATTTCTAGTCAGACATTACATCTGACATTTCCAAGATATACATTGCTTTTTGCACAACCACTATGTACGAAGTCTTGAATCTCTATTCTAAATCATTGCCCAGAATAAAGATTTCTAGTCAGACATACATCTGACATTCAAGATATCATTGCTTTTATAGCTTCACCTATGTACGGAAGTCTTGAATCTCTTCTCATCATTTACCCAGAATAGGAATTTCTAGTCCAGACATTACATCTGACATTTCAAGATATACATTTTTTACTGCTTCACTATGTACGAAGTCTTGAATCTCTATTCTCGTCATTGCCCAGAATAAAGGAATTTCTAGTCAGACATTACATCTGACATTTCAGATATACATTCTTTACTATTCACTATGCTTTTCTCTATTCTCGTCATTGCCCAGAATAAAATTTCTAGTCAGACGTACATCTGACATTTCAAGATATACATTGAACTGCTTCCACTATTCTTGAATCTCTATTTCTCATTGCCCAGAATAAAGGGAATTTCTAGTCAGACATTACATCTGACATTTCAAGATATACATTGCTTTTTACTGCTTCACTATGTGACGAAGTCTTGAATTTCTATTCTCGTCATTGCCCGAATAAAGGAAATTTCTAGTCAGACATTACAGACATTACATTGCTTTTACTGCTTCACTATGTACGAAGATATACATTCTCTTGCTCAGAATAAAAGAATTTCTAGTCAGACACTCTGACATTTCAAGATATACATTGTTTTACTGAAGTCTTGAATCTCTATTCTCGTCATTGCTCAGAATAAAGGAATTTCTAGTCAGACATTACATCTGACATTTCAAGATATACATTGCTTTTTACTGCTTCACTATGTCTCTATTCTCGTCAAGAATAAAAGGAATTTCTTCCAGACATTACATCTATTTCAAGATATACATTGTCATTGCCCAGAATCTCTATTCTCGTCATTGCCAGAATAAAAGGAATTTCTAGTCAGACATTACATCTGACATTTCAAGATATACATTGTTTACTACTTTCACTATGTACGAAGTCTTGAATCTATTCTCGTCATTGCCCAAGTTTCTTCAGACATTACTCTTTCATTCTTTTACTGCTTCACTATATTTGAAGTCAATTCTATTCTCGTCATTGCCCAGAATAAAGGAATTTCTAGTCAGACATTACATCTGACATTTCAAGATATACATTGCTTTTACTACTTCACTATGTACGAAGTCTTGAATCTCTATTCTCGTCTGTTGCCCAGAATAAAGGAATTTCTAGTCAGACATTACATCTGACATTTCAAGATATACATTGCTTTTTACTATCTTCTTACTATGTCATTGCGAAGTCTTGAATTACTCTATTCAAGTCATTGCTTTTACCAGAATAAAGGAATTTCTAGTCCAGACATTACATCTGACATTTCAAGATATACATTGCTTTTACTACTTCACTATGTACGAAGTCTTGAATCTCTATTCTCGTCATTGCCCAATAAAGGAATTTCTAGTCAGACATTACATCTGACATTCAAGATATACATTGCTTTTTACTGCTTCATGTATTGAAGTCTTGAATCTATTCTCATCATTGCTCAGAATAAGGAATTTCTAGTCGACATTACATCTGGATATTCAAAGATATATTGCTTTTACTGCTTCACTATGTACGAAGTCTTGAATCTCTATTCTCGTCATTTAGAATAAAGGAATTTCTAGTCAGACATTACGTGACATTTCAAGATATACATTGCTTTACTGCTTCACTATGTATTTAGAAGTCTTGAATCTCTATTCTCGTCATTGCCCAGAATAAAGGTTCTAGTCAGACATTACATCTTGACATTTCAAGATATACATTGCTTTTACTGTGAAGTCTTGAATCTCTATTCTCATCATTGCCAGGCGAGAATTTCAGTCAGACATTACATCTGACAAATATCTCTTTTATTTTCTCTTGTCTCTATTCTAGCCCAGAATAAAGGAATTTCTAGTCAGACATTACATCTGACATTTCAAGATATCATTGCTTTTACTGCTTCCACTATGTACGAAGTCTTGAATCTCTATTCTCGTCATTGCCCAGAATAGTAGAATTTCTAGTCAGACTACTTCACTACATCTGACATTCTCGTCATTGCCCAGATATACATCTGACATTTCAAGGAATATACTGCTTCACTATGTACGAAGTCTTTGAATCTCTATTCTCGTCATTGCCCAGAATAAGGAATTTCTAGTCAGACATTACATCCCACTATATTTGACATTCTATTCGTCATTGCAAGAATAAAGAGTACATTGCTTTTACATTTCAAGATTCTACTATGTACGAAGATTCTCGTGAAATAAGGAATTTCTATCAGACATCATCTGACATTCAAGATATCCTTTTAACTTCAAAGGAAATCCCTTTCTAGTTGCAGACATTTCATCTGACCATTTTCAAGATATACATTGCTTTTACTGCTTCACCATGTACGAAGTCTTGAATCCTCTATTCTCGTCATTGCCCAGAATAAAGGAATTTCTAGTCAGACATTACATCTGATATTTCAAGATATACATTGCTTTTTACCACTTCACTATGTAACAGTTCTTGAAATAAAGATTTCTAGTCGATTCGACATCATTGCCCAGAATAAAGGAATTTCTAGTCGACATTACATCTGACATTTCAAGATACATTGCTTTTACTGTTTACTTTATGTACGAAGTCTTGAATCTCTATTCTCGCTCATTGCTCAGAATAAAGGGGGAATTTCTAGTCAGACATTACATCTGACATTTCAAGATATACATTGCTTTTACTGCTTCACTATGTACGAAGTCTTGAATCTCTATTCTCGTCATTGCCCAGAATAAAGGAATTTCTAGTCAGACATTACATTTCAAGATATTTCACATTATACATTTGAATCTATTCTCGTCATTGCCAGAATTTATGACTGCATCGAATTTCAAGATTGAATCTGTAGCTTCATTCGAAGTCTTGTCTCTACGAGAATAAAGGAATTTCCTCAGACATTACATCTACATTTCAAGATATACATTGCTTTTACTGTTCATGTAATAAAGGAATCTCTATTCGTCATTTGACCAGAATAAAGGAATTTTACATCTGACATTTCAAGAACTGCTTCATATGTACATTTGAATCTTTTCTCGTGCCCAGAATAAAAGGAATTTCTAATTAGTACGAAGTTTACTGAATCTCTATTCTAGTCATTGCCTGGAATAAAAGGAATTTCTAGTCAGACATTGGCATCCTGACATTTCAAGATATACATTGCTTTACTGCTTACCTTGTAATGAAGTCTTGAATCTATTCTCATCATTGCCCAGAATAAAGGAATTTCTAGTTCAGACATTACATCTGACATTTCAAGATATACATTGCTTTTTACTTGAATCTCTACCTGTATGCCGAGTCTTTGAATTTCTAGTCAGACATTACATCTCATTTCAAGATATACATTGCTTTTACTACATTTGAACATCTGACATTTCAAGATATACATTGCTTTCAAGATATACATTGCTTTGCTTCACTATGTACGAAGTCTTGAATCTCTATTCTCGTCATTGCCCAGAATAAAGTGGAATTTCTAGTCAGACATTACATCTGACATTTCAAGATATACATTGCTTTTTTCACTATGTTCATCTATGTACGAATAAAAATTATTTCTAGTCAGACATTACATCTGAATTTCTCTATTGCTCTACTTCACTATGTGTTTAGAATAAAGATTTCTAATCCAGAATTTCTAGTCAGACATACTTCACATCTGGATATTCTCGTCAAGATATTTCTGGACATTGCTTTACTGTTTTACTGCATGTACGAAGTCTTGAATCTCTATTCTCGTCATTGCCCAGAATAAAGGAATTTCTAGTCAGACATTACATCGACATTTCAAGATATACATTGCTTTTACTGCTTCACTATGTACGAAGTCTGAATCCCATTCTCGTCATTGCCCAGAATAAAGGAATTTTAAACTAGTCGACATTTCAAGATATACATTGGTTTACTAAGTCTTGTACTTATTCTCATCATTGCCCGAATAAAGGGAATTTCTAGTCAGACATTACATCTGACATTCTCAAGATATATACTGTTTTACTGCTTCACTATGGGTAATGAAGTCTTGAATCTCTATTCCTGTCATTGCTTCAGAATAAAGGAATTTCTGAATCGACATTACATCTGACATTTCAAGATATACATTGCTTTTAGATATATATTTGAATCTTTTACGTCATTGCCCAGAATTTACATTACATCTGGACATTTCAAGATATATGTACGAAGTCTTGAATCTCTATTCTCGTCATTGCCCAGAATAAAGGGGAATTTCTAGTCGTAGACATTACATCTGGATATTTCAAGATATACATTGCTTTTACCACTTCACTATGTAATGGTCTTTAAATTTCATTCTCGTCATTGCCTAGAATAAAGGAATTTCTAGTCAGACATTACATCTGACATTTCAAGATATACATTGCTTTACTGCTTCACTATGTACGAAGTCTTGAATCTCTATTCTCGTCATTGCCTGGAATAAAGGGAATTTCTAGTCAGACATTACATCTGACATTTCAAGATATAACTGTTTTACCATGTACGAAGTGCTGAATTTACTGCTTCACTATGTACGAAGTCTTGAATCTCTATTCTCGTCATTGCCCAGAATAAAGGAATTTCTAGTCAGACATTACATCTGACATTTCAAGATATACATTGCTTTTTACTGCTTCACTATGTACGAAGTCTTGAATCTCTATTCTCGTCATTGCCCAGAATAAAAGGAATTTCTAGTCAGACATTACATCTGACATTTCAAGATATACATTGCTTTTTACTGCTTCACTATGTACGAAGTCTTGAATCTCTATTCTCGTCACGCCCAGAATAAAGGAATTTCTAGTCAGACATTACATCTGACATTTCAAGATATACATTGCTTTTTACTGCTTCACTATGTACGAAGTTCTGAATCTCTATTCTCGTCATTGCTCAGAATAAAGGAATTTCTAGTCAGACATTACATCTGACATTTCAAGATATACATTGCTTTTACTGCTTCACTATGTACGAAGTCTTGAATCTCTATTCTCGTCATTGCCCAGAATAAAATTTCTAGTCCAGACATTACATCTGACATTTCAGATAACATTGAATTTACTACTTCACTGCTTACGAAGTCTTGAATCTCTATTCTCGTCATTGCCCCCAGAATAAAGGAAATTTCTAGTCAGACATTACATCCTGACATTTCAAGATATACATTATTTTTACTGAAGCTATGTACGAAGTCTTGAATCTCTATTCTCATCATTTGCCCAGAATAAAGGAATCTAGTCCAGACATTACATCTGACATTTCAAGATATACATTGCTTACTACTTCACTATGTGTATTTAGAAGTCTTGAATCTCTATTCTAGTCATTGCCCAGAATAAAAGATTTCTAGTCAGACATTACATCTGACATTTCAAGATATACATTGCTTTTACTGCTTCACTATGTACGAAGTCTTGAATCTCTATTCTCGTCATTGCCCAGAATAAAGATTTCCTAGTCCAGACATTACATCTGAATTCTAGTCCAGACATTACATCTGACATTTCAAGATATACATTGCTTTTACTGCTTCACTATGTACGAAGTCTTGAATCTCTCTATTCTCGTCATTGCCCAGAATAAAAATTTCTAGTCAGACATTACATCTGACATTTCAAGATATACATTGCTTTTTACTGCTTCACTATGTAATTGAAGTCTCTATTCTCGTCATTGCCCAGAATAAAGAATTTCTAGTCAGACATTACATCTGACATTTCAAAGAATTTCTTTTACTACTTCACTATGTACATCTTGAATCTCTATTCTCGTCATTGCCCAGAATAAAGGGAATTTCTAATCAGACATTACATCTGACATTTCAAGATATACATTGCTTTTACTACTTCACTATGTAATGAAGTCTTGAATCTCTATTCTCGTCATTGCCCAGAATAAAGGAATTTCTAGTCAGACATTACATCTGACATTTCAAGATATACATTGCTGCTTTTACTGCTTCACTATGTACGAAGTCTTGAATCTCATTTCTCGTCATTGCCCTCTATTCTCGAGAATAAAGGAATTTCTAGTCAGACATTACATCTGACATTTCAAGATATACATTGCTTTTTACTACTTCACTATGTAACAAGTCTTGAATCTCTATTCGCGTCATTGCCCAGAATAAAGGGAATTTCTAGTCAGACATTACATCTGACATTTCAAGATATACATTGCTTTTACTGCTTCACTATGTACGAAGTCTTGAATCTCTATTCTCATCATTGCTCAGAATAAAGGAAATTTCTAGTCAGACATTACATCTGACATTCAAGACATTGCTTTTTTACTGCTTCAGATATACTATTCTCGTCATTGCTAAAATTTACTGCATTACATCTGACATTTAAGATACATTGTTTTACTGTTCACCTATGTACAGTCTTGAATCTCTATTCTCGTCATTGCCCAGAATAAAGGAATTTCTAGTCAGACATTACATCTGACATTTCAAGATATACATTGCTTTTACTACTCACTATGTACGAAGTCTTGAATCATTCTCGTCATTGCCCAGAATAAAGGAATTTCTAGTCGACATTACATATCTGACATTTCAAGATATACATTGCTTTTACTGCTTCACTATGTAATGAAGTCTTGAATCTCCTATTCCTCGTCATTGCCCAGAATAAAGGAATTTCTAATGACACATCTGACATTTCAAGATATACATTGCTTTTACTACTTCACTATGTACGAAGTCTTGAATCTCATTCTCGTCATTGCCCAGAATAAGGAATTTCTAGTCAGACATTACATCTGACATTTCAAGATATACATTGCTTTACTGCTTCCACTATGAAAGATCTTGTCTATTCTCATCATTGCTCAGAATAAAGGAATTTCTAGTCAGACATTACATCTGACATTTCAAGATATACATTGCTTTTACTGCTTCACTATAATGAAGTCTTGAATCTATTCTTCTTGCCCTAAAGATTTCGTCATTGCCCTGAATATAATTGAATTTACTGCTTCACTATGTACGAAGACTTACATTCTCATCGTGCTCAGAATAAAACATTTCTAGTCCAGACATACATTGCTTTATACATTGCTTTTACTGCTTCATACGAAGTCTTGAATCTCTATTCTCGTCATTGCCCAGAATAAAGGAATTTCTAGTCAGACATTACATCTGACATTTCAAGATATACATTGCTTTTTACTGCTTCATCTATGTACGAAGTCTTGAATCTCTATTTCTCGTCATTGCCCAGAATAAAGGAATTTCTTTTTAGTCAGACATTACATCTGACATTTCAAGATATACATTGCTTTACTCGCACGAAGTCTTGAATCTCTATTCTCATCAATGAGAATAAAGGAATTTCTAGTCGACATTACATCTGACATTTCAAGATATACATTGCTTTATACTTTACTGCAGTAATAAAGGAATTACATCCAACATTTCTCGATCAGTCAGAAATAAAGGAATTTCAGTCAGACATTACATCTGACATTTCAAGATATACATTGCTTTTACTACTTCACTATGTATGAAGTCTTGAATCTCTATTCTCGTCATTGCCCAGAATAAAGGAATTTCCTGAGTCAAACCCATTACATCTGACATTTCAAGATATACATTGCTTTTACTGTTTTCTATTATGTACTTAGTTCTCTATTCTCGTCATTGCTCGTCAAAGGAATTAGTCAGAATTACGGACATTTCAAGATATATACATTGCTTTTACCAGACTATGTACGAAGTCTGACATTTCAAGAATACATTTTCTTTTGCACTACTACTTCACTATGAAGTCTTGAATCTCTATTCTCGTCATTGCCCAGAATAAAGGAATTTCTAGTCAGACATTACATCTGACATTTCAAGATATACATTGCTTTTACTACTTCACTATGTAATGAAGTTTGAATCTCATTCTCGTCATTGCCCAGAATAAAGGGACTTCTAGTCGACATTACATCTGACATTTCAAGATATATGTATTGCTTTTTACTACTTTCACTATGTACGAAGTCTTGAATCTCTATTCTCGTCATTGCCCAGAATAAAGGGGAATTTCTAGTCGACATTGGCATCTTGACATTTCAAGATATACATTGCTTTTAATACTTCATTATGTAATGGTCTTTGAATCTTATTCTCGTCATTGCCTAGAATAAAGGAATTTCTAGTCAGACATTACATCTGACATTTCAAGATATACATTGCTTTACTGCTTCACTATGCAATGGTTCTAATCATTCGTTCTCGCCCAGAATAAAGGGAATTTCTAGTCAGACATTACATCTGACATTTCAAGATATACATTGCTTTACTGTTTTACCTATGTAATGAAGTCTTGAATCTTATTCTCGTCATTGCCCAGAATAAGGAATTTCAGTCAGACATTATCCTGACATTTCAAGATATACATTGCTTTTACTGCTCAATTAACGAAGACTTGAATCTCATTCTCACTTGCCCAGAATAAAGGAATTTCTAGTCAGACATTACATCTGACATTTCAAGATATACATTGCTTTTACTGCTCACTATGATTCAAGTCTGAATCTCTATTCTCGTCATTGCCCAGAATAAAAGATTTCTAGTCAACGGCCCATCTGACATTTCTATTTGCTTTTACTGCTTCACTATGTGCCTTGAATCTCTATTCTCGTCATTGCCCATAAAAGAATTTCTAGTCAGACATTACATCTGACATTTCAAGATATACATTACTTTTACTGTTTCACTATGTACGAAGTCTCTCAATTGCCCAGAATAAAGGAATTTCTAGTCAGACATTACATCTGACATTTCAAGATATACCATTACTTTACGTACGAAGTCTTGAATCTCTATTCTCGTCCCCCAGAATAAAGGAATTTCTAGTCAGATATTTCATCTGACATTTCAAGATATACATTGCTTTACTATATTTTGATCTTGAATCTCTATTCCATCGTTGCTCAGAATAAAATTTCTAGTCAGCTGACATTTCAAGATATACATTGCTTTTACTGCTTCACTATGTACGAAGTCTTGAATCTCTATTCTCGTCATTTGCCCAGAATAAAGGAATTTCTAGTCAGACATTACATCTGACATTTCAAGATATACATTGCTTTTACTGCTTCACTATGTACGAAGTCTTGAATCCTCTATTCTCGTCATTGCCCAGAATAAAAGGGAATTTCTAGTCAGACATTACATCTGACATTTCAAGATATACATTGCTTTTACTGTAGCACTATGTAATGAAGTCTTGAATCTCTATTCTCGTCATTGCCCAGAATAAAGGAATTTCTAGTCAGACATTACATCTGACATTTCAAGATATTGCTTTTACTGCTTCACTATGTACGAAGTCTTGAATCTCTATTCTCGTCATTGCCCAGAATAAAGGAATTTCTAGTCAGACATTACATCACATTTCAAGATATACATTGAATTTACTACTTCACTTACGAAGTCTTGAATCTCTATTCTCGTCATTGCCCAGAATAAAGGAATTTCTAGTCAGACATTTAATCTAGCATTTCAAGATATACATTGCTTTTACTGCTTCACTATGTACGAAGTCCTGAATCTCTACATTGAATAAAAGGAATTTCTAGTCAGACATTACATCTGACATTTCAAGATATACATTGCTTTTTACTGCTTCACTATGTACGAAGTCTTGAATCTCTATTCTAGTCATTGCCCAGAATAAAGGAATTTTCTAGTCAGACGTTACATCTGACATTTCAAGATATACATTGCTTTTACTGCTTCACTATGTACGACTTGAATTCTCATCATTGCTCAGAATAAAAGGAATTTCTATCAGACATTACATCCTGACATTTCAAGAATATACATTGCTTTTACTGCTTCACTATGTGCATCTTGAATCTCTATTCTCGTCATTGCCCAGAAAAATTTCTAGTCCAGACATTTCATCTGAGTTTCAGACATTGCTTTACCAGTTCACTTTACATTACATTCTCGACCCCCAGAATTTTCAGTCAGATACTTTCAAGCTTCACTGCTTCACTATGTAAGAAGTCTTGAATCTCTATTCTCATCATTTGCCCAGAATAAAGGAATTTCTAGTCAGAATCTCATTTCTAGTCATTACCCAGAATAAAGATTTCTATCCCCTGACATTTCAAGATATACATTGCTTTTACTGCTTCACTATGTTGAAGTCTTGAATCTCTATTCTCATCATTGCCCAGAATAAAAGGAATTTTCTAGTCAGACATTACATCTGACATTTCAAGATATACATTGCTTTACTACTTCACTGTACGAAGTCTTGAATCTCTATTCTCGTCATTGCCCAGAATAAAAGGAATTTCTAGTCAGACATTACATCTGACATTTCAAGATATACATTACTTTTACTGCTTCACTACATCTTGCTCTCTATTCTCGTCATTGCCCAGAATAAAGGAATTTCTAGTCAGACATTACATCTGACATTTCCAAGATATACATTGCTTTTTAGCTTCTATGAAGTCTTGAATCTCTATTCTCGTCATTGCCCAGAATAAAGAACATTACATCTGACATTTCAAAGATCAGACTATTCCTATGTACGATCTTGAATCATTCTCGTCATTGCCCAGAATAAAGGAATTTCTGATCCATTGCTTTCAAAGATATACTACCTACTTCACTATGTACGAAGTCTTGAATCTCTATTCTCCATTGCCCAGAATAAAGGAATTTCTAGTCAGACATTACATCTGCCCAGAACTGCTTCACTAATCTTGAATCTATTCTATTGCCAGAATAAAGGAGTCAGACATCTGACATTTCAAGACATTTGAATCTCTATTCTCGTCATCTAGTCAGACATTACATCTGACATTTCAAGATATACATTGCTTTACTACTTCACTATGTACTGAAGTCTTGAATCTCTAATATTGGGGAATTTCTAGTCATACATTGCTTTTCAAGATATACATTGCTTTTATGCTTCAATGTGCGAAGTCTCTATTCTCATCATTGCTCAGAATAAAATTTCTAGTCAGACATTACATCTGACCAGAATATTTTGAAGTCTTGAATTCTCGTCATTGCACCCAGAATAAAAGATTTCTACTTACATCTGACATTTAAGATATACATTGCTTACTGCTTCACACTATGTACGAAGTCTTGAATCTCTATTCTCGTCATTGCCCAGAATAAAGGAATTTCTAGTCAGACATTACCCATGACATTTCAAGATATACATTGCTTTACCACTATGTACGAAAGCCTTGAAATTTTGGCCCCGTCAGAAAGCTCAGAATATACTTGAATCTCTCTCTATTCTCGTCATTGCCAGAATAAAGGAATTTCTAGTCAGACATTACATCTGATTTCATATACATTGCTTTTAAGATATCTCTATTCATTGCCCAGAATTTTCTAGTCTTACATCTGACATTTCAAGATATACATTGCTTTTACTGCTTCACTATGTAAAGTCTTGAATCTCTATTCTCGTCATTGCCCAGAATAAAGGAATTTCTAGTCAGACATTACATCTGACATTTCAAGATATACATTGCTTTTACTGCTTCACTATGTACGAAGTCTTGAATCTCTATTCTCGTCATTGCCCAGAATAAAGGAATTTCTAGTCAGACATTACATCTGACATTTCAAGATATACATTGCTTTTTACTGCTTCACTATGTACGAAGTCATTGAATCTCTATTCTCTGTTTCATTGCCCAGAATAAATTCTCGGAATTTTCTAGTCAGACATTACATCTGACATTTCAAGATATACATTGCTTTTACTGCTTCACTATGTACGAAGTCTTGAATCTCTATTCTCGTCATTGCCCAGAATAAAGGAATTTCTAGTCAGACATTACATCTGACATTTCAAGATATACATTGCTTTTACTACTTCACTATGTACGAAGTCTTGAATCTCTATTCTCGTCATTGCCCAGAATAAAGGAATTTCTAGTCAGACATTACATCTGACATTTCAAGATATACATTGCTTTTACTACTTCACTATGTACGAAGTCTTGAATCTCTATTCTCGTCATTGCCCAGAATAAAGGAATTTCTAGTCAGACATTACATCTGACATTTCAAGATATACATTGCTTTTACTGCTTCACTATGTACGAAGTCTTGAATCTCTATTCTCGTCATTGCCCAGAATAAAGGAATTTCTAGTCAGACATTACATCTGACATTTCAAGATATACATTGCTTTTACTGCTTCACTATGTACGAAGTCTTGAATCTCTATTCTCGTCATTGCCCAGAATAAAGGAATTTCTAGTCAGACATTACATCTGACATTTCAAGATATACATTTTTACTTTCACTATGTCTTTTGACTCTATTCGTCATTGCCCAGAATAAAAGAATTTCTATCAGACATACATCTGAAGTATACATTGAATCTTCACTATTCTCTTGAATCTCTATTCTCCATTGCCCAGAATAAAGGAATTTCTAGTCAGACATTACATCTGACATTTCAAGATATACATTGCTTTTTACTGCTTCACTATGTACGAAGTCTTGAATCTCTATTCTCGTCATTGCCCAGAATAAAAGGGAATTTCTAGTCAGACATTACATCTGACATTTCAAGATATACATTGCTTTTACTGCTTCACTATGTACGAAGTCTTGAATCTCTATTCTCGTCATTGCCCAGAATAAATAGTTCTAGTCAGACATTACATCTGACATTCTCAAGATACATCGTTTTTACTACTCTCACTATGTAATAGTCTTTGGATCTCATTCTCGTCATTGCCCAGAATAAAGAATTTCTGTCGATATTGATCTGACATTTCAAAGACATACATTGCTTTTACTGTTTCACTATGTACGAAGTCTTGAATCTCTATTCTCGTCATTGCCCAGAATAAAGGGAATTTCTAGTCAGACATTGACCTGGATATTTCAAGATATACATTGCTTTACTGCTTCACTCATAATAGTTCTTTGAATTTTCATTCTCGTCATTACCATAGAATAAAGGGAATTTGTTTTACATTACATCTATCATTTCAAGATATACATTGCTTTTTACTGTTTCACTATGTTCGAAGTCTTGAATCTCTATTCTCGCTCATTGCCTAGAATAAAGAATTTCTAGTCAGACATTTCATCTGACATTTCAAGATATACATTGCTTTTTACTACTCACTATGTACGAAGTCTTGAATCTTATTCTCGTCATTGCTCAGAATAAAAGGAATTTCTAGGTCAGACATTACATCTGATATTTCCAAGATATATTGCTTTTACTTCGTCAATATGTAAGAAGTCCTGAATCTCTATTCTCGTCATTGCCTCAGAATAAAGGAATTTAGTCAGACATTACATCTGACATTTCAAGATATACATTACTTTTTACTGCTTCAATATGTTCGAAGTCTTGAATCTCTATTCTCGTCATTGCCCAGAATAAAGGAATTTCAGTCAGACATTTCATCTGACATTTCAAGATATACATTGCTTTTTATCACTTCACTTATGTTCGAAGTCTTTGAATTTATTCTTGTCATTGCCCAGAATAAAGAATTTAGTCAGATATTTCATAGACATTTCAAGATATACATTGCTTTACTGCTTCTTACATCCGTCTTGAATTCTATTCTTGTCAAGAATAAAGTAATTTAAATGATACATTCATATATATATTTGCTTTTACTGCTTCACTATGTAATAAGTCTTGAATTTATTCTCGTCATTGCCCAGAATAAAGGAATTTCTAGTCATATATTACATCTGACATTTCAAGACATATACTTTTACTTACTTCTTGTACTATGTATTTAAGTCTTGAAAATCTCTATTCTCGTCATTGCCTACAGAATAAAGAATTTAGTCAGACATCAGACCTGACATTTCAAGATATACATTGCTTTTACTGCTTCAATATGTACGAAGTCTTGAATCTCTATTCTAGTCATTGCCCAGAATAAAGGAATTTGCTGACATTACATATGACATTTCAAGATATATACATTGCTTTTTACTGCTTCAATATAAGAAGTCATGAATCTCTATTCTCGTCATTGGAATAAAGTTAGGAATTTCTAGTCAGATATTTCTGACATTTCAAGATATACATTGCTTTTACTGCTTCACTATGTGCGAAATCATGAATCTCTATTCTCGTCATTGCTCAGAATAAAGGAATTTCTAGTCAGACATTACATCTGACATTCAAGATATACATTGCTTTTACTGTTTCACTGTGTACGAAGTTCATGAATCTCTATTCTCGTCATTGCCCAGAATAAAGGAATTTCCTAGTCAGACATTACATCTGACATTTCAAGATATACATTGCTTTTTACTGCTTCACTATGTAATGAAGTCTTGAATCTCTATTCTCGTCATTGCCCAGAATAAAAGAATTTCTAGTCAGAGACATTACATCTGACATTTCAAAGATATACATTGCTTTTTACTGCTTCACTATGTGCGAAGTCTTGAATCTCTATTCTCGTCATTGCCTGAATAAAGGAATTTCTAGTCAGACATTACATCTGACATTTCAAGATATACCATTGCTTTTTTAATGCTTCACTATGTACGAAGTCTTGAATCTCTATTCTCGTCATTGCCCAGAATAAAGGAATTTCTAGTCAGACATTACATCTGACATTCAAGATATACATTGCTTTTACTGCTTCAATATGTAAGAAGTCTTGAATCCTCTATTCGTCATTGCCTGAATAAAGGAATTTCTAGTCAGACATTTCATATGACATTCAAGATATACATTGCTTTACTGCTTCAATATGTACGAAGTCTTGAATCTCATTCTCGTCATTGCTCAGAATAAGGAATTTCTAGTCAGACATTACATCTGACATTTCAAGATATATTTGCTTTACTGCTTCCAAGATCTCCTATTCTCGTCATTGCATTGTCAGACATTTCTGACATTCAAGATATACGTGCTTTTTACACTATGTTCGAAGTCTTGAATCTCTATTCTCGTCATTGCCCAGAATAAAGGAATTTCTAGTCAGACATTATCCTGACATTTCAAGATATACATTACTTTACTGACATTTCAAGATCTCTATTCTCGTCATTGCCCAGAATAAAGGAATTTCTAGTCAGATATTTCCTTATGACATTTCAAGATATACGTTACTGCTTCACTATGTACTTTGAATCTCTATTCTCAATGTTGCCCAGAATAAAAGAATTTCTAGTCAGACATTACATCCGACATTTCAAGATATACATTGCTTTTACTGGCTTCACCATGTACGAAGTCTTGAATCTCATTCCTCGTCATTGCCCAGAATAAAGGAATTTCCTAGTCAGACATTACATCTGACATTTCAAGATATATGCTTTACTGCTTTTTACGAAGCTTCACGTCATGTAATGAAAGTCATCTTTTCAAGAATACATTAGCTATTCGTCATTCGCTCAGAATAAAGGAATTTCCTAATGACATTTCATCTGACATTTCAAGATATACATTGCTTTTACTGCTTCAATATGTAAGAGAAGTCTTGAATCTCATTCTCGTCATTGCTCAGAATGAGAATTTCTAGTCAGATATTTCATCTGACATTTCAAGATATACGACTTGCTTTTTTACTGCTTCACTATGTTCGAAGTCTTGAATTTCTATTCTCGTCATTGCCCAGAATAAAAGGAATTTCTAGTCAGACATTACATCTGACATTTCAAGATATACATTGCTTTTACTGCTTCCACTATGTACGAAGTCTTGAATCTCTATTCTCGTCATTGCCCAGAATAAAGGGAATTTCTAGTCAGATATTACATCTGACATTTCAAGATATATATTGTTTTTACTACATTTTCACTATGTACGGAAGTCTTGAATTTATTCGTCATTGCCCAGAATAAAGGAATTTCTAGTCGACATTACATATGGACATTTCAAGATACATTGCTTTACTACTCAATATGTAAGAAGTCTTAATCTATATTCTCATTGCCCAGAATAAAGGAATTTAGTCAGATATTTCATCTGATATTTCAAGATATACATTGCTTTTTTACTACTTCAGATATACATTCTCGTCATTGCTTAAAGGAATTTCTGACATTACATCTGACATTTCATATGTACGACTATAACACGAGTCTTGAATCTCTATTCTCGTCATTGCCCAGAATAAAAGGAATTTCTAGTCAGACATTACATCTGACATTTCAAGATATACATTGCTTTTACTGCTTCACTATGTACGAAGTCTTGAATCTCTATTCTCGTCATTGCCCAGAATAAAGGGAATTTCCTGGTCAGACATCAGATTTCAGATACATTGCTTTTACTACTTCACTATGTACGAAGTCTTGAAACTTTATTCTCGTCATTGCCCAGAATAAAGGAATTTCTAGTCAGACATTACATCTGACATTTCAAGATATATACTTGCTTTTAATGGCTTCCACTATGTACGAAGTCCTGAATCTCATTCTCGTCATTGCTCAGAATAAAGGAATTTCTAGTCAGACGTTACATCTGACATTTCAAGATATACATTTTTACTTCTTTACTATGTTCTGCGAATCTCTATTCTCGTCATTGCCCAGAATAAAGGAATTTCCTGTCGACATTACATCTGACATTTCAAGATATATATTGCTTTTTTACTGAATGTCTTGAATTCTATTCTCGTCATTGCTTAGAATAAAGGAATTTCTAGTCAGACATTTCATCTGACATTTCAAGATATACATTTTACTACTTCACTATGTACGAAGGGGAATCTTGAATCTCTATTCTCGTCATTGCCCAGAATAAAGGTACCTAGTCAGACATTACATCTGACATTTCAAGATATACGTTGCTTTTTACTGCTTCACTATGTGCAAGTCTTGAATCTCTATTCTCGTCATTGCCCAGAATAAAGGAATTTCTAGTCAGACATTACGTCTGACATTTCAAAGATATCACATTACTTTTCTTCACTATGTACGAAGTCTTGAATCTCTATTCTCGTCATTGCTCAGAATAAAGGAACTCTAATCAGACATTACATCTGACATTTCAAGATATACATTACTTTCCTGCTTCAATATGTAAAGAAGTCTTGAATCTCTGTTCTCGTCATTGCCCAGAATAAAGGAATTTCTAGTCATCTGACATTTCAAGATATACATTGCATTTCAAGAAGTATGAATTTCATTTCGCTGCCGCTCAGGAATAAAGGAATTTTCCACTGCTTCAATTTGTAGCTTTTACTGCTTCACCATGTAATGAATCTCTATTCTCGTCATTGCCCAGAATAAAGGAATCTAGTCAGATATTTCATCTGACATTTCAAGATATACATTGCTTTTATCTGCTTCACTATGTACGAAGTCTTGAATCTCTATTCTAAATGTTGAATAAAGGAATTTCTAGTCAGACATTACATCCTGACATTTCAAGACATACATTGCTTTTACTGCTTCACTATGCATAAACAGATCTCTATTCTCGTCATTGCCCAGAATAAAGGAATTTCTAGCCGACATTACATCTGACATTTCAAGATATATTGCTTTTTACTGCTTCACTATGTGAAGTCTTGAATCTCTATTCTCGTCATTGCCCAGAATAAAAGGAATTTAGTCAGACATTACATCTGACATTTCAAGATATACATTACTTTTCTTTCACTATGCACGAAGTCTTGAATCTCTATTCTCGTCATTGCCCAGAATAAAGGAATTTCTAGTCAGACATTACATCTGACATTTCAAGATATACATTGCTTTTACTGTCTTCACTATGTAAGAAGTCTTGAATCTCATTCTCATTGCCCAGAATAAAGGAATTTCTAGTCAGACATTACATCTGACATTTCAAGATATACGGTACTTTTACTGCTTCAATATGTAAGAAGTCTTGAATCTCTATTCGCCATTGCCCAGAATAAAGGGAATTTCTAGTGACATTTCATATGACATTTGAAGATATACATTGCTTTTTACTGCTTAATATGTAAAAGTCTTGAATCTCTATTCTCGTCATTGCCCAGAATAAAGGAATTTCTAGTCAGACATTCCAAGATCATTGCTTTACTACTTCACTATGTATATACTCGTCATTGCCCAGAATTTTCTGACTGCTTCATCTGACATTTAAAGGGTGAAGTCTTGAATCTCTATTCTCGTCATTGCCCAGAATAAAGGAATTTTCTGAGAATTTCATATGACATTTCAAGATATACATTGCTTTTTACTGCTTCACTATGTACGAAGTCTTGAATTTATTCTCGTCATTGCCCAGAATAAAGGAATTTTCAAGTCAGACATTTCATACATTTCAAAGATATACATTTTTTACTGCTTCACTCTTGAATCTCTATTCTCGTATTACTTGAAGTCTTGAATATGACATTTCAAGATATATTCTCGTTCATTGCTTAATCTCTATTCTCGAATTGCCCAAATAAGAATTTCTAGTCAGACATTACATCTGACATTTCAAGATATACATTGCTTTTACTGCTTCACTATGTACGAAGAATAAAGGAATCTCTATTCTCGTGTTGCATGACATTTCAAGATACATTACATCGGCAAATATTTGCTTTTACTGCTTCACTATGTTCGTCTTGAATCTCTATTCTCGTCATTGCCCAGAATAAAGGAATTTCTAGTCAGACATTTCATCGACATTTCAAGATATACATTGCTTTTTACCAGTTTACTATAATACGAAGTCTTGAATCTCTATTCTCGTCATTACCCAGAATAAAAGGGATTTCGATCAGACATTACATCCACATTTCAAGATATACATTACTTTTACTGCTTCACTATGTGCAGTCTTGAAACTTCATTCTAATCATTGCCCAGAATAAAGGATTTCTAGTCCACACATACATCTGACATTTCAAGATATACATTAACTGCTTACTTCACTGTGTACGAAGTCTTGAATCTCTATTCTCGTCATTGCCAGAATAAAGGGAATTTCTAATCAGACGTACATCTGACATTTCAAGATATACATTGCTTTACTACTTCACTATGTACAGTCTTGAATCTATATTCGTCATTGCCCAGAATAAAAGAATTTCTAGTCCAGACATTACATCTGACATTTCAAGATATACGTGCTTTTTACTGCTTCACTATGTACGAAGTCTTTGAATCTCTATTCTCGTCAGTGCTCAGAATAAAGGAATTTCTAGTCAGACATTATTCATATTTCAAGATTACATCCTGACATTTCAAGATATACATTTCTTTTTCATCTGCTTTCAAGATATACATTGTACGAAGTCTTGAATCTCTATTCTCGTCATTGCCCAGAATAAAGGAATTTCTAGTCAGAATGAAGTCCTACATCTGTCAGCATTTCAAGACATACATTGATATACTTTTACTGCTCACTATGTTCAAGTCTTGAATCTCTATTCTCGTCATTGCCCAGAATAAAGGAATTTCTAGTCAGACATTACATTTGACATTTTTACAAGTTAAAGTCTGAATTCATTCTCGTCTTTTGCAGTCAATATTTCTACTATGTACATTGAAGTCTTGAAAGTCTCTATTCTCGTCATTGCCCAGAATAAAGGGAATTTCTAGTCAGACATTTCATCTGACATTTCAAGATATACATTGCTTTACTGCTCACTATGTACGAAGTCTTGAATCTCTATTCTCGTCATTGCCCAGAATAAAGGAATTTCTAGTCAGACATTACATCTGACATTTCAAGATATATATTGCTTTTTACTACTTCACTATGTGCGAAGTCTTGAATCTATTCCTCGTCATTGCCCAGAATAAAGGAATTTCTAGTCAGACGGCCCATCTGACATTCAAGATATACATTGCTTTTACTGCTTCATATGTACGAAGTCTTGAATCTCTATTCTTCAATATGTCATTGCTCAGAATAAAAGGAATTCTAGTCAGACATTTCATCTGACATTTCAAGATATATACATTGCTTTACTGCTTCACTATGTACGAAGTCTTGAATCTCTATTCTCGTCATTGCCCAGAATAAAGGGGAATTTCCCTAAGTCTTTACATTACATCTGACATTTCAAGACATACATTGCTTTTTACTTCACTATGTACGAAGTCTTGAATCTCTATTCTCGTCATTGCCCAGAATAAAGGAATTTCTAGTCAGATATCATATCCGACATTCTCAAGATATATACTGTTTTACTGCTTCACTATGTACGAAGTCTTGAATCTCTATTCTCGTCATTGCCCAGAATAAAAGGAATTTCTAGTCAGACATTACATCTGACATTTCAAGATATACATTGCTTTTACTGCTTCACTATGTACGAAGTTCTTGAATCTCTATTCTCGTCATTGCTCAGAATAAAGAATTTCTAGTCGACATTACATCTGACATTTCAAGATATATACATTTTTACTTTTTAAGTCTGAATCTTCATTATCGTCACGCCTATCTCTTGAATCTCTATTCTCGTCATTGCCCAATTGCTTCAATAAAGAAGAATTTCTCAGTCAGAATATTACGATATTTCATATGACATTTCAAGATATACACGCTTTTACTGCTTCACCTGTACGAAGTCTTGAATCTCTATTCTCGTCATTGCCCAGAATAAAGGAATTTAGTCAGACATTACATCTGACATTTCAAGATATACATTGCTTTTTACTGCTTCACTATGTACGAAGTCTTGAATCTCTATTCTCATCATTGCCCAGAATAAAGGGAATTCTAGTCAGACATTGATCTGACATTTCAAGATATACATTGCTTTTTACTACTTCACTATGTACGAAGTCTTGAATTCTATTCTGTCATTGCCCAGAATAAAGGAATTTCTAGTCAGACATTACATCTGACATTTCAAGATGTATTGCTTTTACTTACTTACTATGTACAAGTCTTGAATCTCTTCATTCTCGTCATTGCCCAGAATAAAGGAATTTAGTCAGACATTACATCTGACATTTCAAGATATACATTGTTTTACTACTTCACTATGTAAAGTCGTCTTGAATCTCTATTCTCGTCATTGCCCAGAATAAAGGAATTTCTAGTCAGACATTACATCTGACATTTTTCAAGATATACATTGCTTTTTACTGCCACACTGCGAAATCTTGAATCTCTATTCTCGTCATTGCCCAGAATAAAAGAATTTCTAGTCAGACATTACATCTGACATTTCAAGATATACATTGCTTTTACTGCTTATGTTCGAAGTCTTGAATCTATGTCACGTTCAGAATAGTCTTGACATCTCTATCGTCATTGCCCAGAATAAAAGTTCTGAATTTCATTCCGTCACGCCCATAAAGGAATTTCTATCCTCTGACATTCAAGATATACATTGCTTTTACTGCTTCACTATGTACGAAGTCTTGAATCTCTATTCTCGTCATTTGCCCAGAATAAAGGAATTTCTAGTCAGACATTACATCTGACATTTCAAGATATACATTGCTTTACTACTTCATCATGTACGAAGTCTTGAATCTCTATTCTCGTCATTGCCCAGAATAAAGGAATTTCTAGTCAGACATTACATCTGACATTTCAAGATATATATTTTTTTACTGCTTCACTATGTAATGAAGTCTTGAATCTATATTCTCGTCATTGCTCAGAATAAAGGGGAATTTCTAGTCAGACATTACATCTGACATTTCAAGATATACATTTTTACTGCTTTTACTATTCTTCACTAACAATTTCTAGTGACATTACATCTGAATTTCAAGATATATATTGCTTTTACTGAATCTCTATTCTCGTCATTGCCCAGAATAAAAGGAATTTCTAGTCAGACATTACATCCTGACATTTCAGAAGATACATTGCTTTACTGCTTCACTATGTACGAAGTCTTGAATCTATTCTCGTCATTGCCAGAATAAAGGATTTCTAATCAGACATTACATCTGACATTTCAAGATACATTGCTTTTACTGCTTCACTATGTACGAAGTCTTGAATCTCTATTCTCGTCATTGCCCAGAATAAAGGAATTTCTAAGAATTTTTTTCTAGTCAATACACTATGTACGAAGTCTTTAATCTCCATTGCCCAGAAATAAAGGGAATTTAGTCAGACATACATTAGCTTTCAAGATATACATTGCTTTACACTATGTTCCGAAGTCCTGATCTCTATTCTCGTCATTGCCCAGAATAAAGGGAATTTCTAGTCAGACATTTCATCGACATTTCAAGATATACATTGCTTTACTGCTTCACTATGTACGAAGTCTTGAATCTCTATTCGTCATTGCCCAGAATAAAGGAATTTCTAGTCAGAGACGCATCTGACATTTCAAGATATACATTGCTTTTTTACTGCTCACTATGTACGAAGTCTTGAATCTCTATTCTCGTCATTGCCCAGAATAAAGAATTCTAGTCAAAGGACATTACATCTGACATTTCAAGATATACATTGCTTTTTACTACTTCACTATGTACGAAGTCTTGAATCTCTATTCTCGTCATTGCCCAGAATAAAGGAATTTCTAGTCAGACATTACATCCGACATTTCAAGATATACATTACTACTGCACATCTTTTACTGCTTGCAGAATAAAGGAATTTCTATGTACATCGAAGTCTTGGAATCTTGATATTCTCGTCATTGCTCAGAATAAAGGAATTTCTAGTCAGACATTACATCTGACATTTCAAGATATACATTGCTTTTTACTGCTTCACTATGTACGAAGTCTTGAATCTCTATTCTCGTCATTGCTTTAGAATAAAGTCTTGAATTTCTAGTGAATAACAGACATTACATCTGACATTTCAAGATATACATTGCTTTACTGCTCACTGTACGAAGTTCACTATGTACTAGAAGTCTTTCAAGAATACATTGCTTTTACTACTTCAATCGAAGTCTCATTTTGCTCCAGAATAAAGTTGGAAATTCTAGTCAGATATCACATCTGACATTTCAAGATATACATTGCTTTTACTGCTTCACTATGTACGAAGTCTTGAATCTCTATTCTCGTCATTGCCAGAATAAAGGAATTTCTAGTCAGACATTACATCTGACATTTCAAGATATACATTGCTTTTTACTACTTCACTATGTACGAAGTCTTGAATCTCTATTCTCGTCATTGCCCAGAATAAAGGGAATTTAGTCAGATTTCTAGTCATTGCTTTACTGTTTTACCAACCCAAGTCTTGACATTTCAAGATATAGAATTTCATTGAGCTTTTACTACTTTCAGATATTACTATGTACGTAAAGTCTTGAATCTCTATTCTCGTCATTGCCCAGAATAAAAAGGAATTTCTAGTCAGACATTACATCTAACATTTCAAGATATACATTTTTTACTACTTCACTATGTACGAAGTCTTGAATCTCTATTCTCGTCATTGCCCAGAATAAAGGGAATTTCTAGTCAGACATTACATCTGACATTTCAAGATATGCATTGCTTTTACTGCTTCACTATGTACGAAGTCTTGAATCTCTATTCTGGTCATTGCCCAGAATAAGAATTTCTAGTCAGACATTACATCTGACATTTCAAGATATACATTGCTTTTACTGCTTCACTATGTACGAAGTCTTGAATTCTATTCTCGTCATTGCCCAGAATAAAGGAATTTCTAGTCAGACATTACATCTGACATTTCAAGACATACATTGCTTTTACTACTTCACTATGTACGAAGTCTTGAATCTCTATTCTCGTCGTTGCCCAGAATAAAGGAATTTCTAGTCAGACATTACATCTGACATTCCAAGATATACATTGCTTTACTACTGCTTCTCTATTCTCGTCATTGCCCAGAATACGAAGTCTTGAATCTATTCTCGCTTCATGTAATGAAGTCCCAGAATAGAAAAAGGAATTTCTAGTCAGACATTACATCTGACATTTCAAGATACACATTGCTTTTACTGCTTCACTATGTTCGAAGACTTGAATCTCTATTCTCATCATTGCTCCAGAATAAAAGGAATTTCTAGTCCAGACATTTCATCTGACATTTCAGATATACATTGCTTTTACTGCTTCACCATGTACGAAGTCTTGATCTCTATTCTCGTCATTGCCCAGAATAAAGGAATTTCTAGTCAGACATTACATCGGCATTTCAAGATATACATTGCTTTTACTGCTTCACTATGTACGAAGTCTTGAATCTCTTCGTCATTCCCAGAATCGTCAGACATTGCCCATTTCAAGATATAAAACTACTACTATAAAAATAAGAATTTCGTCATTGCCCAGAATAAAGGAATTTAGCCAGACATTACATCTGACATTTCAATATACATTGCTTTTACTACTTCACTATGTACAGAAGTCTTGAATCTATATTCATCATTGCCCAGAATAAAGAATTTCTAGTCAGACGTTACATCTGACATTTCAAGATATACATTGCTTTACTACTTCACTATGTACGAAGTTCCTGAATCTCTATTCTCGTCAGTGCCCAGAATAAAGGAATTTAGCCAGACATTACATCTGGACATTTCAAGATATACATTGCTTTTTACTGCTTCAATCTGTGTACCCAGAATAAAGGAATTTAGTCAGACATTGATCCGACATTTCAAGATCTATTCACTATGTACGAAGTTGCCATTGCCCAGAATAAAGGAATTTCTAGTCAGACATTACATCTGACATTTCAAGATATACATTACTTTTACTACTTCACTATGTACGAAGTCTTGAATCTCTATTCTCGTCATTGCCCAGAATAAGGAAATTTCTAGTCAGACATTACATCTGACATTTCAAGATATACATTGCTTTTACTACTCACTATGTACGAAGTCTTGAATCTCTATTCTCGTCGTACCCAGAATAAAAGAATTTCTAGTCGACATTACATCTGAGCATTTCAAGATATACATTGCTTTTTTACTTGTACCACTATGTGCGAAGTCTTGAATCTCTATTCTCGTCTCATTGCTCAGAATAAAAGGAATTTCTAGTCAGACATTACATCTGACATTCAAGATATACATTGCTTTACTGCTTCACTATGTACGAAGTCTTGAATCTCATTCTCGTCATTGCCCAGAATAAAGGGAATTTCTAGTCAGACATTACATCTGACATTTCAAGATATACATTGCTTTTTACTGCTTCACTATGTACGAAGTCTTGAATCTATTCTCGTCATTGCCCAGAATAAAAAAGGGGAATTTCTAGTCCAGACATTACATCTGACATTTTCAAGATATACATTGCTTTTTCACTATGTACGAAGTCTTGAATCTCTATTCTCATCATTGCCAGAATAAAGAAATTTCTGATCAGACATTACTTGACATTCAAGATATACATGCTTTTACTGCTTCACTATGTAATGAAGTCTTGAATCTCATTCTCATCATTGCTCAGAATAAAAATTTCTAGTCCAGATTTCTGACATTTCAAGATATACATTGCTTTTACTGCTTCACTATGTTACGAAGATCTTGAATCTCTATTCTCATCATTGCTCAGAATAAAAGATTTCTAGTCAGACATTACATCATCATTTCAAGATATACATTAGCTTTTTACTACTTCACTATGAAGTCTTGAATCTCTATTCTCGTCATTGCCCAGAAATAAAGGAATTTCTAGTCGTACATTTTACATCTGACATTTCAAGATATACATTGCTTTTACTGCTTCACTATGTTACGAAGTCTTGAATCTCTATTCTCGTCATTGCCCAGAATAAAAGGAATTTCTAGTCAGACATTACATCTGACATTTCAAGATATACATTGCTTTTACTGCTTCACTATGTACGAAGTCTTGAATCTCTATTCTCGTCATTGCCCAGAATAAAGGAATTTCTAGTCAGACATTACATCTGACATTTTCAAGATATACATTGCTTTTACTACTTCACTATGTACGAAGTCTTGAATCTCTATTCTCGTCATTGCCCAGAATAAAGGAATTTCAGAATTTCTAGTCAGACATTACATCTGACATTTCAAGATATACATTGCTTTTAAGATATACTTCACTATGTACGAAGTCTTGAATCTCTATTCGTCATTGCCCAGAATAAAATCCATCTGACATTTCTAGTCCTATTCTCGTCAGTTGCTCAGACTATTACATCTCTTTCAAGATATCTCTATTTCGTCATTGAATCCCTCGTCAGAATAAAGGAATTTCTAGTCAGACATTAATCTGATATTTCAAGATATACATTGCTTTTGCCAATATATGTAAGAAGTCTTGAATCTCTATTCTCGTCATTGCTCAGAATAAAGGAATTTCTAGTCAGACATTACATCTGACATTTCAAGATATACATTGCTTTTTACTGCTTCTACTATGTACGAGTCTTGAATCTCTATTCTCGTCATTGCCGAATAAAGGAATTTCTAGTCAGACATTACATCTGACATTTCAAGATATACATTGCTTTTTTCACTATATTCTTGAATCTATTCTCGTCGTTGCCCAGAATAAAGGAATTTCTTGACATTACATCTGACATTTCAAGATATACTTGCTTTTTTACTGCTTCACTATGTACGAAGACTTGAATTCTATTCTCATCATTGAAATAAAAGAATTTCTAGTCAGACATTACATCTTGACATTTCAAGATATACATTGCTTCTTTACTGCTTCACTATGTACGAAGTCTTGAATCTCTATTCTCGTCATTGCCCAGAATAAAGGAATTTCTAGTCCAGACATTACATCTGACATTCAAGATATACATTGCTTTTACTGCTTCACTATGTACGAAGTCTTGAATCTCTATTCTCGTCATTGCCCAGTACTTGGAATAAAGGAATTTCTTCAGAATTACTCTGACATTTCAAGATCATTGCTTTACTACTTCACTATGTACGAAGTCTTGAATCTCTATTCGTCATTGCTTAGAATAAAGGGATTCTAGTCAGACATTACATCTGACATTTCAAGATATACATTGCTTTTTACTGCTTCACTATGTACGAAATCTTGAATCTATATTCTCGTCATTGACCCATCTGGACATTTCAAGATATAAAGGAATTTCTATTCGTCAGACATTACATCTGACATTTCAAGATATACATTGCTTTTTACTACTTCACTATGTACGAAGTCTTGAATCTATATTCTCGTCATTGCCCAGAATAAAGGAATTTCTAGTCAGACATTACATCGACATTTCAAGATATACATCTGACTACTTCACTATGTAATGAAGTAATCTCTATTCTCGTCATTGCCAGAATAAAGAATTTCTAGTCAGAACATCTGACATCGATATACATTGCTTTTACTTGATATACGAAGACTTGAACTTATTCTACTTCACTTTTAATTCTTGAATCTCTCATATTCTCGTCATTGCCCAGAATAAAGGAAATTCTAGTCCAGACATTACATCTGACATTTCAAGATATACATTGCTTTTACTGCTTCACTATATTAATGAAGTCTTGAATCTCTATTCTCGTCATTGCCCAGAATAAAAATTTCTAGTCAGACATTACATCTGACATTTCAAGATATACATTGCTTTTTTTACTGCTTCACTATGTACGAAGTCTTGAATCTCTATTCTCGTCATTGCCCAGAATAAAGTCGAACATTTCTGACATTTCAACGTATACATTGCTTTTTACTTTCAAGATAGTTGAATCTCTATTCTCTTTTACTACTAGTCACATTACATCTGACATTTCAAGATAGCTCCTGAATGTACCTAACTATTCTCATCATTGCCCAGAATAAAGGAATTTCTAGTCAGACATTACATCTGACATTTCAAGATATACATTGCTTTTACTGCTTCACTATGTACGAAGTCTTTGAAGAATCTCTATTCTCGTCATTGCCCCCGTCAGAATAAAGGGAATTTCTTACATCTGTCAGACATTACATCTGACATTTCAAGATATACCATTATCTCGCTTTTACTGCTTCACTATGTGCAATGAAGTCTTGAATCTCTATTCTCGTCATTGCCCAGAATAAAGGAATTTCTAATGAATTTCTAGTCCAGACATTTCATATGACATTTCAAGATATACATTGCTTTTACTACTTCACTATGTACGAAGTCTTGAATCTCTATTCTCGTCATTGCCCAGAATAAAGGAATTTCTAGTCAGACATTACATCTGACATTTCAAGATATACATTGCTTTTACTGCTTCACTATGTACCAGAAGTCTTGAATCTCTATTCTCGTCATTGCCCAGAATAAAAGGAATTTCTAGTCCAGACATTACATCTGACATTTCAAGATATACATTGCTTTTTACTGCTTCACTATGTACGAAGTCTTGAATCTCTATTCTCGTCATTGCCCAGAATAAAGGAATTTCTAGTCAGACATTACATCTGACATTTCAAGATATACATTGCTTTTACTGCTTCACTATGTACGAAGTCTTGAATCTCTATTCTCGTCATTGCCCAGAATAAAGGAATTTCTAGTCAGACATTACATCTGACATTTCAAGATATACATTGCTTTACTACTTCACTATGTACGAAGTCTTGAATCTCTATTCTCGTCATTGCTTTGAATAAAGGAATTTCTAGTCAGACATTACATCTGACATTTCAAGATATACATTACTTTTACTGCTTCACTATGTACGAAGTCTTGAATCTCTATTCTCGTCATTTGCCCAGAATAAAGGAATTTCTAGTCAGACATTACATCTGACATTTCAAGATATACATTGCTTTTACTACTTCACTATGTACGAAGTCTTGAATCTCTATTCTCGTCATTGCCCAGAATAAAGGAATTTCTAGTCAGACATTACATCTGACATTTCAAGATATACATTGCTTTTTACTTACTCACTATGTACGAAGTCTTGAATCTCTATTCTCGTCATTGCCCAGAATAAAGGGAATTTCTAGTCAGACATTAGTCACCCCATCTGACATTTCAAGATATACATTGCTTTTACTGCTTCACTATGTACGAAGTCTTGAATCTCTATTCTCGTCATTGCCCAGAATAAAGGAATTTCTAGTCAGACATTACATCTGACATTTCAAGATATACATTGCTTTTACTACTTCACTATGTACGAAGTCTTGAATCTCTATTCTCGTCATTGCCCAGAATAAAGGAATTTCTAGTCAGACATTACATCTGACATTTCAAGATATACATTGCTTTTTTACTACTTCACTATGTATTTAAGTCTTGAATTCTATTCTCGTCATTGCCCAGAATAAAAGGAATTTCTAGTCAGACATTACATCTGACATTTCAAGATATACATTGCTTTTACTGCCTTCACTATGTACGAAGTCTTGAATCTCTATTCTCGTCATTGCCCAGAATAAAAGGAATTTCTAGTCAGATATTACATCTGACATTTCAAGATATACATTGCTTTTACTGCTTCACTATGTACAAGTCTTGAATCTCTATTCTCGTCATTGCTCAGAATAAAGGAATTTCTAGTCAGACATTACATCTGACATTTCAAGATATACATTGCTTTTACTACTTCACTATGTAATAAAGTCTTGAATCTCATTCTCGTCATTGCCCAGAATAAAAAGAATTTCTAGTCAGACATTACATCTGATATGACATTTCAAGATATATACATTGCTTTTACTGCTTCACACTATGTAAGAAGTCTTGAATCTCTATTCTCATCATTTGCCCAGAATAAAGGGAATTCTAGTCAGACATTACATCTGACATTTCAAGATATACATTGCTTTTACTGCTTCACTATGTACGAAGTCTTGAATCTCTATTCTCATCATTGCCCAGAATAAAGGAATTTCTAGTCAGACATTACATCTGACATTTCAAGATATACATTGCATTTACTGCTTCACTATGTACGAAGTCTTGAATCTCTATTCTCGTCATTGCCCAGAATAAAGGAATTTCGAATCAGACATTACATCTGACATTTCAAGATATACATTGCTTTTACTGCTTCACTATGTACGAAGTCTTGAATCTCTATTCTCGTCATTGCCCAGAATAAAGGAATTTCTATATTTTGTCAGACATTACATCTGACATTTTCAAGATATACATTGCTTTCACTGCTTCGATATGTAAGAAGTCTTGAATCACTATTCTCATCATTGCCCAGAATAAAGGAATTTCGAATCAGATTTGTCATCCTTTTATGAGCAAAGAGAGTGACGATAGTTAAGAAAAAATAAAAGCAGAAAAAAACAAGGAAAAAATTGACCTTTTGATACTCTGTCTTATTGAATGCAAGTTTTTCCATGTTTGCCGATAAATCAATGTCCAGTTAGGACCAGATGATTCCAGAATAAATTTCATTCTAGAGTAAATTAATAAGGCAAATCTTGATGTAATCTGACTGCAAGAGGTACGCCGGCTTGTCTGTGACTCCATTCTACACTCTGGATACGATTTCTATGAATCTGGAGAAAATTCAACATGATATTGGAACTACAGCATACATAGACTATAGCTGAGACGAAGCAGAAGTGACTAGTAGTTGAAGATATTTTTTGTGCATGATGGCAAAGAAGAAATTGATCCGAAACTGTTTCATCTCTACTTAGACATTACATCTGATGCTTCTATATGGAAGATAATGCTTTTACAAAATCCACTATGGAAGAAGAAACTTGAATCCCAGAAATGGTTCTTGCAGAAGGATAAAGGAATTTCTAGAGGCATCTAAAAGCATAGACGTGAAGACATTGATTTATATTTAAATAAACCATCAGGATCGATCGCGATTCCCATCAAGGTCATAAGGGCATGGTGTGTACTGCCGCCGTAGTAGAAGTGCTGTTTTGGGGGGCAAGTTAGCCTGACGGAGCACAAGCCTCTCCAGGCCGGTTTTGAAATTCAGAGTTTCCTTCTCCTAGACCGGTTGCCACCCATGGCTATAGAAAACAGTCTGTTCTGCTATTTACACATAGCTGGGGAGAAGAAGAGGATTCACGTAAGTGAATGTAATGGTTCCGACTGGAATTCGATTTCGGCTCTCCGATTCGATAAATCCGAGCAAATAAATTATACTACACCCCAAATGAATTCACTATTCTCCAAAAAACCCAAAAAAAAAAAAAAAAAAAAAAACGTGGAGCCGACATTTCAGACAGACTATAGACTGGCGCTACTTTTTTCACTAAATGTATGCAGAATTAGAAACATCACATTACTTGAACATTCTTTACTGCAACAGAAAGTAAAATTCTCGTAAAACTTAAGTAGTCCAGACATTAATAATGATTTAATCAAGATGTTTACTTTCACATAAATTCAAACAAAAGTCTGTCCTCTATTTATCCATAGCTGGGTTGAGGAAAAAAGGATGATTCATACCTTTCATCTGAATGTCAATTGATCCGACTGAATTCGAAATGTCGGATCTCCGATTCCTCAATCTGTTCCTTCAGAAATAAAATATAATGACTTCAGAGTTATAGTCTACATCTCCACCAAAGGCTATAGAACTTTGTCCTGCTTCCCATAGCCGGGGTACGAAGAGTCTTGAATTATATTCTTCATTGCCCAAGGAATTAACAATTTCTTGTGAGTGTAATGGATCTGACATTCGAAGATATGCCATTGATTTTAATGCTTCACTAAATAAAGTCTTGATCCCAAATCTCGTCATTGATAGAAAAAAAAAAAAAAAAAAAAAGAGAAGCCGATTTTTCATCAGACTGGGTAGACTGGCGCTACACAATCACAAACTAAGATGTATACAAAAATATAAACACCACATTACTTGAACACACAACAGCAACAACGAAAATGGTTAGAAACATTTAAGTAGAAGAGAAAAGAATAATTTCATCAACAAGTTGACTTTCCACATAAATTCAAACAAAAGATAAGAAATGAAACTTCCATCAGTGCTAGAAACTTCCATCAATGCTAGAAACTTCCATCAATGCTAGAAACTTCCATCAATGCTAGAAAGAGCGATAAGAATTAGTGAACTTGAGAAGTGTAGTTTCCTGAAAAACGGTCAATGATTGCCGAATGAATTTCTAGTCCAACGGAAGATTTCATCATTACATTTAAAAATATACATTGCTTTTTTGTTACTATGTAAATGAAGTCACGAATGCTGGTACAGACAAAGTATCAATTAATACGAGTACTAAAATAACTGACAAAAACTTACAATAATCAGCGTGGCTTCCATTTCTACTTTCGTGTTTATCTTCTAAGAAAAAAACAAATTACACACGGTAGACAGTCTGAGTACTAAAATAATTCATCATTTTTATTTACTCATATCATTTTGGATAGCAGAAATGGTAGGCAGGAGAGAGGTCGTAAATTTAGTGCCAAACGGGTTTTGAATGGACAACTCAGACGAAAACAGATCAAAGTATCTTAAAAATCTGATCTTATTGAATATCAAGTCATTGCCCACTACTGAGATATTTGATTAACAGAATGTCAAGATATACATTTTTACTGCAGGTGTAAAGGCCAGCTTCAAAAGTGCTGCGTCAATCTACCAATCTGACATTCAAGATTTTGCAATTTTCATATGTACAATCTTGAGACAGTGTTTTCTAGAGATGTGACCACTTACCTTGAGTACCACCGCTAAAAAAAGTCAATTCTTTTTTGCTTTTATGTACGAAGCATATCTCTATTCTCAAAATTTGCCGAATAAAAGGATATCATTCAGATATCCTCAAAATTCAACCATATTCCCTCTTTCTGCAGTTCCGCTTCAGCATGTCTCCAGTAAGTCATCCTCTTCGTTCAGTGGCTCATTGGCCAGAATAATTATTTCAACATTAGAATATATATATATATATATATATATATATATATTACTGTGTGTGTGTGAAGTGTTGTGTTTTATTTTTAAAAAACAGGGCCTGATACATGAATAGAATTTCGAATTATAATTATTTTTAAAATTACATTCTCACTACATAAAATTCTCATATTTCAAAAGCAGAATAAAAACTTCAAAAATCAAATTATAAAATTACATTGAATTATGGTACTATGTATGGCAATTTTGGAATAAAAAATTTTAAATCAAAATTCGCTTGATTCTGAAAAAATGGTACTTTAATTCAATTTAATTTTATAATTAAATTGAAGTGTTTAGCTTGTTTTTTAAAACATAAGAACTCTATGTAACGATGGAATCATATTTTATTATATATATATATATATATATATATATATATATATATATATATATATATATATATAAATTACTGCAAAGTTCTCGCTCAGACCAAGAAGCTTTTCTTACTAAAATCTGATGCTAATTCGTTGGCCATGATTTTGGGTAGTAGGTGATCTATATTTTCGCCCTGCCAATCTATCAACAAAATCTTAAAACAAATTAGTTATCCCAACACAAATCTTTACAACTCTAAGACAATCAAAGTATAATTAGAAAAAATGAATCTAACATCACATCAGATACCGGGATTTATTACACGAAAAAGCTTGCAATGTAGGAAAAGCTACATAAGCGAAGCATCTAGAAAAAAGAAAGCCCACATCAACAAATATAAGAGAGACATATGTTGGAACAGCACTGTAAAGACGCTAGTAACACGCGCAAACAAAACAGGACATAACTTCAATTTTATAAATGACACCCTAATTAGAAAAGAACATCGTTTATTATGTAGAAAATATTTAGAAGGAATCCTAATAGATATTTTACCATTAATAAACACACGTCAAACACAATTCATTATATCACCATCCATATTTAAAGAATTTGAGATCTGTCGACCTACGACCACAACCTGTGTAACGTAATTTTTTCCCTCTCACACAAAATATCCCTCAATCAACCCTACCAGAGATAAATAAAAATGGGGACTAGATGCTCAAACACAAACATTGTCAACCAAATACCGAATAAGCCAACTAGAATTGGGATACACAAAATAACATGAATTATACACACGAACGTTGCTTGACAAGGCATATAGAGGTGAGATCTATTAAATGAATGAAAAACAACAAAAATGAAAATATCTGAATTTTTTTCTTCTTTCATATTTAGTTTTTCTGATGAAGCTTAAATAAAATGCTTTATTGTTAAATTTAGGAAACGTTTCATATTTTTCCTTCTCTAATTATAAATCATATATTAATATATATATATATAAATTTTGATCTACAAATATAAAAATTTATATATGTATAACCATAAAGATTTATATGATACAAACCCAAAAAAAATGATGTTATGAAAATTCCGACAAAAACATTTAACAATTGATGTCCGAAGACTTTCCAAAACCGGTTTATTTATGTTTATATTATTTATTCGTTTATCTATAAAGTTGTCATTAAACATAAATAAAAAATTCGGAACCGTAAATATATTGTCGGACCTCCATCTTAACCAAAAATATGACGTCATTTGTTTAAATTCGATAAAAAAAGCATAAACTGAATGTTCCAGATCCGAGATTGCCAAACTATACTATCACCCAGTAAACAAATGTCGAGTATGTTAAAAATGGACGGGGGAGAGATTTCAGCGTATAAGACATTTTTAATTTATAGAAACGTTTTTGTTTTCTAGAACGAATATTTTCTATGAAAATTACTGTTTACATTCAAAGCCGGTAAATAACCTTTAACTGGCCTGAATGTCCTAAACAGAGTATTTGCTAAATATTTGTTCTATAAAATAAATCTGTTTAAAACATCCTATAAAAATTTCATAAATAAATTGTCTTAACCACTCGTCCATGAACTAGAAACATATGACAAGGTTGTTTCAATGTTATAAACTAGAGCGATTCCATGAATGTAATGACACATGGAAGATTGTAGTTTATCGAACAAACAAATTCGAAACTATTTTCTAAAGAAAGGTTCATGATAGCAAAAATGGTTTTAAAAAAGTAATTTTTTTTTATTTATGTTGTTTATTTTACGGATGCAAATTTTGAGACCAAATGTATCTGTTTATGATAAATATTTTCTATGAAAAAACCGACAATCAGGCCGGTTCCTTTCATTTAAAATACTGTTTATCATAAACAGGCATTTGAAATTAAATACTTGTATCTATAAATAACAACGTTAAACATGCAAAAAATGTGTTTAAATAAATAAATTGTTTGACAGTGAATTTGAACATATGACGTTTACATTCGATACTACAGAGTTTTGATGAATCTCGTAAGATTCATGGAAGATTGTAGTTTATCGAATAAAAAACAAATGACGTCTTGTTAAAGAAATGGACGTTATCCGACAATTTATTTAGAAAGACATTTTACGTCATGTTTATATGATTGTTCCGTATAAAATGCAGGTTCGAATCCTGTCAAATAACGAATATTTTTTATGAAAAATTCAATAATTCAGGCTTCCTATCTATTTCATTTATCAACAGAGCATTTGCTTAAATACCTATAAAATAACAACGTTAAACATAAATAAAAAAATGTCTTTTATAAATAAATTATCGGACCTCGTCCATTTCCTTTTAACATATGACGTCATTTTGTTTACATTCGATATATCGCAGTTATGAATGTACGAGATTCATGGAAGATTGTAGTTTATAACAGTAAATTCGACCTTGTCTACCATAAGGTTCATGGTGGTGAACATTAAGGCACGTCAGCGTATATGACGGTTCCGTATAGGATGCAGGTTCGAATCCATTGTCTATGAACGAATATTTTCTAAAAAAATTCTCGGACATTCAGGCCGGTAAATTTATTTAATACTGTTTATCATAAACAGAGCATTTGCTTAAATATTTGTATCTATAAAATAACAACGTTAAACATAAATAAAAATGTAAAAAATAAATAAATTGTCGGACCTCGTCCATTTCTTAACATATGACGTCATTTGTTTACATTCGATACGCCAGAGCAGTTGAATGTACGAGATTCATGGAAGATTGTAAGTTTATAACAGTAAATTGACCTTGTCTACCATAAGGTTCATGGTATATGGTTAAGGCATATATATATATATACGGTTCCGTATAGGATGCAGGTTCGAATCCTGTCTATGAACGAATATTTTTCTATGAAAAATTTCTCGGACATTCAGGCCGGTAAATGTTATTTAATACTGTTTATCTAAACAGAGCATTTGCTTAAATACTTGTATCTATAAAATAACAACGTTAAACATAAATAAAAATGTCTTTAATAAATAAATTGTCGGACCTTGCGTCCATTTCTTAACATATGACGTCATTTGACATTCGATACGCCAGAGAATCAACATGTTGAATGCACGAGATTCATGGAAGATTGTACAATAACAGTAAATTGACCTTGTTTTACCATAAGGTTCATGGTGGCCGAAAGAAAGGCAACAGCGTATATGACGGTTCCGAATAGGATGCAGGTTCGAATCCTGTCTATGAACGAATATTTTCTACCAAATTTCTCGGACATTCAGGCGGTAAATGTTATTTAATACTGTTTATCATAAACAGAGCATTTTTAAATAATTGTATCTATAAAATAACAACGTTAAACATAAATAAAAATGTCTTTACGTAATAAATTGTCGGACCTCGTCCATTTCTTAAATATGACGTCATTTGTTTATTCGATACGCCAGAGCAGTTATGAATGTAAATGATTCATGGAAGATTGTGTTTATAACAGTAAATTGACCTTGTCTACCAAAGCCAAGGTTCATGGTGGCCGAGTGGTTAAGGCACGTCAACGTTGCTGACAAGGCCATATAGGATGCAGGTTCTATTAAATGAACGAAAATTTTCTATGAAAATTTCTCGACATTCAGGCCGTAAATGTTATTTAATACTGTTTTTCATAAACAGAGAGCATTTGCTTAAAATACTTGTATCTATAAAATAACAACGTTAAACATAAATAAAAAATGTCTTTAATAAATTAAATTGTCGGACCTCGTCCATTTATAACATATATATATATATATATATATATCTTCAGAGAAAATCATCAGAAAAATCGTTCTCAAAATTATTATTAATTTTTTTATAACATGAACAACGAAAAACAGTTTTTTTGGAGGACTAAATGGGAGAAAAAGAGAAACTGCAGAAATAGCAATTGATTCAATGTCCACTTTCCAATTAATATCAGCGGAAAATGTTAACCCGAGAAGGCGTAACGGACCACTTTCCTGGAGGTTAGCATCAGCCATGTTGAAGGAAGTCGGAAAGGGATCTTTTTGATGAATGATGAGCAGACCTTGATTTGTTCAAGAATATGCCTCACATAGAGGCACGGTGGAGTAATGGATAGCCGCTCAGATTTTCGGAGAGCCGTGTTCGAATTCTAGTCAAATCCATTACATTCACTTACGTGTAAATACCCCTGGGAAAGGTATAAATCTTCTTCTTTTTCCCAAGCTGGGTAAATGGCAGAAAAGACCGGGATCTATAACCTTGGATGGCAACTGGTCTACCGCAGAAAGAAATAGCAACCTACTGCAGGAAAAATTCTGCCTTGTCAATTATGTATCGAAAGATACATGATCGCCTAAGCGTGTATCACGCATTGATGTTAGATAGATTCATAGCTTTCCCAGGGTTTTTGTACAAAAGTGAATGTAAAGTTCTTGACTTGAATTCGAACTAGGTTCTCTTTTATTCAGTTTATTTAAAACGGTTACACCGCTTGCACATCCTTTCTCTCTATATGAGTTGATTTTTTCCGTTCTTCGTCTCTTTTTTTTTTACCTTTTTTCCTCTTTTTCTTTTGCCCTTTCTAATCAAACATTCATCTGTAGTTTCCCGTTCTGCTATTTCTTTCCTCCATCCCTTTCGTTCTCCTCTACTCTATCGATTTTGCCCTCCATCAGTTGCGATTCTACCCCCCGGTTTTTTCATGCCAGTTTTCTCGCCTTCCTTCCTCTGATTTTCACATCCAATAAATTTTCTCTTCATTCAATACTACGCCCAGCGCTCTACATATTATACACCCTCTCTATATATCTACATGCTGTCTCGCCCCATACCGTCTTTAAACACCCCTTTCCTTTATTTAAAGGATTTATTTATTTAAACACCTCACTGCCTTTATTCTTTTCTCGACGTTTTTAAAACTCTCCTATTTTCTCTCTCTTTTCGTTCTATATATCTCCATTTTGCCTCGCCTCCCCACGTCTTTAAACAACACATTCCTTTGCCTCCCTACCTTTATTCTTTTCTCGACGTTTTTAAAACTCTCCTATTTTCTCTCTTTTTTCGTTCTATATATCTCCATTTTGTCTCGCCTCCCTCCGTCTTTAAACAACCCTTTCTTTTGCCTTCTTAACTTTATTCTTTTCTCCATGTTTTCGAAACTCTCCCATTTTCTCTCTCTTTCCTCTTTTTTCTTTTTCCTTTATCTTCTCGCACCCTGTTCAATTATTTCTGTTTTCTTTTCTCTCCTTCGTCCGGCCTTTCCTTCGCGACATCACAACCATTCTTAACAGTAGTTTAATTGAGATTAATGACTGAAATATTTCTTACGTTGTCGACAAAATCAATAGACATTTTTTTTTACATCTAAGTCTACCCAAAAGCCAAAATTACGAATAAATGCATATGACGTCCATACCCAGAAATTAGCCACAAATGACTATAAAAAAATCGATGCTGGATATTTTTTAAATTCTTTTTTAGCTTCTCTTTCGCTATTTTTTCAACGTTCCTGACTGAACGTTAACTAAGGTTCATATGAACACACTTATAAGTAGGTCGTGCAAATAGTAATGTCCGTTCTAATTTAATTGTAAAAGTATTAAAATTTATAGTTATTATTTTAAAGTTTCAGCCATAAAGTATCTGGAAGGCCAGGGGGAAAATTTTGTAGATTTTAACGTTTTTTTCCTACACATAATCCTCTTTCAAAATGGCTGCCCGTCTGGATATACATAGAAAGATGATTTTCTACAATGGGTAACGAAGCAAACATTTCGACCTTCAGTTCCTGTTTACCATTTCACCACCATTCGTATTTCTAAAATCTCTTATACAAACGTTTAAAGAGAAAGGAGGGACATGCTCATTTGTGACAACCACTTCCCCATAAAAACCTCATTTACTAGGGTGAAACCATTAAATTTAAAAAACGGTGCGCCTTTGACACTCCTGAGAGGTGTTACTGTAGCAGCTTCGAGAGACTGAAGCCTCTTGTTCTTAGATAGGATCATCTTCCTTCGTACCTCAGGGACTGGCGCTACAGAATCGCTAGCAAGAAACAGTATCACATAATAGAAACCACATCACTGGATGACTTTCAACAGCAGTAACAACGAAAATGAATCGCACATGTAACACGAAGAAAATATCATGACATAATCAAGATGATGACGTTTCACACTACTTCGGATAAAAGGTTAGGAAGGAAACCGCTACCAATGCTGAAAACAACGATAATAGTCAATGGACTTGAGAAATCCATTTTCCCGGAAGCTGTTTTAGTATATCTATATCATAAAGTTTAAACAACCGTAGTAATGGCTGCTCGATCAATGAATGATTATTGACGAATCTTTCCAGAAAAGAAACACCTAATATTACCATTAAAATTACCAATACTATGATTAGGTTGATAACGAATCAGAACTAAAAGCTTTTGGAAGAGGTTGAGTAGCGGTAGAGAGAAATGCAAATGTCAAATATTAGAAGAATGTCCATTTGATGTAGAGTGTTTGTCAAATGATGTGGTATATGAGGTCAAAACTGAAAGTCAAATATTATATAGGAGCCGCTGAAAGTGATTGAAAAATACGTTATCTCAAAAAGAGTTTAAGCAACAAAAATATAAGAACAATTCGAACCTATCTGTATTTTTGGAGTGTAGGAGTAAATGGCAAATTCCAGAGTTAGTTTGTAGGATAATATATTTTTGCTTTGGAATATTTTATGAAGCCTTTGTTTCGCACTGAATATAAAATAATTAAGGTACAGGAGAAGTTTGAAATTTTTTCAATAAACATCTCCACATCCTGTAAATAATCCGGGTTGCACATTCTTAGTGCTCTTAAGTAGAATCAGATGATTATGCAGGATTTTATTTTGTTGCTATAATGAGAATAGAAATTGATTACGTCGTTTTTATTGGTTGATTTTCGGTGGACACCGAGTTTTAAACTGTTGTTAACGTAGTGTAGCTTGATATCTAGGAATGGTAAGGAATTGTGTTTTTACATTTCGTATATGAATTCTATTGTATGCTCGACTTTGTTTAGTTGATCATGTAAATCAGTATCACGAGGATATATAAGTAGAGCATCATCCATATAACGGAAGTATATAGATTGTTTGGGTAAAATATTTTGGAAAGGACCGGACTCGAGAAATTCTAAGAAGATACATGCCATCACTCTACTGAGAGGTGATCCCATTGGTAACCCAAATTTTTGTCTGTAACAATCATTATTGAATGTGAAGTAGCATTTATTCGTGAGGAGATGGCATATTTTTATGATTTTACTTTTGATAGATTTATAGATTTATCTTTGATTGTGTTAGGTGCTTTTTTACGAGATTTAGGCATTTTTCAACTGGGGCGTTGGTGTAGAGGGATTTTATATCTAGTCTGGCCATAGGTTTGTCGGTCATCTTTTTTTTCCTTTGTTTTTTTCAACTGGGCTTCCGGAGTTCTTTATATTAGAAGAGTTAGAAATTTTGTTATGGCTTTCGCCAGTTTACTGTCTATTCCTGAGGTTATGGGGACATCGAGATATTAGTTTTCTGAGTTTTAAGGAGACCGTAAAGTTTGGGTGTTCTCGGATATATATATATATATATATATATATATATATATATATATATATATATATATAAAAGTGGACATTGCTTAAGCAGAAAACTGACTATCGACTCTGGGTGTTGGCTTTAATGGCCACTTTTATATTTACATACGCTCTATCTCTGATACTGAACACTTTGTGACGTCGTCCCCGGTCGCAGCGCCAACTGTGACGTTCTATCCTGATCTACCACGGCGCCAGTTGTGACGTGGCCGTTCCAGGGTCCTATCCCGGTCACGAAACCAGTTGTGACGTCCCCAAACAGCACCAATTGTGACGTCTTCGCCGCGGCGCCAGCTGTTCGCTTCTCGCTGCTCCGTCCGGGTGTCGCTGCTCCAAACGTGACGTTCGCCTGTCGCGTCAGTCGTGTTGTCTCGTCCTGTGACGACCAACTGGCTTGGTATCGGTCGCGGCACCCAAATGTGACGTTCTAACCTTTGGTGATTCGGGTGGAATCTGGTTAGATTTGATATCAGCCTCGCCGTTCCCAACTCGCTTCCAACGCCTGGTTACCAAGGTAACTGCACTGATCTCCAGTCTGCCTACCCACGTTGTGAATTGATCTTAGACAGACGAGATCAAACAGGGGTTGGGGCCGTAATGCAAATTGAGTTCAACGGGGGTGATAACACACAAATATGCATAAAATAAAATAAAATGAAAACTCAAAAAGTTCAAAGTATCAAAGAAAAAAAAGTAACAAACTTTATGTCTAGTTGTTCGATACATAGGACTGCATCTATCTCCCGACCCGTTCTGTGGATTGTGACACGTCGCTTTCGCTAGGCAAGTTTTAACGCTTCAAGTTGTTTGCTCTCTAAGAAATTTGTGTTTCGGTGTGTCTTTGGGCGAAAGTCGAAAAACTTATTTCTGTGGTCTGGTTCTAAGTCGCTCTTCAAAATAATTGTTCTTGGTTGAAGAGGAGTCCAAAATTTTGCGTGAATCTTGGTCAGCTATCTTGATCTATCATCTCTGCTGCCAGGGCCGAACGAACCGTCTTCTGCCCGCCAGGGTCCGAACTACTGGGCACTCATCTCTGCCGTCCGGGACTGAACTTCTTCTGCCCGCCAGGGTCCGAACTAACTCTGCCCGCCAGGGCCGAACGAACTCTTCTCTGCCCGCCTGGGTCCGACAGAACTGATTTCTGCCTGTTGGGGCCTCGTTTTTATTGACGCCGTCAAAAACCGGGTTGGGTCTGTTGGCGTCGTGGAGTTCCTCGATAATTCTAAATACATATCCACCTCTTTTATTTCTGGTTAGGGATTTTCCACTCTTTTCCATTTTTGGTAACTTTTTTCTCACTCCCACTTTCTCACCATGCTTCTGAGGGGCGTGAACTGCCCTCCCCACTTCTTCGTAGCGGCTTCTCATACTTATACTCTAGATGGGAGCGTCGACAGTCTTCTTCGTGCGTCACGTGACCACTCTCGGCCAATGAGGTCTTGGTCGGGTATCTTTCCTCCTCCTTCGTGCGTCATGTGATCACCACTTGGCCACTGACGTCTTAGTCCGGCGTGAACAACCCGCGGCTTTGTTTTGGAAAAGAAATACCTTGTTTAACTAAAAAAAAATTAATGATCTCTCCTCTTTCTCTCTCTCCTTCTCTCAAATCGCCGTTATCATGAACGGATAATGTGACAACTCTTTGTTCAACACGTGGCGTTTGTCAAGCAGTTTATCGGTAATGCATCAGACGGCTGGATTTTCCGACATGGTCTAAGAAAGGAATTTTCTCCAAGTTCTCAGCCAGTCTGACGTCTCCGAGGCAGCAATAAAAACATTTCCTTTTTTTTCGGTTCATGTGTCTGATAACAAAATTTTATTATCGCAGGGCAAAAGTCTGTTTTGTCGAAAAGAGCTTAACTAGTGAGACTAATTGTGTGGGATTTTAATTTTCCATACCCAGCTAAGGCTCCAAGCTACATCTGTGTTTTGTCAATTATCAAAATCTAACGTTTTCAAGTGGACTTTCTTTGGTGAACATTTCTTGACAACACAATTCCATTCGCACGGACAAGTGGGGAAATCGGTCAATGCTTGCTCACAGGTGGTCTTTTAATTTTGATAGTAAGATGCTTTCTCGTACCAATAGTTTAGATAACACTTCCCTACCCACTCAATCTCATTGTCATTGTAATGACACTTTTTTCGGCATTTGCCACTTATCCAAAATAACCCTTTTTTTCTTTTTTTTATTGCCTCTTAAGCCGTGTGTGTGTGTTCGCCTATGATCCGTCTCGCATTACTTCTTCCTTCCTTTCTTCTTTTTCTTTCTTTCAAATCGCCTGGATGCATGGTGCCACACTTTAATCCATGAATATAGCATACTGTAAACATATATATATATATATATATATATATATATATATATGTATATATATATAGAGATATAGATATAACAGCAAAATATATGGATATAACAGCAAAATTGTCCAATTGTTATATTAAGATTGGAACCGTTCTATCTTAGAAACCGTTGTACCTTAAAATGATTAAAGATATCTTACAGGAATTTATCCGATGTTTTTTATAACGCTATTGGATTCTACTTTGTGCAACAAAAATGTATAATTACTCTCCAAGCTTAACAAAATAATCGGGATGAAATTGATCATAATTCGAAATGATATTTTTAACATTAATTAATCATGGCTAAGGATCAGAAGCACATGAAGGATTGGAATAAAAGTATATATATATATATATATATATATATATATATATATATATAATATATATACACACACACACACACACACTGCTCTTTGGACTGTTATACGTGAGACTCCTCTCTAACGTGCCAAATGTCTTATGAATTGAGTTGGATCTTTTCTACTCGTTCTCTTTAGCTCTAAGTTGAATTGATGATACCTTTTCTTGCTGTGACCTACTGTTCCCTCTTCCATATTCACGGTTCTCTCAATGATGCTTGAATGAAATTTGAAGATGAAAGCCAAAGTATGAATGTTGGTCCCATTACTGAAGGCCTGAATGATTTTTTCGTCTTACCATTGCACAGTTGAAAATACAGTTGGGCTGACATAAAACGTATTTTAACCTGTTCTCTTTCTAGCTGAATAATTCAAAGGGTTTTTCCGTGATTCTTACGACAAATAGTGTCAAGATGGCTAAACGCCTTCCTGGAAAAAAGAAACTCAGTTTAGTTTTTTTTAGATATTGAACATATTATGGGATGGATAATTATGGTGTTATACGATTTGGACAATTTTTCTCCCGGTATATATATATATATATATATATATATATATATGAAAATTTCTCCGATTTAACAAGTAGAGAAGACAATATTTATGAATAAAATGACAATAGGAAAACTAGTAATTGCTGATTGCTGAGAAATTTTCATATATATATATATATATATATATTGCCGGCTGACGGATTGGTTATCGTTCGTTTTTCCACCTGTGTTCAAATCTCACTCTGGTCAATTTGTCTTGGGGAGGTGACCTCACTGTGCAGCACCTTTGGAACCAAATTTTGTGGGTGAAATTAGGTAGATGTAACTGTTCGGAAGCCGCCGATTTTGTGCTAGTACTGAGTAATAAGTTTTTGTGACCGAGGTTATGAGCGCACTAGATTTGTTCAAACTGTTGATCATGCCAGATTATAAAATCTAACCCAGAAACTGTAACGAAGGTTCGTTCAAGATAGTCACAGTATAAGCCGCAGGTGTGTTCTCTGGGTGTTGAACAAACACAAATGTACCTGAGCAGTTGTCTGCAAGAGGGAATGGCCCGGGCACACGTGTGAACTCGGAAAAGTGATCTGAGTGAACGGCTTCACAATGGCAGGTCAAACGCTGCTGGCAATGTGGATATCATAGAGCTTTATAAGTACTTTTCTGCTGCGACAGAGTTAAATAGCATGCGGATGATTTCTTACAACCCTATAGTTTCTTTATCACAGACAAAAATGTTGCTATGCACTCTTTACACAATCGCTACTTTCATGGAATATGTTCGGAAGAAATACAATCCCTGTTTTCATTAGTTCAGATCTTCACACCTAGAAGCGGTGTTATCGAGTGGTTTCACAGTGAAGGCTTGTATTTGTACTAAGTCGGTCATAAAATAGGTTCGACGTACAAAACGTTAGGAACTTGATATGATAGGTAATGACGCAGAGAAATCTAGTTGTGGTCGCTGATACTTTAGTATCCGACTAACGGTCGTCCGGCATCGACTGACTGACCGAACCACTGAGCGACTCACTTGTTACTCTTACTACTCCTATTTATTATAGGTGAGAGAGTATATTAACTATAGAATAGGTGTGTTCCACTATAACATCCCCTCTAAAACTTTACTCCGTAGGAGTAAACAGTTTTCTTTATTTATTTTTCATTTCTTACAGGAAATATGAAGAAAAAAAACAATTTTTTTAGCAACATCGTAGCGTATCTCCTACGTTTTTTAATCCACTTTTAAATGATCAGTTGTCTTTCTTTTTTCTTCTGGATCGGCTTACCTCAGGTAAAAATTGTTGCAGGCATTGTTAGATCAAACGTATTGAAAATCAGCTACATCGGCGTTTTTTCCGCGGGACCGCCGTCAACCACGTCTGAAAAACGTCTGATCTGGTTACTGCATGTAAATTTTTCGCTTTCACCAAGTACATCATATAGCCAATCCACTTTTCTGTTTTTTGGTACCTCCATAATGTTACCAGAAACAACCTTCCGCTTTGAGCTTCTTAAGGATGGTGTCACAGTTTCTGTAGCTTCTTCTTGTGGTTCTATTTGTTCAGCCTCTAGCTTCCCTTTTGTTGATCTTGTGCTTCTTAACGTTTTCTGTGGTGATTTCAGTTGACTTAAATCATTTAATAATACTGCATGTCCTTGATTGCGGGTAACTCGCTCCTCAGTTTTTCTCGGTGTCAGCTTCATCTTTACTTTCTGGAGCTTTTTTTTTCACGTATATCGTCGGTGTTACCCATTCAACTTTTTTAAGTACACCGGTTTTCTCTAATCTGTCCAATTCTTTATCTATCTGTTCAATTGAAGCAAACAGCACATACCTTTTCTTTTTGAATGCCGCCTGAGCGTTTTCTTTTGGCTGTAATTTTGCCTTCCTCCTGGTACACGTTCCCAAACCTGGAGAAAAAAAAACAGTAGGAAATGTTCCCTTAAGTTTCTTTACTAATTTTTGGGCTTCGTAGTTTAAAAAATCTACCTTGTAACAAAAAGAATTTATTGGTAGATCCCATAATTGAAATTCTGTTATCCAATTCGTACCAAGTAAGTTCGCGGTATTTCCTATGACAAATAGTTTAGCTTTTCGCGTTTTTTTATTTAACGTGACGTTTGTAACAAATTCTCCAATAAATTGTATTATTTCTCCCGTCACTGACCTCGCGATTTTATTTGTCTTCATTAAAGTTGGTTTCCCCAACTTCTTCCACGTATGCAAATTTATGATAGATAGGTCGGAACCAGGGTTGAGTTGCATTTTCATTTTTTTATTACTTATTTCGACGGTAACAAATTTTCTGGTTATTCCATCGTTCACCTCGTCGGACTTTAATTTTCTTATTTTATTGTCTTTATTTTTTGACCTGCAATGCGAGCTTTTATGACCCACTCTTTTACAGTTGAAACATTTTTTTATCCCTAAAATTGCAATATCTGTACCAGTGAAGTTCACTGCAAGCAAAACATGGCTTCGGGAGTTTTTGTTTATTTTTCTCTGGTATTTCACTTTTTGTTTGATAATTCGCAATTTTAGAATTCTTTTTGGTAGACTGACTTTCTTTTTTGTAGCGTATTTTCCTTACATGCGAAACGCCAGACTGTTCTATCTTTTTCGAATCTTTCTTTACGTTAACATATCTTGTGCAGTCTTCTGCCAACTTCTGAATCGAAATCCTTGGTTCGTTTTCTAATTTTGACAGCACTAATTTTCTCAACGCTGCGTTTCTTTCCGATACCAGCTCTTGAACAAACACTAAGCACTTAAAATTGTCAGCGCTTAACTCTGCCAGCTTGAATTCTTCCCAATACTTGTCCACATTGGCTGCGTACGTTATATAGTCTTGTTCGTCATCTTTCATCAGATTCAAACATTTCCACCTCTTGTGAAACAAAGATGTCTTTTTACTAAATAATTCACTTAATATATTTACCGCCTCGTAAAAGTTAACTCGCTAGTTTTTTTCGGTAAAATGTAGTTTACCAATTTTTTATGCTCAGCAGTTCCTAACTTGCTTAAAAGAAGTCTAACCTTTTTTCTTTCAGACCACGTGTGGCAGTCCTCGTTATACACGTCCGTATATTTTTTATAATACTCCTCAAAAGTTATCTCTTCATCTGGACTGTACGTGAATATTTCAATTGAATTCCATATTGTATTCTCTGGGAAAGAATCATTTTGTAGATTTTTCTCTTTCCTCTTCTCAGTTATTTCCAGAATTTTGTTTTGAAACTCCTTATGCATCTGTTCCATTTCTCGTTGAAACTGCATCTGTCTATTAAAAGTTTCCTTCTGTAGTTGCATCTGGAATGTCTTCTATTGTTCTAATATTTTCATCTGTTGTTTCGTCTGGAACTTAAAAAATTCCTGGAATATATTTTTGCATTCCTCCATCTTCGCAAATGTTTACACAATGCTTAAATATTGTAGAGGGGGTCCTACGAATTTGCAATTCGTGACCTATTTGAGTAAACTGATTATCGAGAAAAAATTCTTTCCTCAGTTGAGAATACGACTAATTTTTTTTCGTCACTAAGTTGACGTCTTGTCTTTCAAAAAACTTTGCAATTTTTTTTTTTAAGTGTGAATCCGAGATTTTGTCGCCGAAATTGTGACGAGCAAGTTTTTTCTTTTTCCTCGGTATGAGTACGAATTTCGTCATCAAATAATGTTGTAGCGAATTTTTTTTTTCTTCCACCATATGAATCCGAATACCTCGTCGTCAAGTGTGTTCTGGCGAACGAATTTTTTTTTTAGCGAATGAATTCGAATCCCTCGTCGCCAAGTGCGTTATGGCGAACGAATTTTTTTTCTTCCACCGAATGAATTCGAATCCCTAGTCGCCAAGTGTGTTATGGAGTGGTTTCACAGTAGAGGCTTGTATTTGTACTAAGTCGGTCCTAAAATAGGTTCGACATACAAAACGTTAGGAACTTGATATAATAGGTAATGGCGCAGAGAAATCTAGTTGTTGTCGCTGATACTTTAGTATCCGACTAACGGTCGTCCGACATCGACTGACTGACCGAACAACTGAGCGACTCACTTGTTACTCTTACTACTCCTACTTATTATAGGTGGGAGAGTCTATTAACTATAGAATAGGTGTGTTCCACTATAACAACCGGTCAGGCCACGTAAACGGAATTGACTCATTCTCCTTCCGTTTGTATTCGATTGGTGAGAAGGAAATTCCCCGAAGAGACTCTCGAAAGCTCGCTTTCACGGTTACTACAATCTTAACGTCTTCAAGTCTAAGGTAAACCACTATCTATCCTACATGTCTTCATAATATACATCTCTTGTTCGCCCCCACACTGTACCCTCTTAAAGCAACCTCCTTTAGTAAACCTCTACCTTGAGTGGCTCTTGGACTTTGTACTGTGGGAAAATACAAAAGAAGGACAACAACACTCAGAAAACAGTTTGCCTGCTTTATGTGAAGGGGTTATCAGAGAAAATACAAAGGATCTGTGGTCCGTATAACATCAGGACAACCTTCAAAAGCTGGACGAGTAAGAAAATAGAGGAAAACATGACTAAAGACTGTGTGTACACCATCCCGTGCAGCTGCGGAAAGAAATATAATGGGAAGACAAGCCGCCCCCTTAAGGTAAGGCTTCAAGAACACCAGAAAGCTGTAACACGAGAGGAAGTGGAAAAATCAAGCGTGGCTGACCACATATTAATAGAAAAGAGAGATTACCGCCATATGTAGGATCAGGTTGAAATTATAGACAAAGAACATCATTGGAAAATTCGGAAAGGAATCAGCACATATGTTAGGCCACAAAAATCTGAGCCGACCAAGCATAGAAATGGATACACTATGGGATCCTGTAATAAGGAGTGCCAGAGAAAAGCAATAATAACAACGAAAATTGCAATATGAGCTCTAGTAAAAATATGAAATTGATAACAGCAAAAATTGCAATATCAGCACTGGCAAAAAATAGTTGTTGAAGACATTAGGTTTATAATACCCAGAAATTCACCCTCAAGGATACATGGTACAGTGGACAAAGGCGTTAGTTAGATCCAGTGACAGGACCCAAAGAGTGTAAGTTCAATACCTGGTTAAGGCAGTGGAGAACTTGGAGAGGGGGAATTAACAGGAGATAACTAATAACTGACATCTATTAATCATGGCACATGGAAGTAAAACTGTCTACCCCAGCGAGCGAAATAAAGGCTTCAGTTCGACATTCCAACCACCTGAAGAAGGCCGGAGCGTACAACGGTCGAAACGTTGTGATAAATATGGCAACAAGGATGTTGACAATAGTTCGAATAATGTAAATAGTGTAAATACCTCATCTCAGAAATATAGACTCATACTGAAAAATAGTAAATAAATAAATAAAGTGTTTATTAGGTGCAGCGAAATCTGATAGGCGGCAATAAAACGTTTTTGAAGTCTTAATTTAATTTCAACTCAGACGAAACACAAAGTAAAACTTCACTGAAAATGAATTCGTGGTAAAATAAAACATCTCATGTTTTCTCTTCAAATAATAATAATAATAATAATAAACTTAGCTCTTTTATGAACCAAAACCGCTGGCCACCGAAAATCTAATTAATTGTCAATCATTTGCAGGTTATTTAAAGCCAGAAAATATTTTTAGATTGTAAATTTTTCTTTTTGGTGTGTGTGTGGGGGGGTTAAAATAATTATTTAATTATACAATTTTACTAATTAACCCATAGCTGGGAGAGAAGAGGTGGATTCCTACGTTTCCTAAGGCTATATGCGCGTAAGTGAATTTAACGAAGACAACCGGATTTGGAACTCAGCTCCCCGATTAACAATTCCGAGCCGTTATCTAATCTACCACCCGCAAATCTTATTTTTACCAAGCGGTCATCAATCAATATACTGACCAGGCCCGACGTTGCTTAACTTCGGTGATCATATGGAATGATGTGTTTCAACGTCATTTGAACATAAGTTAATGGAACATGGAACTTTCAGGACTTATTTAGAAATGAATTAAATTATTTTTTTAAGTATATCTATTTTGGAAAATCTTTGTAATATATACATACATATATATATATATATATATATATATATATATATATATATATATATATATATATTACAAAAGATTTTCTAAAATAGATATATTTAAAAAATATATTAAGAGTAATCGTTTGTGTACACTAGGTGATTTTTCAAATCTGCCAATAATTGCTTCTGCATCCAATTCATCTAACAACAAAAATGACCTCTCGCATTAAATTTGAGTAACTGATAGTATAGAGATTACTATATAAAGTTCTTATTCATTTTAACACGCTTAGGCGATCATGTATCTCTCGAAACACGACTGACGCATGAACTGATTTCTGCCTGTTGGGGCCTGGTTTTTATTGACGCCGACCAAAACCGGGGTGGGTCTGTTGGCGTCGGGGAGTTCCTCGATAATTCTAAATACATATCCACCTCTTTTATTTCTGGTTAGGGATTTTCCACTCTTTTCCATTTTTGGTAACTTTTTTTCACTCCCACTTTCTCACCATACTTCTGAGGGGCGTGAACTGCTCTCCCCACTTCTTCGTAGCAGCTTCTCATACTTACACTCTGGATGGGGGCGTCGACAGCCTTCTTCGTGCGTCACGTGATCGCTCTCGGCCAATGAGGTCTTGGTCGGGTATCTTTCCTCCTCCTTCGTGCGTCACGTGATCACCACTTGACCAATGATGTCTTAGTCGGGCGTGAACAATCCGCGGTTTGTTTCGGAAAAAAAATACCTTGCTTAACTAAAAAAAATTATCTTTTGCTTTTCCTTTTCTTCCTTAATCGCCGTATCATTTCTCTGGCCACCAACGGGAAAATATGAACAATGGGGTCATAATTCTTGTTCTTCACGTGGCTTACGTCAGGTATTTTATCGCTAATTTATCAAGATGGTTGGTATTCGTAACATGGCCTCAAAAAAGAATTATCCCCAAGTTTTCAGTCAGTCTGACGTCTCCAAGGAAGAAAGAAAAACACCCCTGGATCCCCACCCATTTTCCTTCGGCACATATTCCTGATAACATAAATTTATTATCGCAGGCAAAAGTTATTTTGTCGAAAAGAATTTAGTTAGCGAGACTGCTTGTGTGGGATTTTAATTTTCCATATCTAACTAAGGCTCTGTAGCTACACATGTGTTTTGTCAATTATCAAAATTAACGTTTTCAAGTGGACTTTCTTTGGCGAACATTTCTTGATAACACAATTCGCGTAGGCCAAGTAGGAAAATCGGTCAACGATTACTCGTAGGTGGCCTTTAATTTTCATATCTGTCCAAAGTCTTTTTTAGTCGCCTGTTTTTTTCGTCACTTATCGAAATAACATTTTCACTTGAATTTTTCCCTTGGCCGGTGGTCTGTGTTGATAATAAGATGCCTTCCCGTACCAATAGTTTGTTTTCATATCCTTAGATAACACTTCCCTACCCACTCAAATCTCATTGTCATTGTAATGACACTCTTTCGCCATTTGCCACTTATCAAAATAACCCTTTTTTTATTGCCTCTTAGCCGTGTGTGTGTTCGCTTATCACCTATGATTCGGATCTCGCCTCACTTTTCTGCCTTCTTTTCTTTCTCTTTATTTCTCTGCCTCGTAAATGGTGCCACATACCCACAGCTTGAGAAAAAGAAGATTTCTACTTTTCCCAAGGGTATTAGCACGTAAGTAAATGTAATGGATTACAAACTCGGTTCGTCGATTCCTCAATCTGAGCTGCCATCACCGTGCCTTATTTTAATTGCTAAAACAGTTGTCTGTGTTTTTTTTTTATTGAACTTTTATTTGTATAAGGGGCCCACTTCCTCAGAGGCCAACTTGTTATCAGGCAACGCTAACACCCTGGCCAACAATTTCCTGAGGAGCGAAGGAAACTTTTCCCGTAACCTAGCTTCACTGTGCTTATCTCTGTCTACAAAAGGCAGGATGTGTGTGTGTGTGTGTGTGTGTGTGTAACAAATGCACGGCCGCTATTTTCGACGGATTTGCACCAAAATTTACTTGCACATGCTCCAAGTTAGGGGAAAGGCCAAGACTGACTTTGCATTTCCAAACTCCCATCGATAGTGGAAATAATCGATTTTTTCATGTTTCTACGGCAGTTTTCATGTAGTTTGCGGCCATTTTGTACTGGCCAGAGTGAGAGCCAATAGCTAGCTGCTACGAATAGGCAGGAAAATTCAATTGGCCAGCATGAGATCCAACAGCTGACTGACACGAATGTTAACTAGCATGCAAAAAAATCGATAGCTGCATTCGTCACAAGTGGAAAAATTTAAATCTGCATGGCACTTTACTCCAATTGGCTCATTCGCTTGCTTAAACTCAACGTTGATTCTGATTCCGCAGAACTGGGTTGGTTGTGAGAAAGTATTTTTCCTTAAAATTCTTTATTCATTCTGTTTTTCCTGAGTTCTTTTTTAAAGCTGATCGTTTTGTGTTCATTTTGTTTAGTTCTTTTTTTCGTACCAGATTTAATGTTTAGTATAGAGCTTAGTAAAAATTCGCAGGGTGAGATAGGCAAGAAGTAAGGCATGTAACAACATCAGCACGGCAAAGGGCACTCCTTTAAAGGCAAGGAAGGGCAAAAATATTTTAAGTCAAGTGATAGCGATTGCTGTATGAGTCGTACGATTTTTGAATCAAGCACGGGCAACGCCGGGCCATGCTGCTAGTTCTATGAATATTTTCTAACAGTTTCTTGTTTCTGAAAATCTCTTCCGGCTTTCTGCTCTCCTCTAAAATTAATGCAACGGTAATGGTTATCTTCTGTCACCTTTAAAAAATTTACAAAAACCTAGATATTTTAAACTATATACAGTAAACATTTTCAAACATTTAGCTAGTATTCATAATTAATATTAAAAATTGAAACAAAACCTTAAAAAAAGTAATTATGAATACTGCACAAATGTTTTAAAATATCTACAGTAGATAGTTTAATGTATCTAGTTTTTAACTAATAGTTTTTTAAAACATATGGACATTTCAAAATTAGTTACCTCCCCTGACGTTTACGTCGTCAAATCTAACCCGTACAATAGATAACATTAGCGTTTTTCACTTTACTGTTAAAAAAATTTAACTTTCAGATGAACATAACAATTTTGTCTTGGATAAAAAAAAAAATCAACAACAAAACCCTGACGATGAGATTGTGGTAATGTTGAAAGTACAGGCTGTTTCATGCTAGCATGAAACAGTCTGTCGCGTCTAAGTGTTGATTTCAATGTTCACTTTTTATATTTACATACGCCCTATCTCTGATATTGTGCACTCTAACCCATAAATATAGCACACCTTAAGACTATATTTCTTCATATATATATATATATATATATATATATGAATTTTTTGTATGGATATATATATATATATATTTAAGCCATTGTTTTTTTGTAAATTTATACCAAGTATATCTTCGGTTTGATGAGACTTAATGATCGAAATAAATCATGATTTATTACCGTATTTTCGTTATGTATTATACTTTCCATTATATATATATATATATATATATATATATATATGTTGTAAAGGTAATATATCCGTTGGTATATAATCCAAGTAGATCTTAGTAATATAAAATATTAAAACTGTTCGACAAATAAGACTCAATGCATTTATTATTACCGAGCAAATAATTAGTATACAAAAAAATCCAATATTACCTCATATTGGGAATAGACCTATTTCAGTTGACGAAAACTTCGTCAGTCTTATTCAATCCTGGTGTATAGACTGAATTATAAATTTAACTGTGACAGCTGTCGATAAACTAATACAGAATGTTTCAGTCAGATGAAAGGGGAGGGTGGAAGGTATTAGCCTTAAAGAGAAGAGGTTTTATAAAATTAAAACCGGATAATAACATTATGACATTAAATCTGAGTTATATGACGAATGTAACTTGAAATTTATATATATATATATATATATATATATATATATATATATATATATATATCGCTTGACAATGGAACAAGGCTATGAATTTTAAATTTAATTTTTATAATTAAATTTATAAATTTAGTTTCACTTTTGAAACATGGAAATTTTCTATCTCTCGATGGAATCGTGTTTTTTAATAAATAATTATATAACACATAAATTATATATATATATATATATATATATATATATATATATATATATTTTATAAAAAAATATGGATTAGATCTGACAGAATGATGTCGGTATATCTTAATAAATTTAAAATATTTCACTATTTATTTAGCTTCTTCAGAAAATTTGGAACAAAGCTCTGTTATTTGTGATGAAGCGAATTAAATAGCGAAACATTTTAAATTTATTAAGATATACCTACATCATTCTGTCAGATGTAACCCATATTTTCAACATTATATATATATATATATGTGTGTGTGTGTGTGTGTATATATATATATACATAAAAATGTATTTAGATTTAAATTTATAACAATATACCTACTTGTTCCTCATGTGATTCTATACGTATGTATGTTTGGGGAGCCTATAAAAGTAGGTTAGGTCGAACGCATGATTTCGTTTTCATTCAGGTGTAGTGTCTGCAAATATTTGATAATATAAACCTTTGAATTTTACTTTGAATAATCATCAAGTGTCGATACGTAACAGACAAATCAGCAAAACGATTAATGAAAAAAAAAGAACAAGAAGAAAGATATGTTGAAATTCGGAGACGGAATCTGAATGAGCAGACGACTTAAAATGGACGCCACGGGCTAAGAACGGGAACTTTTATAAAACTGAAAGTAAAAGTAATGATTTGTTTAGCTTCTGGCGGTAGAATCAAGGTGTCAGGACCTCCAGGCTTTTTCCAATTGGACAAAATCAAATCAAATTGGACAAAATCAAATTAAAACGAAGAGTCCTGTTCGACAATAATTCAATCAACATAAGGATAATTTGGAGCTCGATTCGAGGGAGAAAAAACAAACGAAAAAACAAAATTAAAAAAATGTCGATTTTGAAATAGGAAAAAAAAAAGGTGGTAGATTGTTTTGAATAACATTTTTGGAGAAAAAAAAACGTCTACAACAGCGTAACTGTTATATTGAACAGTCCCATAAAAATTAAAAAAATAAAAGACTAATAATATAATAATATGTTATTCGCTGCTGGACTACCTCTGTTTGAGGATTTGTGTTTTGTGGGACTTTCTTCGAACGTGGATCATTTCGCTCTGGTTTTTCTCTACAGATTGGGGCGCTTATATAACTTCCCATCCTCCATTAAAAATGTAGATATTCAAATATCTAAGGTTTTATTTTTATAAACAATTTCTCAGTGCTAGCATACTGTGGCACCCTGCATTATTAGAAAACTGAAAAGAGATATTCACAAAAATATGATTTTTTTTTATTCGGTTTATTAACCAGTTAATAGTTATTTAGAGATGAAGAATAATTGAGTTTTGAGAATAATTCTCTAACTCTATTTAGGCGATCCGAAGGGAAGAAGAAGGAAGAAAAAAGAAAGAAAGAAAGAAAAAGAAAAGAGAAATAGATAGTACAAAACCCGGTCATAAGCACACAAAGCTTAAACAAAACAAGTGTTTAAAGATATCTAGGCCAAAGTACCTGACCGAAATTCACGAAAAATAGAAATTGTTAATTGAAAGAATAGAGTTTAGAAATAATAAAAAGAAAGAAAGGGAAAAGACATGATAACAAGACGGGCCGCAAGCGGATAGGCACACGTACGATTGATGGATACCAGATATCGGTCAAAGCACCTGACCTACTTTCGTGTCCGCGGAGTATGGGAGTTCATTATCAATTTGGTTGAAGAAATAAGATTTTTAGAACAATGAAAAAAATATTAATAAGTGACAATCGAAAAGGGTGTCATTGAGATGAGAGGTGACCCCTGGGAATTGTATACAAAAAACAAGACATTGGTACACAAACCCTGACCATTTCTAGAGTTGAAGATAAGAACCACCCACGATGATGAATGAAGATATTTTCAATTCAGATAATTAAGATTTTGCTAACAGGCCTGAGCGAAAGAAAGAGGTGAAAGCAATTGTTTTAGGCGCCGACAAGGCGGAGAAATTCTTTCTTTAAGTCGCATCTAATTAGCGGCAGGCTGTTTTGACAAAGGCCAAATGTGAAGGAAACCGAGATTGTCATTTTCGTGCGAAAAGGCCAATTTGGATTTTGTTTTTTTTAGCAAGGTGTTTCTTCCCCAGAACAAAGCCCCGGATTGACCACGCCCGATTGGAGACGTCACGAAGGAGGGAGAGACGCCCGACCAGAGTCTCATTAGCCGAGAGCGGTCACGTGATGTGCGAGGGAAGAGGAAGGACGCTCGACCAGGATCCCATTGGTCGAAAGCGGTCACCTGACATACGAGAGACCAGGGGAAACGGGTATGCGCCTCCCCCCCCCAGAGGCACTGTAAGGAAGTAGGAGTGAAAGTAAGAGCGATAATGGGAAATCAGAAATAATGCGACTTTTGGAATTATCAGGAAAAACCCTGGCGCCGACACACCCACCCCAGTTTGTTACGGCGTCAATAAAAGCAGGACCCCAATCGACAGAAATCAGTTGCAGCTGGACCGTGGACAGCGAGGGAGCTTGAACGCGGGCGTCGGGCCCGGTTCATTCCCCCCTTTGCGGGCAAGAGAACCCGGAGTGAAGAAATTCGCCCAGCCCAAGTCGAAGCGAAGAAAATTGCCCGAAAGCCTAAGAAGAGTTGGAGCTGTAGCCCGAAAGTCGATGAGAAGTTAAAGTTCAGCCCCGGACGACAGAGAGAAGAGTTCAGCCCCGGACGACAGAGAGAAGAGTTCAGCCCCGGACGGCAGAGAGAAGAGTTCAGACCTTGACGAGAAGAGCTGCAGGGCGGACGAAGAAGAAGTTACTTGCAGTTGCGCTTAGAAGAAGTTGAAATCAAACTCAAGCCGAAGTGAATAAGCTCGTCCAACTCAAGCCGAAGTGAATAAGCTCGTCCAACTCAAGCCGAAGAGAAGAAGTCAATTTGCACACTGACGGCGAGAAGAATCAGCCGTGAACGACTGGTAGAGATCAGCGCCCAGTGTCGAAACCAAACCACACCCCGACATGCAAATTTCTAGAGAGTAGGCAACTCGAAGTCTTTAAGTTGTATGGTAGAAGCTTGGTGCCACAGTCCACAAAACGGGTCGGGAAGTAGGAATAATTTTTATGTAACGAACATTTAGATATAAAAGGTTGTTACCCTTTTTTATCAGTAATTTTTGGCCTCGTGAGTTTTTCTTTTACTTGTGTGTTACCACCCCGTCGAACTCAGCTTGCATACGGCTCCAATCCCTGTTTGATCCCGTCTATCTAAGATCTAATCACAACGTGGGTAGGCAGACCGGAGATCAGTGCAGTTACCCTAGTAACCAGGTGTTGGAAGCGAGTTGGGAACGGCGAGGCTGGTAATCATCTAACCAAAGGGTTAGAACGTCACACTTGGAGCCGCGAACGAGATCGAACAACAGAGTCGACGCTGCGACCAAGTGGGGGGGGGGGCGACGTCACAATACCACATATACATATATATGAAAAATACTGGTATATGTCAAAATAAAATTACTAATTTGTGATTAAATATCAATATTTTAATATTCCAAAATGCTAAAATGGAAACTTGTCACAAGCAACATTCACAATGTTTCTTGTTCATTGTCTTCTGTCAATAGCTGAGGATGACTGTTTGCTAAATCGTTGATAGAACTAAATTTTACATATTTTTTTTATTATAACTTTCAGAGAGGAATTAAACAGGAGATAACTGGCATCCATTAGACATGGCACGTGGAACTAGAACAGTCTACTCCAGTGAGCGAAATAAAGGGTCCAGTTCGACATTCCAACCGCCTGAAGAGGGCCGGAGCGTACAAATGCCCAAACGTTGTGATAAACATGGCGACAAAGATGAGGACAATAGTCCGAATAATGTAAATAGAGAGACTCTAGCTTTTCTCTATCGAGTGGGGGGGGCGTTTATATAACTTCAAATCACTCGTTTATCTCGCGTGCGCAAATCGAAACTATAGTTGGATCGCCCATTTGTTTACATGTTGTGATAGCCTCTGACACCATTTGAGGCCCTATTATCCGCCTGGTGGCTATAAAATCCTGATGGACCAAGCTGTTTTGATGCTCTCGAGTGAAAATTCTAATTTGGTATCTCTTAGGGTTACCTTCGAGTGAATGAAAGTAAAATCGGGACAGAAAACTGGATATATTGTGGACACCACATATCAACTCCTTTTAGGTTTCCGATTCACATTAAATTCAATTCAGACTTCTGGTGTTTCCGGGCTGGAATCACATATTACAATTATTGTCTTGCTGCCGGTTTAGACATTCTATTTAAATCATTTTTGTTATTATCAAAACGTTTCGATCATAGTATCCTCTGAGCTTCTTCAGGCATCTTTCAATCCGGGTAAACATTTAGGTATTTCGAACTGAACACTTTCATTCCTCAGTATATGGCTAGGGATATTTCGTCTTTTAGTATTGATCGATCAAGACTTGTTTACAGCAAGTCTAAGTCGCTTCTACCCGCCACAGGGATTGAACTCTCAATTGCATTACCACCAAATTCGCTAATAATTTGATCTTCCGCATGACAGCCCTGAAGCTAGAATTTGGAGATCTTAACCTATGTTCTAATTGTCCCCTCTGCCACTGTCGTTGACTTGTTATCTAGCTTGACTCCTTCTCCTGGGTTATTAAATCCTCATTGGGGATTCGTGCTAAAGTGAATTTGATTGAAAAATGAACAACGTTTATTAAACTACCCGAAAAGAAAAATAGATGATTTTTTTAATAAATTTTATTTTACTCCGAATTTATAAAAAAAAAAATAAATGTTTTCTTCCAGTTTTCTGTCCCGATTTTACTTTCTTCATTAACTTGAACATTTTCGCACAAAATAAGTCCTCTATTCGGTCTTATTGTTTCGAATAAGGCCACGAAACCAAACCGAATGCGCTGTATTTTATAAATTCTACCATTAAAGTCAGGAACTAGTCGAAGACAGATCACAGAATCACACGGAACAAACATTATACATACGAGAGAATTTCCGAAAACAATACTTTTCATTTATTACCACGGAAATCACAACAGATACAGCGAGCACAATAACATTGTTGGAAAGAGCAAGTTCTCAGTTACACATTCAATTATCCACATATTCCCTCCGTACTGTGCTTACATCCACTATTTGGTTTCCGTAAATGTTCACCAATTGTCGATGAGTGCCAATGGGTGTAATATTTCGGTATGATTTCCAGGTGGAGAAATATAATGTAGCACAACTAGCTTGTGCGCACGTTCATGTCAGACGCCATTTAAACTAACTGCCGCTCATCTGCTGTCTTTGATGATTCAAAATAAATAAATAAATGGATTTTAGTGGGAATGTTGATCAGCACACTAAAAACAGGTGGCATTACTTTCGGAGCGACCCTCACTGCTAATCTGTGCAATTGTTATTCTTTTTTTTCTTTTCTTTTCTTTTTTTTTTTTTTTTTAATCCTGATTGGATAATTCACTATTTCTCAGTCCTATGCAAACAAATCCCATAACATATCTGTAAACAGAAGACAGTACATTCCTGAGCTTGTAAAATCGGATATCGTAACGGTGTTGATAACTCGTAATACACAAGCAGTTCGTACGTGTCCTTGGGAAAGAATAATTGCTGATAGCCGGACGCTCCGTTTTCTACAGAAATGTTAGAATGAACCCTCTGAACCTTTTCAGCCACAAATCCGATGCTTTGATCACAAAGCTATATCAGCTAGCGCCTATACAAATGATATTATTATATCTTCGCTTGCATTTGCCAAAGTGGAGCGTTTATTGCAGCGACACTTCGTGCTTAACTTTCTCATGTTCACTTCCATCCCTCAGTTTGATTTGATTTAAACAAACGAGGGAAACTTCGGAAAACTCGTTACCGCTGCTTGATTGAATATTGGCGCATCAGCTGAGTGAGGAATTCGCTAATTTGCCAAATAAACTAAGCTCTTCCCCGACAACCTCCTTCTTGTTCTCTCAGTTTCGCTTTTTCACTCTCTTAATGTTTTTATTGTTTTTTTTTTTATTTTTTCATTATTTTATTTTATTTTTTAGCCCGTGTCTTTGGAAACTATTGAAGGTTGCTCACAACACATTCATTTCTAAGTGAAATGAAGATGGCGGTCAGTGACGGTTGGAAATTTTTCGGGGAAAACAAAGGTTAAACTAATAGCGAGCGAGACAAAATGGAAGCCTTTTCCGTTAAGCCTCCATTCATACAGGGAGATATATGAACAAGCCCACAAAACAATTGGCAAGTCAAATTTTCATGTAGCATCCTCATTTAAATGTTAGCATTTAAGTTTTTAAATGCAATGTCAATCATATTTTTTCTTCTTTATTTCCAGCAAGACGCCAGAAGAGAGTTCCACAAGCGAGACGTGCGAGAGAAGAAATTCCTAGCATAAAACGTATGGTTAAATCTAGGTATTCCAAAAGTAAAATAATGAGACCTAGTTGCCAATCGAGTACCGTGCTTAAATTCATAACGTCGAGCTACCAGAGAAGAAAGCTCATCAGAACAATTACCATGAAAATATCTACAGAAAACGGCACAGTGTTTGACTTGGTTTGGTTTGGTTTATTTTACAACATATCAACCTTAATGGGTTATTTAATACCGACAAGATTTTTATTCACTGGTAATATATTTTTCTCAAAAATATATTGCTGGTAATATTTTTTCTTTTTTTAAAAATGTATTGCTGGTAATATATTTCTTTTTTTAAAAATGTATTGCTGGTAATATTTTTTTTCAAAAATATGTTGCTGGTAATATTTCTTTTCAAAAATGTATTGTTGGTATTAATTTTTTCTTCAAAAATGAATTGCTGGTAATATTTTTTTTACAAAAATGTATTGCTGGTATTAAAACCCATTTTACACGTTTTGCCCCAGTTTAGGGGTTAACCATAGCTGGGACCCTAACAGGTGCTAATACCACGGGTCATGGTGGACCTGAGAACAGAAGATTTACTTGACACCCCCGTCAGAGCTAGTCAGAGCTGGTCTTGGCTTGTTATAGCTGGTCCAAACTGGTGAAAGCCGGTCCAAGCTAGTCGTAGCCATGATACCACCAGCACAGGGACGAGCCCTAATTAAGATGTGGTTCCACGCTCCTCAAAACCTCCTGATTAGAGGCATTGCTGTTGGGTGTAGTATATCGTGTTACCCAGGACACAGTACAGAGTGATTGAAGCTGATATGCCAGATCAGGACAAATAACATTGCAAATTCTTCTTTGAGTTTTATCTAATATCTTTAAATATATAGCAGACGAAATGTGACGGCAATATTCAATACTTGGACAAATGGTAGACATTTGCAAGATAGAATCTGGCGCGAAAGATTGTTATGCAGCAGACGTAGCAGTTGATTCACATATATTCTTTCCACTTCATGTCAGCAAATGTTAGCCTGAGAAAGGCGCACTGAGTTGCTATCTTGGAGGTTAGCATCAGCCATAATGATGCAATTCAAAATGAGGATAACAGTCTGAATAATGTAAATAATGCAACTAATCATATTTAGGTGTAAATAAATACCTGTGTGATATTTTGATAAAGGATTCTTCTTATCCGTGTCACTCCTAAAGTAATGTGGGACGAGTACAATAGAAGTTTATATTAGTCTTTAGTTGATGAACATTACTTATACAGGGTGGCCACTGAAAAGCTGAAGATTTGAAAAAGTCATAACTTTTCTGTTTTCAATCTTTTTTATTATCTGTTTTTTGATGGTTATAGAACCTCACTAGAGGATTAAAATGGCTACGAGTGATCTCCAGCAACGAGTGAAACTGATTTGGTTTTTCTATTCTGATGAAAAATCAATTATTCAAACTCAGAGAAAATACCGGCGACATTTTACTGACAGAGTATCTCCTAGAGATAACATGATGCGGAACCCAATCGCCCGGTTTGAAAGAACTGGATCAGTCGGCGATCTTCTAAGAAGAGGTCCTAAGAGCACTGGGCGAACTGACGCAGCGGGGGAAGCTATACGGAAGTGTTTCTTTGAGGATCCATTATCTTCTCTCCGTTGTCGCGCTGCACGACTAGGCATTGCCAGAACATCTCTTCAGAAGATTCTTTAACTGGATTTAAAAATGGTTCCATCGAAATAAAATGATAAAAAATGAAAAAAAAAGAAAAAAAAAAGAAAAAGATATCTGTCTATATTTCTGAGATGAGGTATTATGTACACTATTTACATTATTCGGACTGTTGTCCTCATCTTTGTCGCCATATTTATTACAACGTTTCGGCCGTTGTACGCTCCGATCTTCTTCAGGTGGTTGGATCTAACTAAATCAAGGACACATGGCACAGTGGATAAAGGCGTTAATTATATCCAGTGAGAGAACCCAAAGAGTGTGAGTTCAATACCCGATTAAGGCGGTGGAGAACTTGGAGAAAGGGAATTAACAGGAGATAAATGATAACTGACATCCATTAAACATGGCACGTGGAACTGGAACAGTCTAGCCCAGTGAGCGAAATAAAGAGTTAAGTTCGATATTCCAACCATCTGAAGAAGGCCGGAGCGTACAACGGCCGAAACGTTGTAATAAATATGGCGACAAAGATGCGGACAATAGTCCGAATAATGTAAATAGTGAAAAAAAAGATGATTGTAAAATTTATTTTCGTTTTATATCATTCAATCTCTTAGTGGCCACTTTAAATACTAAAAACGATAAGGAAACAAAGATACACATTCAAGACATTTAATCCAACTTTTGGGGTTTAAAACAAAAGGTTACATTAGCCGTTTAGTGAGAATATCAAACATATGATATATATATATATATATACAGGGTAATAGAAAAGTAACTCCATATTTTATGGATGAATATCCAGCCAGGAGTCCTGATTTAACGACCTGTGAGATTTTTTTTTTGGTGGGGAGGGGGTGGTCAAAAGTGCAAGCCTACTATACCAAAGCATGACTATATGTATTTTAAAATGGGGAGTTACTTTTCAAATGCACTATATATATATATATATATATATATATATATATATATATATAAGAAAGAGGTTATAGTAGTTCCAACGAGAAAAATGTGTGTATATTAAAAAGAAGAGAAGAGAGGTGCCGCAAACATTTATGGTTGTAATGTAGAATTTAAAAAAAAATATTAAGCTTTATTGTTCATAATTTTACTACACATGTTTCTGGTCTCGTGACCGTCTTCAGGTAAAAGGCGGAGATTGCCACATATTATTAAAAATAATTAATTTTTTCCTTTATGTTTTTCGATGTTAAATATTCTAGATATGAGACATTCTCTGTTTTTGTGTTAGTAATCCGAATGTCTTTCTTGAATTGGCAGTGAAGAGTTCTGCGCGAAGGGTCATAAAACTATTAAGGTTGGCCCAAGAGAAATGGTGAATTACTTATCGGCATTTTATCTTTTAATGAAGGAAAAAATTAATTATTTTTAATAATATTTGGAAATCTCCGCTTTTACTTGAAGACGGTCGCGAGACCAGAAACATGTATAGGCAGCAAATTTCAGCTCGTGACGTCACACATGACCACACCGCATACACAATTCCGGAAAATCCTTGTTGAAAACACAATTATACTTACACAAAAAAACAAAAACTAAAAATTCTTGAAGTTATATACATAAAACAGTTGAAACCTAACCTGAACAAAATAAGCTACGAAATCTCCACAAATATTCTTAAATGTCTATAATTGATAACAGAAGCCATTGGTTTATATCAACGGCTTCCCATACTTAATACTTCTCGTTTTCAATCTCGCGTGGTCATGTGTGACATCACAAGCTGCGACACGATTTTCGCTTCCGCGTCTCGTCTACACGAAATTTTTCATGCAACAAACACAGACTATCATTATTGTTTCGTCCGTGTATTGATTGATATATTGAAAAGTAATTGTCATCTTTGATAATGGCTTATGTAAGCCGAAAGCTTAGATTGGATTTAAAAATGTATCAATATGGTGATTTCCTTTCGTCTTTCAATGATAATGTTTCTAAGCTTATCAGACAATATGAAAGGAACTTACTTAAAATAAATAGACAAAACTTGTCTATATTATTTAATGAAACATGCATCAATGAATATATATATATATATATATATATATATATATATATATAGTCTGCCGATTGCATTTACTATGAAACAGTATATATATATATATATATATATATATATATATATATATATATATATATATATATATATATATATATATATATATTTGGTTGGATAGATGTGAGTTTGTGACCCTGGGTTTCACTACCGCGTATATAATATATAAATAATTATACATATATATATATTTATTTATATTTATATACACTTTTCACATATATATATATATATATTTTCACCAATGAAAAGTACATTAATTATTTTAAAATCAATATAAAAGTGACGAAAAATTAGAAAATAAAGAGTCAATTGCTGGTATATCATTGGGAATGGACGGAGCAATTGCTGGATGATTGTCTACGAAACTCTAGAGTTGGAATGCTGAAAACAACATCAATCAGCTCAGTGACAAATTTTATATTTGTATTAATCCTCTCTCTATATTTATCTATCTATCTATCTATCGATCTATCTATCGATCTATCTATCTATATATATATGTGTGTGTGTATGTATGTATGTATGTATATCTGCTTCTTTTTTGTCTTTCTGAGATTTGTTTTACCACCCATTTGTTGAAAACCCATAAGTTTCTTGCTATTTTTCCATGCTTCTCCTGACTTCGATATGCCCGGTGAGTGTCGTTAAATTTAAGGGAATGTCAAACTGAACTCTATTTAATCTATGGGGTCCATTGTTCTAGTTCTGTTGACCATATCTAGGGATCTCTCGTCTAATTCGTATTTTTTCTATAGACCATTTATTGCTCACCCCTTTTCCACTGAGTCCATGTACACACTGCCAGGCTCAGGGATTGAACTTACAGTTAATATGTCTCTGAATACACAACCCAACGCTTTAATACACAAGGCAGCTCTGTAGGTTTAAATAAAGTAGATTAAATAAAGCGTCCAGTTCGACATTTCCTGAAGGTTACCCAGATAAACACCTGATGATGGTCGGAAGGTACAACGGCCGAAATGCTGTGTTATGTAGTAAAATATCGTCCACAGGTTTCTAATTTTTGTTTGAGTTTCAGCCACGAGTTATCGTCTTTACATTTAATTAAATAATTTAATTAATTTAATTAAATTAAATACGAAATATCGTGCTCATTCTTTATGTTGCTATCACAACTTTTCGACTGTTTTGACCCCCCCCCCTGTTAGTATTTTTCGATCCGGGTAACTTCGTCTACCGCAAGGAAAGTTGGCTCACTGTGCCGCGCCAGGAAATTTTTCTCGCCGGGGTCGATCGTTCAAATCTACAAATCAACCATTCGCCCTTGCGTGGAGTATTGCTACCATATATGGTCTGGAGCCCATTCTGTTTGACTCAATTGTTTCTTTCTATTGCTACGTAAAAGTTTCCGTTTTATTTCCATTTTCTCCAAAATTTTGTCGTGGCTCACAAATTGGGTCCACGGTAGTCTCAGCATCCTTCTGTAGAACCATGTTTCTGTTGTTCCAAGTATCTTCTTCATCTTTGAGGAGAGTGTCCAGCATTCACTCCCATATAGGAGGAGTGATATGATGTAATAGTTCAGTACTTAGCTTATTTGTTTTCTAACGAAATTTTCTTGTTTCTTAATACTTTGCTTAACTTTTCGGCTGCATCTTTCGCTATCCCAATACGCCTTCGAATTTCAGTGTCGCACTTTCCGTTCTCTGTTGAAACACTTCCCAGATATTTAAAGTTTTGCATTGTTTGATTTTGGTACCTCGCCCCGCCACTTTTTACCTCTTTCGAATATCGAACATCGATGCCAAAGGGAAGTACCTAATTAACTCAAACATGAAGGAAACCTCTAATAATATAATACCGAATACAGTAGCGATATCAATAGATTGTTGTTATTGGTAGTTTTAGATATTTTAGAGTCAGAAACAAAAAAGAAATTCTTATATTTAGAAAAAAAATTGGAACTAAGAAATTTGTTTTCAATCATATTTTTATTCGTTAACTTTTTTTCGAAAGAAATATTCTTAGAACTAATCAACGAGAAGCTATGAAAGCATATAAAAATGAAAGATGACAGCCGACATTTTTGTTTTCTGAATGCATCACTGGGGTTTATTATTTTATGAAAATATTCATGACATCTGACATCAAAGACACGAAGAGGAATTAGTTTTCTTTTTCAGATATTTAGCAATCTAATTTTTTTTTTCTTAAATAGCAAGTTGAGATTGCTGATTTAGTTGATAGAAAACTTATTTAAAAAAATATGAGTTACATTATCTTGTTCACCGAAGATTAAAATGTCACACATTGAAAAGATTATGTCAAATGACAGAAAAATATTCTTGAAACATTTCATAGACTGTGACATGTTATTCAAATTGTCAATCATGATACATATATCTACATCTCGATCCTTGTCGATATATATATATATATATATATGTCCGAGAGAGAGAGAGAGAGAGAGAGAGAGAGAGAGAGAGAGAGAGAGAGAGAGAAATATATATGATACACAAATTAAATTAAAATGTTTAAAACATCATACTCTGACGTCATGTTTCGACGAAATTAATCAAGTCAGCAGGGCTGAGATAAAACAATTAAATTTACTAAAAAGATATCCTATAATTTCTACATTCTTATCCGGAAGTCCGTCGTTTATGGCGTATTACTGTGTTTAACCCAAAGGAAGATTATGAAGCAATAATGTGTGCGATGGATAAATTGTCGTCTAAATTACGCAAAATTGAAAATGACACTAACATCTCATTTTAACAGATATATTTACCAAAGTTACACAAAAATATCTTGAAACATTTAAAGTAAATTTATTCAATAAAATCGCCATTGGATTCAAGTATAACCAGGAGACGACTTCAGAATCTCTTGCATCTCTTCTGGACAGTCTCTTCGTTTAATCTTTGTCGCCATATTTATTACAATGCTTCGGCCGTTGTACGCCCCAGCCTTCTTGAGGTGGTTGGACTGTCGAACTGAACCCTTTATTTCGCTCACTGGGGTAGACTGTTCTAGTTCCACGTGCCATGTTTAATGGATGTCAGTTATCAGTTATCCCCTGTTAATTCCCCTCTCCAAGTTCTCCTCTGCCTTAACCGGATATTGAACTCACACTCTTTGGGTCCTGTCACTGGATCTAACCTTTATCCACTGTGCCATGTGTCCGTGAGTGAAATAAAAGGTTCAGTTCGACATTCCAACCACCTGAAGAAGGCCGGAGCGTACAACGTTGTAATAAATATGGCGACAGATGAGGACAATAGTCCGAATAATGTAAATAGTGTACATAATACCTCCTCTCAGAACTATAGACAGATACTGAAAGGCCGAAACGTTGTAATAAATATGGCGACAGAGATGAGGACAATAGCCTGAATTATGTAAATAATGTACATAATACCTCATTTTAAAAATATAGACAAATACTCCTCGTTTAAATTTGTGAATGCTGCCATAATCATTGCTTTCAGTTCATCTTTGGTGTCACAAGGAGTTTTGTTGGTCGCTCGTTCAACTGCATTCCACACAATAATGAAGAGGGTTGTAGTCTGGGAAGTCAAGTGTCCAAATATAAGGCCTAATGTGATCGCATAAATTGTTCGGCAGCCATGAGTGGATTCTCCAACTAGTGTGGCATGGTGCCAGACAAAGCGTCTTCTAACAGCCACTCTCTTGACCCAGGGTAGCACTACCTCCTCAAGGTACTTGATGTACGCCTCCGTGTTGAGTCTGAGATCCTGTGGGAAGATGAGACATAACATCACCATCACTATTGATCATCCAAACACCATGATGTTGACGGGATATATCATCCAACTCTTTCCGAATCCTCTGGACTGTTCTCAAATTGACAACCTGAAATGTTCGTATTGGCACTTCCGGTACGAATGCCAAGCAGTACTGCATGCCATTTCCAACTTTCTGACAGAATGAATTGCAACATGGTGCTCTTTTTCTCGCAGACGGTGTCCAAATGACCCTACTACACTGTGCAGTCGACAAAATTAAAAACAAACAGAGCGCATGCGCAAAATTAAAAATATATAATGGCAACACCGCACCGCAACCTGTATATTTGTACACATACAATTTTTTTTATTTATTTCCAAATAATGAATAAACCTGCTTCACATATAATTAACTGTACCCAGAAAACTGAAAGAATTTTGATTAACTAGAAATAAATCCGATGTATCTATTTTAATATGTGAAAAAAGTGTTTGTAGAATGCAAAAAAGAATACATAATCTTCATTTAATACTTAGTAGAATAGCCATTATTCACTTCTACAGCAACTACTTCTTGCAGTCCTGAATTAATGATCTTCAAATTTTAGTTGGCATTTTGTTCCATTCTTCATCGCATATGGTATTCAATTCCGGGATGCTTGGTGGAGCTGAATTTTCAAATAAGGCCGAGAATTGTGGACTGACTTGTCCATTTTGAGGATATTTACATTATTTTCATCAAACCATTTCTTCGTAGATTTTACAGTGTCCTTATGATCATTATCTTGTTGTAAGATCCAATCAGGAGGAAGCTTAAATCATTAAATTGGCTTCCAAGAAATTTAATGATTTGCTGCAGCAGGCCCCAGGCACTTTAACGGACGAGGCATCGGGGAAGCCGTTTAAACCCAGTCGGGGATGGTTTGAGAATTTTAAAAAGAGTACCGGCATTCACCCCGTTGTCAGGCAACGAGCACGGATATCAAGGCAGATGAGCATTAGCTAAAAACTTTGGTTGGAATTAAAGCAGCTGAAGGATATTTCTGCCAACAAGTCTTCAACTGTGACAGGTCTTTTTTGGAAGAAGATGCCAAAGAGGACATATAATGGCGGAGGGGAAGAGGATGCCAGGCCACGAACCCATGAAGGATAGGATAATCCACGCATTGTGGAACAATACGAGCTGCGACTGTAAGACTAAACCGCTGATCGTTTATTATTCGGAAAAAATCCCAGAACCTTTAAGTCACATAAGATTCTCTAGCAAAACAAAAAGCTTTGAATTTCTGTTTCTTTCTTTGCAAACAACGTGTTCAAATAATTGATATGGCAGCCCAATTCCACAATGAAATAAACAAATCACAAGTTCAAACTCGAACAACCAGTGGCTGAAAGAAATGTCGAAAATTACGAATCAAAAGTCCAATCTCACAAATCCCAATACACGCAAACTGTAAGAAATCCAACACGCAAGACGACAGGCGAGGCAGAAAATTAAACGACACGCAATTTGAGAACACCAACCACTTTTATCGACGGAACAATTTTATTTTACTGGTCGACAGGTGAGAGAGGACTCAAAACATTAACATATCCGATATGCATTTATGGCAAAACTTGCGACTGACTTGTTTCTATTTGTCTTCGGCATGCCGTACGCAACACATAAATCCTTTTCCTAGGTAAGCGAATTTCTCTTTCGCCACAGATTCTGAAAGAAAAAAATTTCAGTTTATGTGGAGGGCAAACCCAAGGGCGTGGGTCACCAGGCAGTTCTTTGTGGAGTCGGTGAAATTGGTCTTTGGTCTTGACGTTAACAAATAACTCCCGGAAAATAATCTACACCTGCAAGCCGTTCTGAACGGTGCACCTGCTCAACTACCTGACCCTGAAGATGACATCCTCGAAGAGTTCAAGTTTATAAAATTTCTCTACCTTCCACCCAACTCTACTTCTGTCTTGCAGCCCATGAGCCAGCAGGTGATTTCTAATTTCGGGAAGCTCTTCACCAAGCACCTATTCCGCTGCTTTGAGGTGACGGAGAGCACACACTTCACTCTTCGAGAGTTCTGGACGGATCGCTATAACACCGTGAAATGCCTCAGAATTAGGCCGGGCAGGGTGTTAGAAAGAGGGCCTGTGGAAGAAGCTGTGACCTGAGGTTTATTTCTGGAAAGAATTTTGAAAGACTCAAACTCGAAGCAGCATTGGTGGAGGAGATTGTTTACTTTGCCAAGTCCATGGGCCTGGACATGAATGAAGGTGACATCAACGAGTACATTTTACAATACATTTTTCGAAAAAAAATATTACCAGCGAATGAAAATTCTTACCAGAAATAGATTTTTCAAGGAAAAAAATTCTTACCAGAAATGGATTTTTGGAAAAAATTTTTTACCAACAATGAAAATTTTCTCAGCATTAAATAACCTATTGAGGTTGATATGCCGTAAAACAAAAACAAGCAAACAATATATTTTATATAGTAATATATAGTATATATACTTCAGTATATTTTAAAATTGAAACAGCTAAATATCTTCTTTGTGTTGTAGTAGTTATTGGTGCCGACTTCGTGATGTCATTTGCGGCTGCGTGCCACTGGAAATTGCCTGCGTGCCGAGTATGGCACGCGTGCCGTAGGTGACCGACTCCTGTTCTATTGTAATATGTTTTTATGCAATATTCGTTATTTATAAGTACATTTTTCTTATTTAAGACATGTAAAATGGATTAATCGAATTTCAATCAGGAAAATTGATTTGACATACGAGTAATTTGAGTTATGAGCTCCGACATAATGAATTAAACTCGTAAGTCAAGGTACCAATATATATATATATATATATATATATATATATATATATATATATATTCCCAAGAGAATTGCTCCCTATACTAATAAGTAGAGCTCTCTTTGGAATATTCCTTTTGGAATATTTTACAAATCCATCCTTGGAAAACTTTTCTCCAGACTAAAAAAAAAAAAAAAACTCCATGAAAAACATTCCTTACCCTTTATTACCATCCTTCACTACTCTCTTTTACTCCCCCTCTATCTCTCTCTCTTCCCCCTAAAAACCTTATTTTGAAATCTCTGTTTTCCCCTCTTATTTTTGATACCCTTTCCTTTTCTTTTTTTTCCCTCTGTCTGCCACCTCCTTTTCTTTTTTCTCTTTTTTCTTTTTTTCTTGTGTCTGGATAAATTATAAAATCCATTTATTGTTTTCAAATTTTGGGTGTGAAAAGTTGATCCCTGATCCCATGAAATAAACTATTACCTATGGAATACATTTAAAGCAAAGACTCCGCTTTCATTATATATATATATAAACGGCGGTTTCTTGTATGTGTGTGTATGTCCGGCTAAAACCAAAAATCTACAATAGTTTCTGACAAAGTAAATATATATACAGACTGATTATCACCCAAGCCAGATTTTTTAAAAGAAAAAATATATCATCATATGATTTGTATTTACGAAGATATTTTAAAATTAAAATGCATGAGAATGCATTTGAAATTCTCAGAATTAAAAAGTAAAAACGAACGGTAATAATTCTTATTCCAGATTAGAATCACCCTTCGTTTTTACTTTTTTATTCTGCTAAACGCTATACCTGGATGTATCTTTAAAATTTCTATTGTCTTGAGTTTATTTTCACATCTGTAGTAAATAAAAGCGTAACTTTAAAAAAAATGAATATTAAAACAACAAAGTAAATGTAAAAGAAGAAGAAGAATATTAAATACAATTATTTGATTAAAAGTTTAATATTTATTTATTCAAATATTTGTGTGAGTGTGTGTCTGGCTACAATTATACAGACTCACTATTGCCCTAAAGAGCAACTGACTGTGTGTCAGAGTGTGAGTGAATGTGTATTATTGATCAGTTCGGCCATCTTATGGAAAATAAACTTTTATGTTTAAAAAGTAAACTTCATTGTTTTTTTGTTTGTAACTAACATAAAAATGTGAATAATTTTAAATTAAGTTTCATCAAAAGAAAAAAAAAACATAGTGAGCGTAATTTTTTCGAAAATTAATTAAAATAAAATATAGTTAAATTCGTAAAACAAATACTCAAAATGACTAATGTTGACCGTAAGTCATGTCTGTCTCTGCTAATTTTTCTTTTTAGTTTTCTTTTCTTTTCAATTACAAATATAACTTGAAATTTAAACATAATCGCTTTTCAAAACTAAATTCTCAATGCATCTTGCCTCCACTCTCTTTCAAAATAGTAATCATTGTTTAAAAGTAAAATTTTATTTACTTACATAATCTAAATTTCCCACCCACAAAATAAATAGTAAATAATTATTTTTTTAAAGTAAGGCTATTTATAGTTTTTGAAAAAAATGATTAAATTAAATGTTTAAATATATTTTAATTTAAGTTTATTAACTACTAGCAGTAGAGCCCGGCGTTGCCCGGGGATGTAACAGTAAGAGATAGATCAAGTATAGACTAAAGACGGAAAAATAAAATTGACAAAGATTATTGTTTAAGGTTGACGGACACACATGTCTTAATTAGTTTTTTTTTTTTTTTTTTTTACGAATTGGTCAAACTCAAACAAAAACATTGTTTTCAATCGTTATGAGTCTACCGATTGAATAGGATTTTATTATAAACAATTGTCTTGTAAATGGAATTTTTAAAGCATTCTGAATGTAAAAATAAAGAAAAAAGTGTGCAAGACAATAAGAAACACTACCTGCCAAAAGAAAGTGAAGTTTTGTTGATGCCTCGTCCTTAAGTAAGTCTTTAAATTCTGGTGTAGTTTCTATTAGTTGTTCATCCTGGAGTTGAACGATGTTTTGGTATAGGGTCTCAATTTCCATTTTTTTAAAAAGTCGATTGTACTTACGGTATATATGGCAGTTAGGTCCAAGGTTAAGTAATTCTTTTTGGTGCTTAGTTAGTTCATAGTTGAAAAGGTTAATGTATTTATCAGTTTTGTTAGGAAGAGTGATATTACCTTTGTATAATGTATTCAGGTTTTTCATAATTTTAAATCGGTGTTGAGCTTCAGATTTATTGGTAATTTCTGTGAGTCCGAGGCATTCAAGGATCGGCATGATAAAAGCAAAAACTCCTCAAAAATACTTTCTAAACAACTGAAAATTGCCGCACAAGAACAACGCAACCATCCTGACATTATTGTAAAAAAAGCTGATAAGACCAACATTTTTGTCATCCTAATAAAATTGGATTACAACAAAAAACTTGACCACATACTCCATGATCACATAAAGTTTAAAAAACTTAACAAGAACCCGATTAACCAACTAAAATCAAAGCTTAATAAACTTATTAATGCTAATAATGCTGAACAGAACTCTTTAAAACTCCCTAAAATTGTTGGTGATTATAAACCTAGCTACATATACGGCACTATAAAAACACATAAACCTAACTATCCTCTCCGTCCTATCATATCGCAAATTCCAACTCTTGTATATCATCTAACAAAATACATTAACTAATTTATTACTCCCTATCTTCCTAGTAAATATAGTGTTAAGTCAACATTAGAAGTAATCCAAATCCTAAAAAGGGAAAAACCCGACAATGAAATCATAGCTTCACTTGATGTTGAAAACTTATTTACCAATGTCCCTGTTAGTGAAACTATTGACATAATTATAAGAAATATATACAGTAAGGTATCTTTACCCCCACTTAAAATGAATCCTAATATATTAAGAAAACTACTATTAGCTTGTACTACTGAAGTCCCTTTCTTCGATCATAATAACAATATATATATATACAACGTGATGGTGTCTCCATCTGTTCAGTACTGGGTCCGACATTTAGCAATTTCTACATGTCGAACCTCGAAAATAAGATATTTAGAGATTTTAAAAAAACATCAATCTACCTAAGATACGTTGATGATATTCTTATGTTAGTTAAAAATACAGATGAAATAATTCAACTTCAAAAACGTTTCCAAAATAATTCTGTCCTTAAATTCACATATGAACTCAATACTAATAATAAAATCCCTTTCCTTGACATAATGATAAACACAAATAATAACAAATTTACTATTTCGCCATACAAAAAACCTACAAGCATAAATTCATGTACACTTAACTACAAGAGCGAATGCCCATATTACTACAAAATAGCAATTATAAAGAATCTAATACATCGTGCAGAAACTAATTCATCCACAAAACAGATTTTTTACGGTGAACTAAAGAATATACAACAGACATTTATTAATAATAGCTTTCCAAACTATATAGTTAATGAACAAATAAGATACTTTCTTAGAAATCTCAATACTAAGCAAATAGTACATAATACTGCTTCTACTAATCTCAAACATATTAATCTCCTATATCGTAATCAAATGCATACTAATTATAAACAAGATGAAAATATACTAAAAAATTTAGTAAATTCTAATATATCAACTACAGATCCTAACAAAAAAATTAAATTAATCATATACTACACTAAATCTAGTATATCCAACTTAATTCTTCGCAATGATTCTTCTCTACCGGTTAGCGATTTGCAAAAGACCAACATAGTGCCCTTTGGGAGAGTGTATCTCCAACGAATCAAATAATATTTATGTTGGTCACACCACAAACTCGCTTTCACGACGCTTGACACTACATTTGAATGAATTTTTTTAGGCATTTAAAACAACATGCCTGCCCGCACTCACAATTCCGTAAAATACTTGTCGAAAACACAATTATAATTCGACATGAAAACAATAGACAAAAACTAAAAATCCTTGAAACATTATACATCAAACAGTTGAAACCCAACCTAAACAAAATCAATTATGGTATCTCTACAAATATTTTTAAATGTCTATAATTGGTAACAGAAGCCATTGGTTTATACCAACGGTTTCCCATACTTCTACAATTCACTCTCGTGTGATCATGTGTGACGTCATGAGATGCGGTGCGATTTTCGCTTCTAGCGCCTTATATGCACGCGTTTATCGTTGCTTAGAAATCATCTATGTAAACAATGACAGACTATCATCACTGTCGTGTCCGTATATTGTTTAATATGTTGTAATTGACATCTTTGATAATGGATTATGGAAGCCGTGTGACACCATTTAGGGGCACAAAAAGAAAAAAAAAGAAAGGAAAAAGAGAAAGGAAAGAAAGGAAAAGAGAGGCGAGACTTAAGCTTAGATGATAAAGGAAACCATCCACGACCGGGACATTTGACAATGTTATTTTGATAATGGAAAAAGATGGTGAAAATTCTGACGGCCAGTGTCGTAGGACTGCCTGACAAGGGCCAGGTGAATACAGAGCTTGGGATATATAAGAAAAATTAACTGTGTCAGGGTGGCAAACAATATTGTCGGGAATAGATAACAGCCACTTAGTGCTGGCGAAAATCCAATTGACAAATTCCAGACCGGCTAGCTAAACTCCGGGACAGAATATATAAACATTTAACTGTGTCACAGGACTGCCTGACCACCCACGAGGAAAAGAGGTTAAGTCTTTGTCGAGGGAAAGATATCGTTAGACAAGGTCTGGGTTTTGTTAGAAAGGCGATAAGGGTGAAACAATATTATCGGAAGGGTTGGCCGTATTTGCTGGACGACCACCCATTCTGATAATTGGCGAAAATCTGACTGACGAAGTCCAGATGAGAATTGAGGTTATCACACCACTGGTCGCATTGTTCTGTTGGCGGCCAGAGAAGAAGAGAGAATAGAAAAGAAAAGAAGGAAAGGAAATATAATAAAAAAAAAAAGGAAAAAACGAGGAGATAATTCTTTTTTTTTCTTTGGGCAAGATATTTTTTTTTAAGAAACAAGGCTAGTCTGGTCACGCCCACACTGTTGATCGACCATTGGATGAATGCTAACGAGAGCCAGGCGGAGGTGATCATGTGATGCAGGGGAGGAGGCCTGCCACTACTCCTTCAAGAGGATAGGTATAAGATGTTACTGCGAGAAAGTGGGAGGATCGTTAACACCTTCTGAAGGTAGGGGTAAGAGAAGACTTCCAAAAATGGAAATAATAAATTTTCCCTGACCGAAAACAAAAGAAGGGGATTGTGGATTTGGAATTATCAAGGAACCTCAAACCCCAACAAATCCCACCCCGGTTTTGGTCGGCGTCCATATAAGCAAAGTCGCAGCGAGCGAAAATCAGAGTTTTCCCAGAGAGTTTCCGAGAGAGTTTTCCACAGTCTCCAGTGCTCAGTTGAAGCGGGCCTCGCAGAGCTGACTTGAAAGATTCGCACAACTTCCGAACTCATCTTCAATCCAAGAACAGTTTATTTTTGAAGAGCGACTTAGATTCATACCACCAACACAAGTGTTACGACTATCGCCTGAAGATACACCAAGAACCAAGTTCGTAAAGGACAGACAACTTGAGATGTTAAAACTCACCTAACAAAAACAACGTGTCACAATCCATATAGCGGGTCGGGAGATAGACGCAGTCCTATGTATCCAGCAACCAGATATAAAGTATTGTTATCCTTTTTTTTGATACCTTGAACTTTTGAGTTATTATTTTATTTTCTTTTATACAAATTTGTGCGATACCACCCTCATTTGAACTCAACTTGCATTACGGCCCCAACGACTGATTGATTTCGTCTGCCTAGGATCAATTCACAACATGGGTAGGCGGACTGAAGATCAACGCAGTTACTTTGGTAACCAGACGTTTGAAGCGAGTTGGGAACGACGAGGCTGATATCGGATCTGACCAGATTCCCATCCGGTTAGAACGTCACATTTGGATGCCGCGACCAATACCAAGCCAGTTGATCATCACAGGACGGGACAACACGACTGACGCAGACAGGCGGACGTCACGTTTGGAGCGGCGACACCCGAACGAAGCAGCGAGGAGCGAGCGAAGGCTGTAGAGGGACGTCACAGCCGAAAGCTTCGATTGTAGTAAAAAAATATGGATCAATATTGTGAATTTCTTTCTATGTTCAACGATAATGTTATTAAACTTATCAGACGTTACGAAAAAAATTTACATAAAATAAATAGACAACACTTGTCTATATTATTTAATGAAACGTGCACGAATGAAAAGATGCTGCCTAAATACACACACACAATATATATATATATATATATATATATATATATATATATATATATATATATATATATATATATATATATATATAAACTAATAATAAATATACATTTTGTTCCTCACCGTTTGATACAACTCTGAGTTGCCAATTGTCATGCACAGGTTGAAAATTGACTATTGTAGAATTTAAATATTAATATTTATAATGTACTTTTCTGACCGTGATTTACATACAAGGCCACAACGGGTGCAAGATGAAAGGTTCGATAAATGACAGATACTAAAGATGCTGAGGATGTTCTTATTTTTGCTTCATAGTGATGTTGAAAATGGCTAGTTTCAAAATCATTTCTATCAATGAAACACCTACCTCCCCAGTTATTATGATTCGTTGCCACCTACTTAAATCTCGAAATGAGAACAAATGGAGTATAATTCTATTGTCCGTAACATTTAATTTCAAAGAGGGCTCAATACAGAGTAGGGCTAAATATTTATTTTCAGATATTAAAACAAAAACATGTTAAAAATCGCTACACAATTACAATTAGCAGTCAACGCTACAAATGTGTCTCATCGGCGAAGTTAAACTATTGGCGAGTGAACAATTATATTAATCAAATTAATTTGGATTAAAATAATCGTTTACTCGCCAGTAGTTTAACATCACCCGAAGAGACACATTTGTAATGTTGAAACATACTTGTAATTGTGTAGCGATTTTTAAAATGTTTTTGTTTTAATATCTTAATAATAAATTGTCATATAGGAATAAAGTGTCACTGCCGAAACTTGGGTTTGAACATGGATCGCCAGAGAGCAAGCACAGTCGACCTCATCTTGAAATAATTAGATCACTTGACGGGTAAAGGAGAAAAATATGTATGTGACCGAGTATTGCTGGAAGGCATTACTATTGTTCTATCTGTGATTTGCAAAATCTCTCCTACAAACGGCCATCACACACACACACACACACACACACACACACACACACACAAGAGTTGTGATCGATTATCGATCAAATATGAGACGGACTCCTACAGAATTATAAGATAAAGAACAAATAGGAAACGTTTATCAATCTAACATGTTTCTCTTTTATTGAAGTTTCATCAGAGAATGAGATATGGAGAAAAAGAAGTCGGAAAATTATGCTATTTTTACTCTTGTGTTGTTTGTTTTTCATTGGTCAATCATGTTTCACGTGCATTCGACTTGTTAAATCAACGTTAGTATAATTTGTGGCGTTCCGAATTCAGGGAGAGACGACACGACCCTTCAAAATTCTAAGAGATTAACGGTTTTTAAGCCTAACAAAAAAAAAATCGTAATTATTAGTAAATAAATGTATATTCGTAAGTGTGTGTATGTTTGTATGTGTGTATGCCTAGTAGAGATGTTTGTATTGTTTCTTGGTTTTTGCATGTTGATTTGGGGTAGTATCACTGCTATGACTAGCTTAGACCAGCTCTGACCAGCTTGGACAAGCTATGACCAGCTAAGAACAGCTTAGACCAGTGGCCCGAGTGGAAACACTCGGGTTCCCCACGTTAAAACCGACCTTTTGTCACATCCTGACTCAGTGGGGCGTCAAGTATATATTCATACTGTTTGTTTTAGATAAAATTATGTTAAATTCTTTAAGGGTGAATTCAATAAAGGTCTAACTCAAGTCTGCACAAGCCTTCAGCACTATAATCAACCATATGTACGGGTAGACTGGCTGTTCGGTTCTATGAACTGCACTTCTGTACCTTCATGCGTCGAAATTACGAGAATCCAGTATGTAGTTAGAACGTTCGCTTTCTGACAATGTAACCCGAATCTCACCATGCTTCCTGATGTTATCGGACTGGATCGAAATCGGTCCCAGAGTGCGTCACGTTTGGAAAGTCCCTGAAAACCAATCCAAGGTTTGACCCAAGCCTTTTTGATCGAAATTGGGTAGACGGAACTTTCGGGGACTGTCGATAGCTATGCTAGCACAAAGGCACAAGTCATTGTGACCGAGGGTTTGAGTGTGCTAGCCCTGTTCAAATTGTTGATCACGCTCGATAACACGCTCTCTCTCAGAAACTGTAACTAAGGTCTGATCAGTATAGTTGCAGTAAAAAGCACATATTGGCTCTGTGGGTGTTGAATAAACACAAATGTGCCTGAGTAAGTGTCTGCAATAGGGATTAGCTTGCTGCCCTAGTAGGCAGTTATCCTTGAATACGAGTGGTCAGCTATTATATATATATATATAAATATAATAGCTGGCGTTTGGAGTCATATTTTTAAATAAATAATTATATATATATATATATATATATATATATATATATATATATATATATTATCTTGAATAAGTTCTTGCTGTTTTACAACACATGGTGTTCCCAGGACTGCGTACGTGTAGTTACAGATGATAACGTTTCTATAAGGAAGTACTATAAACAAGCTTGATATTCCGTGCATGTCATTTCGCCGGAGTGTAAACAACTTTGTTTTTTATAGCGTTAAACATGTCACATTTCGTGCCAAAGAAAGCGTATTTGCGGGGAATTTTACTGCACTACTTTATTCAAAAGAAATCTGCAGCTGAAGTGCACAGATTTCTTGTTGAGACTTACGACGACCATGCTCTTTCGAAAACAACATGCAGAAATTGGTTTAGTTAGACACTCCACTTTGATATTGAACATAAAGAACGCTTTGGCGCACCGAAAAAGTTTGAAGACGAAGAATTAGAGGCACTACTTCATGAAGACTCATGTCAGGCGCAAGCTGAACTTGCAGAATCATTAGGGTTTGACCACACAACGGTTTCGAAACGTTTGAAAGCATTAGGAATGATTCAAAATCAAGGACGTTGGGTGCCGTGCGAGTTGAATCTGAAAGACGTCGAACAGTGTCGTGTCACGTGGAAACAGCTGCTTTAACGGCAGAAAAGGAAAGGTTTTTTTTTTGGCATCGTATCGTATTACTAGGTTTCGAAACCGAAACTTAAATCTTAAAATTTAACTTTCAAATTTAAACATGAAATTCAACTTAACCGACTTTATATTTGCCTCACAAAGATACACTTGTTTTCTAGATTCGTAAAAAAAGCCAATACGCTATTAATAAAAAAATGAGGATTCTCTTAACACCACCCAAAGATACAATTGTTTTCTAGATTCGTAAAAAAAAGGCAATACGCTCTTAATAAAAAAATGAGGATTTTCTTAACACCACCCAAAGATACAATTGTTTTCTAGATTCGTAAAAAAAGCCAATACGCTATTAATAAAAAAATGAGGATTCTCTTAACACCACCCAAAGATACAATTGTTTTCTAGATTCGTAAAAAAAAAGCAATACGCTATTAATAAAAAAAATGAGAATTCTCTTAACACCACCCAAAGATACAATTGTTTTCTGGATTCGTAAAAAAAGCCAATACGCTATTAATAAAAAAATGAGGATTCTCTTAACACCACCCAAAGATACAATTGTTTTCTAGATTCGTAAAAAAAAGCCAATACGCTATTAATAAAAAAATGAGGATTCTCTTAACACCACCCAAAGATACAATTGTTTTCTAGATTCGTAAAAAAAAGCCAATACGCTCTTAATAAAAAAATGAGGATTCTCTTAACACCACCCAAAGATACAATTGTTTTCTAGATTCGTAAAAAAAGCCAATACGCTATTAATAAAAAAATGAGGATTCTCTTAACACCACCCAAAGATACAATTGTTTTCTAGATTCGTAAAAAAAGCCAATACGCTATTAATAAAAAAAATGAGGATTCTCTTAACACCACCCAAAGATACAATTGTTTTCTAGATTCGTAAAAAAAGCCAATACGCTCTTAATAAAAAAATGAGGATTCTCTTAACACCACCCAAAGATACAATTGTTTTCTAGATTCGTAAAAAAAAAGCCAATACGCTATTAATAAAAAAATGAGGATTCTCTTAACACCACCCAAAGATACAATTGTTTTCTAGATTCGTAAAAAATACGCTCTTAATAAAAAAATGAGGATTCTCTTAATAAAAAGAACAATTGTTTTCTAGATTCGAAAAAAGCCAATACGCTCTTAATAAAAAATGACCTTAACCCAAAAGATACAATTGTTTTCTAGATTCGTAAAAAAAAGCCAATACGCTCTTAATAAAAAATGAGGATTCTCTTAACACCACCCAAAGATACCAAAGATACAATTGTTTTCTAGATTCGTAAAAAAAGCCAATACGCTATTAATAAAAATGAGGATTCTCTTAACACCACCCAAAGATACAATTGTTTTCTAGATTCGTAAAAAAAAAAAGTAATACGCTATTAATAAAAAATGAGGATTCTTTAACACCACCCAAAGATACAATTGTTTTCTAGATTCGTAAAAAAAAGCCAATACGCTATTAATAAAAAAATGAGGATTCTCTTAACACCACCCAAAGATACAATTGTTTTCTAGATTCGTAAAAAAAGCCAATACGCTATTAATAAAAAAAATGAGGATTCTCTTAACACCACCCAAAGATACAATTGTTTTCTAGATTCGTAAAAAAAAAGAATACGCTCTTAAAAAAAAATGCTCTTAACACCACCCAAAGATACAATTGTTTTCTAGATTCGTAAAAAAAGCCAATACGGATTAAAAAAATGAGGATTCTTAACACCACCCAAAGATACAATTGTTTTTTCTAGATTCGTAAAAAAGCCAATACGCTCTTAATAAAAAAATGAGGATTCTCTTAACACCACCCAAAGATACAATTGTTTTCTAGATTCGTAAAAAAGCCAATACGCTTCGTAAAAAAAATGAGCACCACCCAAAGATACAATTGTTTTCTAGATTCGTAAAAAAAAGCCAATACGCTCTTAATAAAAAAATGAGGATTCTCTTAACACCACCCAAAGATACAATTGTTTTCTAGATTCGTAAAAAAAAGCCAATACGCTCTTAATAAAAAAATGAGGATTCTCTTAACACCACCAACTTAAGTTAAAAATAGAGAAAATGCAATGTTTTCGTAAGTTGTTCGCAGCATCGCTTAAGAATCGAACCGAACTCCGAAATTTAAGTTTAAATTTTAAAATTAAATTTTAAGATTTAAGTTTCGGTTTCAGAAACAGTCATTTCTGTGCCGCGATGGAGACATTTAAAAAAAAAAAAAAAATTATTATATATATATATATATATATATATATATATATATATATATATATATATATATATATATATATATATATATAAAAAAAACTTAAACACTAATATTCCATGGTGATAATTTATTACATTGGAATCGTAAATAAGATACAATTCATCAGACCTACAAATTCAAAAAGAAAACAGAAAAAACAACTCCGTTTTCTTTTTGAATTTGTAGGTCTGATGAATTCGATCGTATTTACGATTCCAATGGAATAAATTACAACCATGGAATATTAGTGTTTGGGCATTTTTATTATATTCTTGCTTTGTCCTGGACATTGAGTTCTACCTGGATTCTATCCTCTTGGAATTTTTTTATACAAAATATATATCTATGTGTATGCATGTATGTATATATATTTATATATTTTGCATATGTATGTGTATATTTTCCACTAATATTCTCTCTCTCTCTCTCTCTCTCTCTCTCTATATATATATATATATATATATATATATATATATATATATATAGAGAGAGAGAGAGAGAGAGAGAGAGATTAGGGAGAGAAAGACGAGTAATACTTGATTATTTCTGAAGTAAAATCATTATGTTTCGTATCAATTTAATCAGATGATCTGTCTCGTTTATGAGTTGTTCCGGGCGAATGTAAAGTGACCTTGATTTCCATTTTTGCAGTGAACAAAGAATTAATCTATTCCTTCCAAGAAACTAAGTTCCAGCCGGCAGAGTTCCAAGACACTGGATTTAGATTTTTTTCCTATTTTCTCGCAACTATTGTTATAATATCGATTCCCGGATTCCGTGTCCTTCCAAAATTTCGATTAGATTACTGTTTAGACCACGTCCTCACGCAAAGATCTAATTTGATTTCGCCTCCTTCCAACGGCTTATGATAACGACTTATTCAAAGCAGGCATATATTTATAGCGATTATGATTTATTCAGACTAGTATCCACATTTTTATTGTGTTGGTAAAACGTTTCGGCCAATGCACTCTGAGGAATTCTCTAATGAAATATTCTTTCTCGCATGAGTTATTTGAATGAAATGTGTATTTATGGCTGGCTAGTTTGGGAGATTTTAATAGCCTAGTAACTGACAGCCTACAGAAAATAATGGATGTGAAATGATGGCTTTAAGAATTTCTTTCTTTCAATTCTTCGCCAGTTTATATTGTAATGAAGAGAAAATACATTTTTCTTGGTTTGATTTTAGAAGACTCCAACATAGTCTCTTCATAAATTCCAATTCTTCAGACAGATTTTTAAAGGCAAAAATCGATGAGAATGAAACGTTTTATTTTTTTCGTTTGTCATTATTTCTTAGACATATAGTCAGATTTTTTAAAGTAGTCAAGTCGACAAATTACAAGTCGACAGCATACAAATATATATATATATATATATATATATATATATATATATATATATATAAAAAATTGTGCAGTATATATATTATATCATAAAGAAGTAATTATACAAAGAATTAATTAGCATAATTATAACATTGTGCACTTACCTTGGCTTTATATATTATATTCGTCTGTTTGCAATTTCCCTGGAGTGGACATGTTGTTCTATTTCTGCAGTTGCATTGAGGTTCCTTAGTTGCATTATTGCAGGTTGTTATTTTTTGGGGGATTTTTATTATTTGTGTTATATTTTTTTGTGCAGCTGTAACTGATTTTAACGTTATTTTTGTTGAATATTTTTGCTAATCGGTTTGCTTCAGGGCAGTGCTTTTCTATTAATGCAAAACAAACATAGGTAGGACATTCCTAAACTTAATATTAATATATAAAGGTAAGTGCAAACAACAGCACAATGGACTACATCAGTGCCACTGAGGGACCATTCAAGAAGAGAAAAAACAACCACAACTTTTCATTCTCCAACAGAAATCCTCAAACTGCACTATCCACATACATATGGCATCTAAAAGACAGAAATATTACACCAAGAATAAACTGCAAAATATAGAAAAAAGGCACCTGCCTACAACAACATTACAAAAAATGTCTACTTTGCTTACACGAAAAGGTAGCAATAATTTCTCATACCCAACAAAAAAATTTATTAAACGTAAGATCAGAAATAATTTCCAAATATAGACATGAAAATAAATATCTATTATCAGAATTTATACCAAACGGATAAAAAAACCCCAACCAACATTGCTACATAAACCACCATTGACCCTATAAACATGGAAAGAGAAACCACTAACACCATAACGCCATCAATTATTTTCTAGTTCAAACTACCATCATAATAATTGCAATTATTTTTATTATCATTCCACCACCATTACTAATCACTTCGACCACTTTATAATAACTATTTGCTACTACAATTGCTATTATCATCACCCGATCGCCCCTCCCTCCATTACTACCACATCACAATTACTATTGCCGTATTAGACCGAAATTACCATTAACGTATCAGCCCACAATTATAATTACTTCTCTCTCCCACAACAAAATTAATACCATCGCATAAATACTAATAAGTATTACAAATTGGAATTTCTACCATTTACATATGCGCAATCGCCAAAAACAAGCAAATAACTGGCTTTAAAATAATAACAAAACAGCCTTAAAAATTAAAAATAATAGCAATTTTTACCTATCATAGTCTTACCCAGATCCAATCATGCGTATATACGTGCGTGCGAGAAAATATTATTCAGTGAACAAAAATAGAATAACGGTCTGTGCGTTGACAGCGCCACAATCAAAAAAATATTCGCTACACAATCCAACCTTGAATACAGCGACCAAATGCGTACGTATGTACACAACGACACATATATACGTATATAAGCCAAGTCCCATACTGTTCACAGATGTTATGTTTGTGTGAGCTCCGGTGGGTTAGCGTGCGTGTTTGTGTGTATATCTGCGTACGTCAATGAGTGTACGGGCGTGTATGTATATTTGTGTAAGTATGAGAGGCGTCCCGGCGAAAGTTTTTCCTCCCACTTCCATAAAAACACCGATATACGCAACCCTATATAAATCCAAAATTTAAAAATTAATCAGTTTGTCTGACGATCACAAATAGCGTGAAACCCAGGGTCTCAAACTCACATCAGTTCAACTATATATATATATATATATATATATATATATATATATATTGTATTGAGCTAGCAATCAAATGAGGTTAGAAATGCATTATAATAGTGAAAATCATTTTTATTTCCCAAGTACTTTCCATCTCTTTCCGAAAGTGAATAAAAGTAATTTTTTGTGATTTGATTGTAATATGCGGAAAAATATTCGTGACTATGAAAGGATTATGGAAAAAAAAAGGAGACATAATGTTTGTAATTTATTCAGACACACACACACAAACAAGCACACGTACATCTCTCTCTCTCTCTCTCTCTCTGTTGTGTATGCATTTAGGCAGTAAATGTTCTGTAAGTCAAATGTTATTAACGACAACAAAAATTATCTGTCAATTTTATTGATCGACTTTTCCAAATTATGAATAATCCTTCTCAGATAAGAAGGAAATTCCATCAGAAATTTATAGGAAATTAATTTACTGTACACGTCGACTAAAAAGAGAGGAACTTGAGCAAAGAATATACATCTTTTTCAGCCATTTATATGTTTTTTTTCGTTAAGTGTCGTTAATTTCTTTTCATTGTTGTCTGTTTAAGATGCAGTTGTTTGATGCCTATATATTAGTACCGTTTATTCCAGTCCCCGCGAAATGAGCGTGGAGGGAATTCGAGTTGCCGTCTTTATATATATATATATATATATATATATATATATATATATAAACAAAACCTTTTAACATATTATTTCCGTTGATGCACAATAATACTGTGTGGGTGCCAGATGTTTTGTGTAGAGGGCGTCTCTAACAGCGAAATGTTTTCGGCTACGGGATTTGCGAAGGATGCTCGTGTTATATATACATACATAAATACATACACACACACACACACATATATATATATATATATGAATTAAATTTCCATTGTTCGCAGCATTTACTTTTAAATAAGTGCTCAATACAAAGTAGTGGAATATATTATTATTATTATTATCATTATTATTATAATAGATTATAATAAAAACATGTTGAAATCACTACACAAAAGCTTTCAGGTTTCAATACTTTAATTGTACTTCTTCAGGTGATGGCAAATAACAGGTGATTCCAATTACTTACGATTGCCTGAAGAAGTACAATCAAAGTATTGAAACATGAAAGCTTTTGTGTAGCGAATTTCAATATGTTTTTATTGTAATCTCTAATAATAATAATAATTATATATATATATATATATATATATATATATATATATATATATATATATATTCAGGTTCACTTACATACTTTTATCATAATACCGAAACATGTTAAGACGCACAGCACACACCCAATACACAGAAAAATATTGACTTTTTCACATTAGATTTTACAGAACATAATGGGAGATCGGTTTCCTATTGATATTAATTTTTTTTCTTCTCTTCTCTTGCAACTCTTTTTCCATTACTGAATGCCAAAACTGCATATCCCTACCGAAATGCCGTTAAATGACACCGTGGAACACGTGCCCGCACGCCCAGATATAATTCTGTTCTCTCAGTTCATTTGGCGTATTATACTAGATTATCAGACGAGACGCATATTTGTAGCCTTCAATGTTTATCCGTGCGATTATCCTTATTTTATTTTCTTGATAAACCGTTCCAGTACGCGCATGTTTCGAAATCTACATAAGGGATACGTGGGAGGTTGGCGAATGGTCGGACCAGAACCGAGTGTTTGGGAATTTAGTAATTTTTTTTAGAAGAACGCTTATTACTGAATGTGACTCTCAAGCTTTAGATAAGAACGGTGAGGCTCCGGCTGTGGCTTTAGATATCTCGAAGGCATTTGGCAGAGTTTGGTATTTTTACCTTCATAAATTGAAGACCTATCATGCCTCTGGTTGAATATTCGACTTGAGCCAATCTTTTCTAGAATCATTTGATATTAATGAGATTCTATTTTTAGATATACGTTATTTCTTATTTTCATAAAAGCTCTTCCCGGTGTCAGCAGTTCCCAATTTGGTAATATTAGTAAATCTGATATATATATATATATATATATATATATATATATATATATATATATATATATATAATAATAATAATAATAATAATAATACCCACCTTGGAGCGGGTAGAATGGGGATCAACGTGTTTTAGTGGACTCAGCAATTTTCAGTCTGATTGTCGGAACCATCTTCAAGAAGCAGGAACAAGATCTAAAAGGTCAGCCAATCTAACAGTGATCTCATCTTACAATCCTCACACTTGCTCCATATGTGGCATCCTTTGTAAATTACTAGGGAAAGTCCATTATTATTATATATATTATGCCTTTAAATTCTTTGGGGAACATAGGGTGGTTTCAACAAGCCAGTTTTTAAGTGAATATGTTGTTAGCCTACTGCGCGACCCACAACCTTGAGGATCAGGTTTTGAATTCAGGGTCGTCCTTCTCAAGGTCAGTCCTGCTATTTACCCATTGGGTGGAGAAGAAGAGGATTCATACCGTAAGTGAATGTAAAGGATTCGACTGGAATTCGAACTCGGCTCTCCGACTCTTCAATCCGAGCCGCTATCCATTACCCCACCGTGCCTTCAGTAGATTCGATAAAATAAAACTGGTGTCTGCTCTCGAAAAAGACTTCCAATCAATTGTTTCCTCGGGCAAATAATGTCCTGTAAATTTTAACGCCTCTTAAATGAAACTGCTACTTCTTATTCATCATAGAGAAATATTTTTACTTTCATCAGTATGGCAGATACTAATTACCTGGAGAGGAACTCATTATACTTTCTTAGTATCTCGTTTTCCACTGACATCGAATCAATTACCAGGTCTGCTGCTAGGAATGCTAGTTCACCAAATCGTGCTGTACACTTCTCGCCAGAACATCTTTCACATTTTTCAGCCTACCATTTGTCCACGCATTGAATATTGCTACCATATTTCGTTTGGTGGCCCTGCTATATATCTCGAGATTCTCTACAAAATCCAAAGAGTCTGTAGTGTTATCAATCCTGACCTGGCATAGCCCCTTGTTGGGAGTGATCTCATCTCGTCTTCTCATGGCAAGCGTTCGCCAATCATTTATGATTCAGCAATCAAGATTCCAACACAGAGAATTTTGATTTATCTATTTTTATTATTCACGGCGACGTGTAGATTTTCTAACTATCCAGTGGGGTCGTTCCCCCACCACCGCGGAGCCGTTCCAGACACGAAAGTGAACACGTCTACATTGCTTGACGTGTAAGAACGAACTCCCTGAAAAACTTTTCTCTGTCATTCTCACGCTAGCTCAGCCAATCGAAATTGACTCCCTTATTATGGCTTCCATTTGACCTCGAAAGTCAATCTCCGGAAGTCGGAGCCAAGATACACTTTCGCCAAAGGATAATAGTCTGTTAAACTATTATTTAACATCACGACTTCATTCACTTTCCCACGCTGAGACGTCGCTTATCTATGACTTTTCTGTAAACATTTTTATGGCAGTTGTTTTAATAAACTTTCATGTATTGTACCATGACAGTATAAATCTAAGTATAGTACTAGATTGACAATGAAATTTTACCGTTTTATTGTTCAAAAAGCTGCAGGTAACCGTAAGTTCTATTCTAATAGTTTCTTCCCTTGTACTTCTTTCGATTTCTTGCTTCCCTGCCACCTACGATCTTCAAAAATCTAAATACAACATTAATCGCTATCATCTATCTTGAGTTTTCTCATTCTTTTTCACTTCCTTCCGTCTTAATGGCATTATCGTCTTGGGACGAAATAGTTAAAATACTAATAACTACTGATTCAGTCTGCTAGTCAGCATAGATAGGGAGTAGCAGTTTTATGCCTTAGGCGATTATCAAACTATGGTAGATCAAATCTACAAATCAACCATTCGTCCTTGCATGGAATACTGCTGCCATATATGGTCTGGTGCCCCCGCTATTCGTCTCAAGGTCCTCGGAAAAATCCAGAGACGGATATGCAATGTGATGGGTCCTGATCTGGCATCTGGTCTACAGTCACTTTCTCACAGATGTGTTGTGGTTTCCCTCTGTCTTTTCTATAAGTATTTTCAGGGCAACTGCTCCGACGAAATACTCTCACTAGTTGCCAAACAGCATGAATTTAAGCGTGCTACTAGGTTGATATATCGGTCCCACCCTTTTACTGTCGAAACGGTTAAATGTAGCGATGTCTTCTATTCCAACAGCTTCTTATCTCGCACTTCCCGTCTGTGGAACTCCCTTTCACTTACTCGCTTCCCTGATAGCTATAATATTTAAATATTCAAATGTAATGTCAATAGACATCTTCTGATGCCTTGATCTTGTTCCCCACACCTTCTCTATATCCTTTCCTCAAACAACCCTCTTTACTCTTGCTCTCAATCTCTGTAACCCGTTGCGTGCTAGTGACACTCCCGCCTTGCCTGGAATGAAATGTTTTGAAAAAAAACCCCAAAAAAACAACAAAAAAAAAAACAAACAACGCTACATATATCTACTTATACATATGCTCTGACTCAACATTAAATAGTCTTCCTCCATAAATATACAAACTTTAGACCATATGTCTGAAGTAAAAATAAATTATAATTTTTTTGTTTTATTGTTAATCACCCAATACAAGGCTCAAGGGTCACTCAATGTAGAATGTTGCAAAAATGAGTGTACATTTAGGGATCAAGAGGTACATATGATGATGCATAGGATAGATGACGCTAGACTTGAAGAGGTTAAGGTCTCAGTAGTTAAGGAAGCATCCTCTCGGGAGTCTGTTCCACAGTGCGACAACTCTGGAGAAGAAGTTGATTGAGTGGAAGTTCGTTCCTAGTAAAGTAAGGGAATGAATTGACGCCGTGTACGTAATATTGCTGGTTTGAAACTGTAAACATGTAAAAGGCTGAACTTGTGGAGCTTAGAATTTTAGCTCATTTGAACATTTACCATAGCAAATAGAGTAGTGAAAGGCTATGAACGTTTTGTCTGTGGGGAATTTGACATCGAGCCTGTAGCGGCCTTTTAGTAAGTTAAGCAAAAATCGAACTCTCTAACGATGGCTTGAGGGATTATCATGATCTCTGTGGCGCTAGATAGGTATCCCTCGTTAAAGTGTGTCTATTTTATTGTATAGTTTCTAGGAAATTAACTTATTGTACACACCGACTACACAAAGGGTAACTTGTGGAAAAAAATACACACGTAGCAATTATATATTGACACGGGTATAACTATCGAAAGATTATTTTAAGTCCTACCAGCCTATCCTTTTGTTTGCATAAGGATGGTTGTCTTGTTTTAATATAAATTTTATTGAAGACTTAATTGATAATCAAAATCTGATCCGATTAAAACTGAGAACATATACTCACGGAAGGATGAAACATTTTTAATAAGATGTTCTTAGATGATAAACCCAGATGATAAATATAAATTATGTTGCATAATAAAAGCGACTATTTTTTTTGCAATCCACACAAAATGATTTTATTATAAACATGTCTGTGTGTGTGTTTTTGTTGGATCTATAATAGTATCCGAAACAAAAGTGAAGATGATGGAAGAAACTGGAAAATTTTCTTAAAGACGCGTTTCGCCGGTGATAACGTATGCTCTCTTTGGATTCCTCAGTTTAAAATAATATATAAGTTTTTATCTATCTACGTTGTGTATATGTGTGTGTGTGTGTGTGTGTTTGTAGGATGTATAATAGTATCCGAAACAAAAGTGAAGATGCTAAAACAAAGTGGAAAATTTTATAAAAGACGCGTTTCGCCGGAGAAAGCGTATGCTTTCTTGTCCCCATTCACAGTTTTGTCTTTCTTTCAATTTAAACTGGAGGTGCTAAAGAGAATTTATAAAATTTTCCACATTGTCACATCATCTTCGCAAACAGGTCTGGACATTCAAACAGACATACAGAAACATACAGGCTTGCATACAAGCATATACATGCAAAAGCACATAAATGCACATACGCAAATGTTCATCAACATTAATTCGCATAGAAACTAACAGGTTTACAGAAGCGTACACAGACACGCATAAACGTACACAGACACACACAATGTACAAACACACATACAGCCAAAATCGTACACAGACATAAATGCGCGCATTCGTTCGCACAAGCACACGTACATACTCACGAAAACACACACAGACGCATATGACGTACACACGCAGGCGTATACACATACTTATGAAAAGAAGCAAATTCATAAACGAATAAATAACTTTCAGCATAATCTCTTTCCTTGTTAATGCAATTAACCCAAAGCTTCTCCATTAATTACATAGATCGAGTATTATACAGAGGACATTTCAGATCCAAATTCAGGTTATGTATGTGTATAACTAAGAAACTATTGTTTCATCGTCTCAGCAGAACTGCTATCGTTCAAAAACACACGCATACATGCATGGGCACACAAAAACACGCACATATATAAATTCACACATCTACACGTACTAAAACACATATTTAGATACACAATTGATAATCACATTTACACACAGATACAACACACAGACGAATATATACACGCTTGTGCAAATTAATTGAAACAGCCGCTTTAGTCTACTTTCTTTCACCATACGGTAGGTTTTAGACCCACTGGAGTGACAGGGTGTAATGGATTTCAGTTTTTTCCTCAGATTAGGTCATTTGCAGTAGTGTGCAGTAATATGAATCTGTTTTCGGGTGTATGATTAATTTTTAGGCCTTGAAAAATACTGCATCATCTGTGATTGCATCAGATTTTCATCCTGCCCAGACACTATTTTCTCGACTGTCGATTAGTTGTTATACGGGCATTGTCTGTAATGAACGTTACTCGAAGTAAGCGTACGAAAATTGTAACGCCGCACGAACACAATGGTAAGCCTTACCAGTGAGCAAATCAAATTCTATCGACTGTCCTGGAAACTCTCCTGATTTAAATCCAATCGAGAATCTGAGGTTAATCTGCAAGGAACGACTTCGTGGAATGGACATACGAAGTACTAACATGTGCACTGGGTCATGTTTTATTGGAAAAATAGGGGAAAAAGAAATAACAACGGAATTATTCGTTTTGTTTCAATTAATTTGCACAAGGGTGTAGGTAATGATATAAAAACGAGATATCTACTGAAACTCAACCGAATGCGGCTCGTATATACGAATCATTGCTAAAGACGCTGGAAAAATGGTCGGTTCTCTGTACAGCTCCAGTAAGTACCTGACTCCTCCTGCTATCTTCTACCTTTACAATAGTTAGATATATCAATATGTTTACATCTATCTATCTATCTATCTATCTATCTATCTATCTATCTATCTATTCAAAAATTAACGTTTTCTAAGGGACGTCATTAATTTTATATTTGTAATTTGTTTTAAAAACTACAATTTAATTATTTCAAAGCATTGGTGTTATAACTGTAAAATTCCACCCCTGTGGATCATATTGGATGATATTGAAAGTACCCTGAGGATCATCATGGATGAGATTGTAAAATAAAAGAAATGGAAAAAACTGCGGCGCCTTCCTTAATGAGTTTAATTACAACATTAAGAAATTATTCAACCAAACATGCTTGAATATATATATATATATATATGTTTTAAGACATTTTTATGTTTATCTATTCTTTTTATAGATACAAATATTTAAGTAAATTCTCTGTTTTTTTTTTTTTATAATAAACAGTATTAATAACATTTATTGGCCTAAATTTCCGAGAAATTTTCATAGAAAATATTCGTTCTCCAACTGAATTCGAACCTGTATCCTATACGGAACCTGTCGGAAAACGAATATTTTCTATGAAAATTTCTCGAACATTCAGGCCGGTAAATGTTATTAATACTGTTTATTATAAAAAAAACAACAAAAAAAAAACCCAAAAAAAAACAGAGCATTTACTTAAACATTTGTATCTATAAAAAGAATGTATAAGCATAAAAATGTCTGTGGTAAAATAATTGTCAGAGTTTGTCCATTTCATTATATATATATATATATATATATATATTTATATTTATTTTTATAAAAAAATTATAACATAAGTATGTTATAAAATCACTACAAAAATAGCCATATATATATATATGTGTGTGTGTGTGTGTGTGTGTGTGTGTGTGTTTGTTTATATATATATATATATATATATATATATATATATATATGTGTGTGTGTGTGTATGTTTGTATATATATATATATATATATATATATATATATATATATATATATGGGGGGTGTATGTAGTTATGTAAAGTTGTTTTGGGACTTAAACCAGATCTCAAATGGAACTCGTGCATACGAACCATCGCTAAAGCTACTGAAAAAATGGCCGATTCCCTGAAGCACTCCAGTAAGTACCTGACTTTTCCTGCTATCTTCTACCTTTACAAGAACCAAATAATCTCTAAAATACAGTACTGTTGCTATATACGGACAGGCGCAGCCAAGTTTTCACTTTGCAACCTCGACAGAATCCAAAAGCGTCTCCGGGTAACAAATTATTCCCACCCTACAACCCCTTTCCTCAAAGACGAAACGTCTCAAGCCTTTCTATCGCTATTTCTGTCGGAAATGTTCAAATGAAATACATTTCGTGGTTCCTCCAGTTCTAACCATCACGGCTATGACCCAGCCATGAAACGTTCATTATAGCGGACCACCCTTAGAAGTCCCTTTTGTAATGCAGTGGTGAGGTGTAAGTTCCACTCGAACAGCTTCTACCCGCGAACCGACTTGTGGAAGCGACTTCTAAGAAGATCCTTTCCTGGTTACTACGATTTTAATTTGTTCAAGTCCGTTTATAAACTGTATCTCTCACTTTGTAACCCTCTATCCCGAATGGATCCAGGACATTGTGCAGGGCGAAAATCACTGTAAAACCCCATAAAACAAATAACACCCCATAGAAGCCAACAGTTCTTTCCACTGCCATATTACAGGGTCCTACCTTAAGCAAAAGTAGGAGAGGTCGACAGAGGAAAAAATGGTTTTATAAAATGATTGTGGACTGTATGATTATTCACAGAGACTCAGACATTTGCATATATACAGAAGGAACTGGTTACGTGCTTTGCTGTGCAGTGACATCCATCCATTCACGTAAATGATAATGACATAGAATACAAGAGATGCTGAAAAGTTATCGACTTGAATCCCATCAGAAAATCAAATTACTAAATATCAGAATTTTCTTGTGTTTTCCTACTTAGTCGGGCCGAGAACTTTTCATCCCTCCTTTGGAAATCTATTTGCAGTTGCATAGTCACGAGCATGCGCAGTCGCTATAAAAAGAACAATCGAACAAAGAATGTAATTATTTTTTCTGTTTTATTGTTAATAACAAAACAAGAAATGGTTTGCATGCGTGTATATAAATTGTTTTGGTATGAATTGCGATCCATATTGTGGAAAACTGGGGTTTAGTAGCTGTGAATAAACATTGTTTTATCTTGTCTTCAGTTAGCTGTTCTTATTGTAACTACGATTTTTATTTATTCATTTTTCTTTCGTGTATGATTTGGTAAAATTGAAAGCATTTTTCTAAGATTGTCTTTTTTTCGTGACTCGTTATTTAAAAAGACAAGAATTGAACACGAGACTGGCACAATGAAAAGATTTATCTACACTGCTTCAAGTGTTTTTTTTATTATCATTTTTTTCTTTTGATTTTATTTTTGCTTTATCTTAGAAAAATGGAAAATTTAAACGTCAAAGTAAATCATACTAAAACCTTGACCACAAAATCTTATACGATTTTGTATCGTTTATTATCTTGTTTGTCAGTCCGAGTTTTCGTATTAGAGTGTTTCTCTCTTTCTTTAATTCAAGGTTATCAGAAAGCGTTTAATAAAATCAAAGAAGACAGCAAATTAGGTATTTTCTCCAAAATATTTTTTTTATGAATTTCAGATACCCTTGCTGAAAAAAAGAAAGAAAAAATTGACTATATAAATAATTATTAAAAAAATAATTAAAATAAAAAAAAATATTAATACACTCATCTATAATTTTCTTTTAATAATTTTAAATTTTCAATTTCCAATTGTCCTGCTGTTTGATCAGTTGCATTTTATTTGAATTTAATTTTTCGCCACGCAAAGATGAAAAATAATAATCACATTTTTTGTTGTTGTTTTAAAAAGAAACAAACAATTACTTTCATCCATTATTATTCCGTAAATCACACCAGTTCGATATTTTTTACATCCAGTAAACAGAACGATACACCGGCCATGTTTTAATCATTGGCTAAAAGTCCTCCATATCTACCCGACATACAATGACAATATTTCCAAAACATCACAAACTAAACAGAAAAAAAAGTGAGAATAATTTGGTACAACTGGAATTGCAAATGGTTGACGATCCAACAAACTTAGACCTTCGTTTCTGCAATAAACGGAGTTTCAAAAGGACGGTTTTTCCATTGAAACCATTATTAATTTAGTTACCTTCACATCTCGGCCATGCTTATTGTTTTAAAAAGCGGTTATTAGAATGGTGATAAAACGTAAGCATTTGAAAATTAATTTATACATTTTCTTTATTTTTGAAAATTGACAACAAAAATAATAAACACTATTTATTTGTTAGATTGTTTATTTAAACTATTTTTTTATTTGGTTGGCAAAACATTGTCTAATTGCCAATCAATTCGAACTTTATCGTCAATAATAATGATTTCCTTACAGTTCACATATTTTAACAATTTAGTAAATGTAAATTTATGAATAAAAATTTGTCCCCATATTTATTTCTTTATAAATTAGTAAATGATAAATATTACATTACATTAATTTTAATTGTATTAGTTTTTATAATGTTGTAAATATAAAATTGTTTTTGTAAATAAACAATCTAATAAATAAATAATGTTTATTATTTTTGTTGACAATTTTTGAGAACAAAGAAAATGCATAAATTTACTCTCATTCTAATCATTGCTTTTTAAAACAATAAACATTGCCGAAGAGTGTAGATAGTTAAAATAATAGCGATGTCAAGGGAAAAACCGTTTTTTTGACGTTCCGTTTTTTTTGTTTTTTTTTTAACAAATGTACATTTTTGCCAATGATCCTTTTGTTAAATCATCCAAATGAATCGATATTAAAAATAAAAATAATAACTTATCGATATTTATTTAACTCTAATACGACACAGGGTCAGGTTCGAGAATAAAAATAATGTTACGAAAAGGATTAAATTGGGAAGGGTTTTCCATCCTGTCGTGAAATATCAGCATTCAAAATACTGGATTTGTACCCGGGCGAGAAAACTGATCACTGGCTTCAATTGGAAATACGTAACTACTCGTATTTCAACCAAAAAGGCATTTTATCGATTAGTTCCCATACTAACAAATACATTGAGATGTTAAAAAAGAAATCGATAAAAAATCCAGCACCATATTCATTTATTAAAAGTTTAATACCTTGCGGGTATCATGAATTTTACGAGCACAAGAATGTGACAATGATTTTTCATTTAGTTTTTCTTTCTTTTTGAAATTATTTCTGTTTATTTATTTATTTTTTTACTTAAAGTCTTTGATTTGATTTGTTGTTCTATTCCTTATTTTCTTTCCTTAAAAAGAATTTTGTTTTTCTGCTTTGAATTCTTTCTTTCTTTGTCCAATTCTCTACACTTCTTTCTTTCGTTTGTCTAACCTTGCGACATTTTAGATTCTCTCTCTTTTTTTTACAATTTGTAATTCATCTTTCTTTCTTTCTTTCTTTCTTTATTTCTTTCTTTCTTTCTTTCTTTCTTTCTTTCTTTCTTTCTTTGCCCAATGTCCCACTCATTCTTCCTTTTTATGTTTAATTTTCCACATTTCTTGCTTTCGTTCCTTGATTATGCAACATTTTAGTTCTTTCTTTCTTTCTTTCTTTCTACTCATGTCGATCTTTGGTTTCTTTCGTCACTAAGACGTTTTGTCCTTTTCTTTCTTTTTCTTTCTTTCTTTCTTTCTTTCTTTCTTTCTTTCTTTCTTTCTTTCTTTCTTTCTTTCTTTCTTTCTTTCTTTCTTTCTTTCATGTCCCATTCATTCTTTCTTTCTTTATCTAATTTCCACATTTCTTTCTTTCTTTTATTATGTAACATTTTAGTTTCTTTATTTTTCTCTTTCTTTATTTCCCAATTCTTCATTCTTTCTTTATTTGACTATGCAAGGTTTTAGTTTCTTTCTTTCTCCCTTCCTTTCTTTGACTATGTAAGGTTTTTCTTTCTTTTTTCTTTCTTTCTTTCTTTCTTCTTTCTTTCTTTCTTTTACTATGCAAGATTTTAATTTCTTTCTTTCTTTCTTTCTTTCTTTTTTCTTTCTTTGACTTTTTTTAGTTTCTTTCTTCCTTCCTTTCTTTTGACTATCTTTCTTTTTCTTTCTTTTACTTTCTTTTACTATGCAAGATTTTAATTTCTTTCTTTCTTTCTTTCTTTCTTTCTTTCTTTCTTTCTTTCTTTTCTTTCTTTGCTTCCCACGCATGCTTCCTTTTTTTATGTTTAATTTTCCACATTTCTTGCTTTCGTTCCTTGATTATGAACATTTTAGTTTTTCTTTCTTTCTTTCCTTTCGATTTTGACTTTCGTCATGTAGACGTTTTGTTTTTCTTTCTTTTTTCTTTCTTTTTCTTTCTTTCTTTCTTTCTTTCTTTCTTTCTTTTCTTTCTTTTTTCATGTCCCACTTTCTTTCTTTATCTAATTTCCATTTCTTTCTTTCTTTTATTAAGATTTTAGTTTCTCTTTCTTTATTTCCTTCTTCATTCTTTCTTTGACTATGTTTTAGTTTTTTCTTTCCCTTTTTCTTTCTTTCTTTCTTTCTTTTTCTTTCTTTCTTTTTTCTTTTACTAAAGATTTTAATTTTTTTTTCTTTTTCTTTCTTTCTTTCTTTCTTTCTTTCTTTCTTTCTTTCTTTGACTATGCAAGATTTTAGTTTCTTTCTTCCTTCCTTTCTTTGACTATGTTTTTCTTTCTTTTTTCTTTCTTTCTTTGACTTTCTTTCTTTTTCTTTACTATTTTTAATTTTTCTTTCTTTCTTTCTTTCTTTCTTTCTTTCTTTCTTTCTTTCTTTCTTTGACTATGCAAGATTTTAATTTCTTTCTTTTCCTTTCTTTGACTATGTAAGGTTTTTTTTTTTTTCTTTCTTTCTTCTTTCTTTCTTTCTTTCTTTCTTTCTTTCTTTCTTTCTTTCTTTCTTTCTTTGACTATGCAAGATTTTAGTTTCTTTCTTCCTTCCTTTCTTTGACTATGTAAGGTTTTTCTTTCTTTTTTCTTTCTTTCTTCTTTCTTTCTTTCTTTTACTATGCAAGATTTTAATTTCTTTCTTTCTTTCTTTCTTCTTTCTTTCTTTCTTTGACTATGCAAGATTTTAGTTTCTTTCTTTCCCAACTTTTTCTCTTTTTTCTTTCCTTTCTTTGATTTTGCGACGTTTTTGGTCCTTTTCTCTTTTTTTTCACAATTTCTTAATCATTTTTCTTTTCTTTTGCATGACGGCCTTTTACTTTCTTTTTTGACTTTCTTTTTCAATTACCCTTTCATCTTTCTTCCTTTCCTTTACTAATAATTCAACAAATTTCTTGTACACAACAGAGAAGCACTAATTACACAAATGCGAAACACTGACGACAAAACTGGTGAATTAATAATAAACAAGAACATCTTCACATCAGAGTAGAAGTTTCGCAAAAGATACAACGAACTCCACACTCTTGCCAAACATTTTTCCATGTCCTGAAACAGTCGCTCTACATTAACTGATTGATATTTTCACTGCAAGTTTCGATGCTAGAAGATTCAGACCCCCCCCAAAAAAAACCCGAATACATGTCCTAAAAGAGATGCTCATATCTTGCTTATAAAGTTCCCAAGGTTTTCAAATATAATGAGAGAGACAGAAGCGTTATAAAAAGAAAGATGCTATAAACGAATACGCATGCGTCTATATATTGTAATGTTATGCGATAAGGGGTAAATCTTGATATATTGTAATGTTATGCGATAAGGAGTAAATCAAGCGCATAATATAATCTGTACAGTATTTACATTATTCGGACTATCGTCATCATCTTTGTCGCCATATTTATTACAACGTTTCAGCCGTTGTACGCTCCGGCCTTCTTCAGGTGGTTGGAATGTGGAACTGAACCCTTTGTTTCCCTCTGGAGTAGACTGTTCTAGTTCCACGTGCCATGCGAAATAATGGATTCAGTTCGACATTCCAACCACCTGAGGAAGGCCGGAGCGTACAACGGCCGAAACGGTGTAATAAATATGGCGACAAAGATGAAGACAATAGTCCGAATAATGTAAATAGTGTTCATAATACCTCATCTCAGAAATATAGACAAATATAATCTGTTTTCGATACTCCGACGTGGTGTAATGTTTAGTTTTAGTTTTTTTTTTCCAGTAGCTAGGGAGTGTTTGCTTATTAGCCCCTTTTAGTTTTGTCATTATTTTTTTTAATTCACCCCCCCCCGGTTAGTTGGTCGGTGATGTCAATTCTCTGGTGGATGCGGGGCACTTTTCGATTTTCGCCTGTGTGTTTTTCGATTTTTGTCGTGTCTGAATGAGTGCGTGTCTATGTGAGTGCTAGGGATGAATGAATGTTTTTTTTTTCATATATTTTTTATAGTCTCGCATTGATTTCGTCCAGTTAACTGATGTTTCTGCCACATTTAAGGATGGGGGGGTTATTACGAACATTACTTTGTTTAGTTTCGTGTAAATAGATTATATTCATATTCTATATACACATTGGGGATTTTTTAATTTGTTATTTTTATTCCTCTCTCCCCCGACAGACAAAGAATTGTACATAAGGGGACTATTTATTTTTTTCATAGAGACAATGAGGTATTATGGTGAATGTAGTAAGAAATGTTAATAAGAGTGTGTTGTTTTGGTGTTAGGAATATTGTTTGTATATTTGATTCAGTGTTTGTGGCTAGCTAAGTTTAAAGTTAAGAGCGATCAAGACTGTCCTTTTCTCCATCCCCTTTTTTAAGCCTTGTGCCACATTTTCTGTATTTTAACAGGAATATCTTAATGATTACCAAGCTAGTCTCGCTAGAACAATTACTACTGAGTAGTAAGTTCGAGCCTCACTGGATCTTATGGCCTTGTTCCATATCTAAACTAAGTTTAGAAAATCGCCATAATATAATTTGTTTTTGTTTTGGTAGAACCCATTGTCAGACACTTAAAAGGAAACCAATTCCATTTTCTCCCCCGTATGATATATAGGAATGAGAACTTAGCCGATTCAATATAGAAATTTTTCAGCAAAGGAACGATGAGAAGTCAGATTACTTCTTCGCCGTTATAGTCAAATTTACTCTCTCTCTCTCTCTCGTTTAGTATTCAAATTAGTACTTCGTCATTATATGCTCAAATAGTCCAATTTAAGAAAAAGTGCAGTTGGAGGCATTTTTATATTATATTTCCTTCAGTGCAGCTAATTTTTAAAAATTCTTTTGAAGTACAATATTTTCAATTTATGTTTTTAATTTATATTATTCATTTAGTGTTATAATGGTGACCTTAAGTCCACAAATGAATAAAAAGTCATATAGAAAGTCATATAGACAGTTGGGTGTTTTCAATGCTTTTATCATTTTTTCGGGGTTGGGGGAGGTTGCCCCCGGTCAAACACTGTGACGTCGGAACAGTCTGACGCCTGAACGGCTGTGCCGAATCGTACAATTATTTTTCTGACGCCGAATCAGCTACGCCGAATTAGTGATGCCAAATAGGCGACACCGAAACGTACCATAAGAGGCGCGGTGGTGTAATGGATAGCGGCTCAGACTGAGGAATCGGAAAGGTGAGTTCAAATTTTAGTCGGGGTTGTTACATTTAAATACCCTTGGGAAATGTATGAATCCACGTCTTTTCTTCCCCAGCTCTCGGTAAATAGCGGAACAGAATTGGTAGGATAATTGGGAATTCCAAACTTGAGGGTTGTCTATATGCACTAGTTCTTTGTATTCGACTCTTCAAGTTACGAGTAGTCTGGTCGGTTCGATGAACCGAAATGCTGAACCCTTATACGTTGAAAATGGCGAGAGTGTCCAGTGGAGACACTATTAACATCCAGAGTAGACGAAAGCAGTCCTCGGTCAAGAAACATGAATGATCAACAAAATGTGGCCTTATCTTGAGCATACTGTATTCTATAAATTTAGCTATAACCTGTATTTAATTGAAACAGCGTTCCAATTGAATATTCTGTTTATATATATATATATATATATATATATATATATATATATATATATACCATATGAAATGTAAGATAGTATATTGTAAAAAGGGGCTGTAAACAACCGTGCAATCTAAAAAGCGCTCAATACAAAATTAAATTCCCCAAAATTTGAGTCTTAGAGCAAAATGTAATCAGGAATACCAAAACTCGGTTTCAACCGCTAGGTCTACTCAGGCTGGAAGAATGAATCCATTCAATCTACCTGCTTGGGTAGCGTAGTAGCTTGAGGTTTGGTGTTCTTGATTATATATATATATATATATATATATATATATATATATATATGTGTGTGTGTGTGTGTGTGTGTGTGTGTGTGTATGTGTATGTAATCAGCATGACACTTCGGTAAATCGAATCGAGTTCCCTCAGTCACTGTGTGTTTATCTAAAAATAAATATTAATAAATATAATTAATTCTATCCTCTTGGTTTATTTTTTATACAAATACATATGTATGTGTACGTATGTATGTATATATATTTATATATTTTAGATATATGATTGCATATGTATGTGTATATTTACCACTAATATTATCTATCTATCTATCTATCTATCTATCTATATATATATATATATATATATATATATATATATATATAGATATAGAGAGAGAGAGAGAGAGAGAGAGAGAGCCGAGGTCGAATTCCACTCGAATCCATTACATTCACTTACATGCTAATACACTTGGGATAGGTGTGAATCCTCTTCTTCTCCCTCCAGCTATGGGTAAATAGCAGGACAGACTGGGTTCTATAGCCTTGGATGGCAACTGGTCAAGGAGAAGGACAACTGCAGAGGGTCGTTTGGGGACCTTGTGGCACTTAGTGCAGAATTCGCCCCTTCAAAAAGTGTGGATGGTGCTGCATGAAACCTTCACCACTATAATCAAATCTCATGTGCTGTTGTCGGGCTGTCGGTTTCCTAAGAACTGATCTGTTTGAGACTCATACGTCGAATTTGACGGGAGAGTCGAGTATATATATATATATATATATATATGTCAACCCTTCAGAGCCAGAAATTACCTACCTAGGTTTCACTAAATAAATCTTCAGAGAGCCCTGAAGATCGATTTAGTGAAACCAAATGTAGGTAGTTTCTGGGTATATATATATTTATATATATATATATATATATATATATATATATATATATATATATATATATATATAACATTAGGCAACATATAATTTACATTCAAAGAAATAATCACACATAGAATCAATCAGAAATATTAATGCGATTATTGGCGACATCCATCGCTAGTTGTATAATGCATGCATTAAAATACTGTTAATCCATAGATTGAAGTGATCCTCGTCTATAAAATTGATGTCTGTTGTTTCCAGTTTATGTGTTCTTAAAATGCTAGTACTTACGAATAGTCTTCTATTCATCATCAGGCATATGTTGTTTTTTTCCTTATAAAATCAAAAACTTGAAGACGAAATAATTGTTTGTCGACCGAAAGATGTTTTTTGAATATCTGCCATTATTGACGGTTGTGTACGATCTCGGAACGTGCACAGACGCAACGCTGAGTTTTTCAAAATTTTAAGTGAGAATTTTATTTAGATATTTCTTGTGATGTGTTAAATCCACGTATTCTATTTTTACAAGTGTATTCAGTTAATATGTTATGAACTAAGCATATATGCGAGGATCAGTTCACTCTATGGATTAACAATATTTTAATGCATACATTATACTACTAGCGATGGATGTCGTCAATAATCGCATTAATATTTCAGATTGATTCTATGTGTGATTATTTCTTTGAATATATATATATATATATATATATATATATATATATGACTTTCCATCTATATACTAGGATTTTATTCTCTCTTCAAATTAGTGTATTGAGTACTTTAATTTATCTCTTGTTTTACTCGCTAGGGGTTGATCTTTTGGCATTAGGGATGTTTCTAGTTTTTCTTATTTACAATTTTTTTCCACAGTTTGTTTAAATATATTTTTATTTGCAACTCCAGGTTTACAAGTATGTATATATCCAAGTCTCGGATTGGTGCATGCAGAATAAATTCCATTAACCCAAAAAATACTATTCTTAAAATAGTCCTCAATACAGAGTAGAGCAAATATAATTATTTATTCGAAGATTATAACATAAATATGTTATAAAATCGCTACAAAAATAGCCATTTTGTTTCAACACTTCTGCTGTCTTATCAAGTGATGGTGTTGAATGTAGAAATACATACATACATACATATATATATATATATATATATATATATATATATATATATATATATCTGTGTGTGTGTGAGTGTTTAAAAGAGGGTAAAGAATTCCCGAAAGAGTTTTTAAATTTAACAAATGGAAAACGTTTCATGAAAATAGATTTGATTGAAATCAGATTTGATTCTGTATTTCGGCTCTCAAGGATTCATCAAATCCCAAAACGAAAGAAAGAAATGTATGTGTGTGTGTGTGTGTGTGTGTTTGTATGTGTGTGTGTGTGTGCGTGTTTGTATGTGTGTGTGTGTGCGTGTGCGCGCGTATTTGTATGTGTGTGCGTGTTTGTATGTGTGTGTATGTATGTGTGTGTGTGTCTGTATGTATGTGTGTGTTTGTGTGTGTGTGTGTTTGTATGTGTGTTTGTGTGTGTGTGTTTGTGTGTGTGTGTTTGTATGTGTGTTTGTGTGTGTGTGTTTGTATGTGTGTGTGTGTGTGTGTATTTTTGTGTATGCTTATATAACGAATCATTGTACTTTTTCCTTAAGCTGGCGTTTCCCGTGATTAAAGAAGTAAATGAGTGACTTTTAAAAAAATCCTTTATATTTATTCTGTATGTTTCCTTTTTAATTCTTAGTTCGAGTAGAAATTTGATAATGTATTTTCCAGCTTTTTTTTGTATCGAGTAAAAGGCAAATCCTATTCTCATTATCAGAATGGCTCAAAAGCAAATCCATTTCTCATTATCAGAATGGCTCGAAAGCAAGAAATTCATTTCGCCTTTTCGGAAATGAATCCAAGGAATATCATCATACAATCCTACAGAATGGGTTGAAAGTAAAAGATTTGTTTTTTGGTCTATCCAAGCGGTTTCCGTGTCGTCAATGCTTTTAAAATACGACAAAGAAATCCCGACAACGCTTTTTTAAATTTGACTGGTAGAAAACGTTTCATGAAAATAATATATATATATATATATATATATATATATATAAATATTATATATTATATTATATATATATATTGATATTATTATTGTTATTATATTATAGATATAATATATGTATACATTATATATATATATATATATAATAATGTATATACATATAATATGAAATAAAATAATATATATATATATATATATATATATATATATACATGTATATATATAAAGAGAGAGTGATTATATATGAAGAAATATAGTTTTAAGGTATCCTCTATTTATGGAATAAAATGCTATCAGTGATAGAGCGTATGTAAATATAAATATAAAAGTGAACATTGAAGTCAACACTTAGGGGCCTCTGAGTGTTGACTTCAATGTTCACTTTCATATTCAAAATTTTATATATATATATATATATATATATATATATATATATATAATTTTAAATTAATATTTTATCATTCATATAAACCCAAATTAATGTCATAAGTTTAATATTCGGGTTTAATTTTATAAAACGTCTTCCCTTCAAGGGAAATACCTTTCACCCTCCCTTGCCCCCTGTCTCGTGCCTTTCGTCTGACTGAAACATTGAAATGGATAAATTCTTTGTAAGTTTTTCGACAGAATAATTTAATTTTTTTATTTTAGCTTTCACAGTTAAATTTCTCTTTCTGACATGAACTCAATCCACTCCGACAGACGACCGATGAAAAAGAAAATACTAAAAGAGGAAGAAAAAAAAACAAAACTTTTAGTATAAGGTTTTAAAAAACATGGGGTTGGGTGTGGGGGCGGTGGAATAGAAAGAGAAAATCTTTTTTTCCCTTTCCTCTATTCTTTTTTTTTTTTTTATATCTCTCCGTCTTTCTTTTGTCTGGACAAATTGACTCCATTTATTAAAATTACCCTCGGTCTGAAGAAATGAATATTTTTGTATATATTCATGAAATAAATTATAACCGAATTGATTTTAAGGATCTCTGTAATTTTGATTTCATATATATATATATATATATATATATATATATATATATATATATATATATATTATTCGAAAATTATAACATAAGTATGTAAGACAGCAAAGTGTTGACACAAAATGGCTATTTTTGTAGTGATTTTTTATAATATATTTATGTTATAATTTTCGAATAAATTATATTTGCTCTACTCTGTATTGAGCACTATTTTAAGAATAGTATTTTTTGGTTAATGGAATTTATTCCGAATACACTAATCCTATATATATATATATATATATATATATATATATATATATATATATATATATATATATATGAGTGTGTGCGCATGTTTTTATATGTACATTAGTGTTAGTTTGAATTTAGATGATACTGCATTGTACTAATAAGTCTAGAAAAGACCCGGATTTACTTCTGCTTAATCTGTGTCCCATCCCAAGATAATAGTAACCTGTCTCCCTAGTGGTGTGGGCGAGTAAAGTCACACTAACATAATTATTGCCCTGCCTCTCGCACTATTTATTCATTTATCTACCATAGACACACAAAAATACAGAATATGTACTATCTAAAGAAAGTGATCTAATTCCTGAAGCTTCCATGGTCAATTTACACTCGGAATCATACCAAATCTAAAAGGCTCAAACACTAATATTCCATGGTTATAATTTATTACATTGGAATCGTAATCACGATTCAAATCATCAGACCTACAAATTCAAAAAGAAATCGGAAAATATAACTCCGGGTGTAAAAAACAAAATTTCAGTGACAGTGTGTGCGTGTATATATATATATATATATATATATATATATAAAATATAAACAAAACTTCACCTCTATCCTCTGACCGTATTCTTCTTTCTTAGCGTAGATCTGACTTTTAATTGGTTAATCTAGACATACCCACAAGTATATTTTTAATACTGACCTTATGCGCCTACTTTTAACTTTCGGAAAAAGAGGTAACGGTTTGTTTTTAAATTTCTCAAATAAATAATTTTTGGTGAACCAAAACTTGGAGAGTTGAGGTAAAGGGAATTAACCGAGGCATCCGGAAGAGGCATGGCAGGTGGAACTAGAACAATCTATCCCGGTGGACAAAATAAAAGGTTCGGAATTGGAGCGTACAACGGCCGAAGCGTTGTGAATATGGCATTGAAGATGAGGATAACAGTCCGAATAATGTAAATAATGTAAGTAATCATAATACCTCATCTCAGAGATATACACAGATGTTTGTCTAGTCAATGGATCTACCCAACGTCTTTAACCAACAGCCAAAATGTTGTGAATATGGTAATAAAGATGAGGCTAACAGTCCGAATAATGCAAGTAAAACAAATGAGTTCAGCTGTGTTGTGCTTCAAGCACATCGGTCTCTTAAATTCTTGTTTTTATTATTTACATGCAAATTTAAGCTAATCTCTGAAATTTTTTTATCAATGTATGACTATCATTGAGGCTTGCTATATTTCGTTTTTTACCATTACCAGTAAAAATATTTAGCCAGAAGTCTTTTCGAAGGATAAAACGTGCCACATAATTTTTTTCCATTCCATTTAATTTTACAAAACAACATCTATAAGCCCATATTTGTATATATATATATATATATATATATATATATATATATATATATATATATATATATATATATATATATTAAAATGGACAAAGTCCGACAATTATTTTAAGACATAAATATTGATATAAAAAGAACGTATAAACATAAAAATGGCTTAATATTTATTTATATATATATCTTTACACACACGCATACATACATACATATATATGTGTGTTTGTGTGTGGGGGGTGTATAGAGAGAGAGAGAAAGAGAGAGTGAGGGAGAGAGACAGAAGGAGATAGTAAACATTATGAGATAGATAAACAGACTGGAATAGATAGATAGATAGATAAACAAATTGAAATAGATAGATAATCAGACTGGAATAAAAGGATAGATAGATAGATAGATAGATAGATAGATAGATAGATAGATAGATAGATAGATAAACAAATTGGAATAGATAAACAGACCGGAATAGATAGATAGATAATAAACATTATGAGATAGACAGATAAATAAACAGACTGGGATAGATAGATAGATAGATAGATAGATAGATAGATAGATAGATAGATAGATAGATAGATATTACTTCTGAGATGTAACTGATTGCGCATGCGCACAAATATATATATTATTCTTGGTTATAAATATTATCTTTTGATGTGATTTTCAAGCTATTCAGCGCGCAGAGCCAACGTTGTATCTGTGTGTGTGTGTATGCATAGGTCTGTGAGTGAGTGTACGCGTGCGTGTGCATGCGTATGTGTGTATGTATGTGTACGTATTTGTGCGTACGAGTATGTATGTATATTTGTTTATGCATAGAATAGCAATATATTTACTTATGGAAAGATGCACAAATATTATTGATGCGTCTTTGTCTTTCAGACAACGCCTTAACTAAAGCCCTTGTTTTGTAGACATTGCCTCGGTATTTATTGGTTGTTCGGTACAGGATAAATGGAGAGAATTCAGGCGAACAGGACTTTAAAATAGAACGGCATATGGCGTAGATGTAGGAAATATGGCCGCCATGATATGGTGTGATGTCAAAAATAATTTACTGAAATAATTACACTTTTATGCTTTTAGTAGTAATTTTAGTACATTTTATTTCTTTTTTCTTTTTTTTATCGGAGGTATTCTTTCTGGCTATTTCGATTAAACATTTTCAATGACATTATTTCATCATTAGTTCAATCGAATTTTATTGTTTTTTAACCTAACTGTATGTATTTCCTTTTGTTAGTGGTATTTTATTACAAATTTGACTCCGCCTGATATATATATATATATATATATATATATATATATATATATATATTTGATTGGATTGGGTTGGATTGGTGTGAGTTTGTAACCCTGGGTTTTACGCTTTTACGATCTTCTGATGCAGGGTTAGGGTTACAAACTCACATCAATCCAACCAAATATGTTAGCTCTATCTCTGATATTGAGCGCTTTCTAATAAGTACCGCGCATATAATATATAAATAATTATATATATACTGACTTGCGACGACCGAGCGCATAACTATTAATTTCTTTCTTGTTGTACTGGTTTCTATAATAAAACGGTTACTATTTATCCACCGTGTCTGTCTATTCCATATTCCTATTAGCACGGATTATAACACACACACACACATATATATATATATATGTATATAATTCTTAGAGGCGACAGACTGTTTCATGCTAAACGCATTCATCATTTAGTCTGTTGACTTCAGTTTTCACATTTATATTTTTATTTACATACGCTCTATCTCTGATGTTAAGCACTTTATCACATAATATATATATATATATATATATATATATATATATATATATATATATATAATATATATATATATTTAAATATATTGAATTATATTCAAGAACCTTCAATATATATATATATATATATATATATATATATATATATATATATATATCCTTATTCCCTCAGTTCAGTGAATTATATATTTATATATAGTAATATATGTATATATATATATATATACGTATATATAATTCTTTTACTTATACTATTTTATATATATTTCTATTTCTTTTATATATATATATATATATATATTTATATATATATATATATAAAATCCTTTGAATATATATATATATATTTTTCAAAGCTTCAAAAAATGAATTTTACTAAAACTATTTTATATATTTTATATATATTTCTATTTCTTTTATATATATATATATATATATATATATATATTCTTTGGACATTATTAAGAAATGGATGTTATCAGTCTCGTCGATACGAAATTCATTGGCTCCGGCCTGGTTTATTTTCGTGACGTTACTCTTCAAATTACATTCAAATATATGGGTATCGTGTAAGTGACGTCATGTCTAAGACGTTTTCGCAGAGCTTTACTGTGCCGGAAAATAATGTATTTATAATTATTATTGCTATTATTATTATTTTCATTATTATTACTATTAATCATTTTGATTTCGGTTGTATGCACATTGCCTGCATGGCCCCAATCGGGGATTTCATAGCAGAAAAGGCATCATGACATATTCTATAAGACATTTGTGGTAAGAAAAATACAAACGCAGGCACATTTTATATACGTAAAGTCCATCGTAGGTCATGGGGGGGGGGAGCAGCGCGTGGAAAACATTATTATTATTATTATTATTAATAATAATACTAGCATTATTACTTTATATGCATATTAAATACATTCTTCAAAATACCGTTTCCTCTGGTGAAAGTTATTTTATTCAATGCTAGTTGTGCCTTATATATATATATGTATATATATATTGCGATTAATTCATATTTTTTAAAATTCATATAGACATATATATATATATATATATATATATGTGTGTGTGTGTGTGTGTGTGTGAAATGAAAATATTAATTAAATCCGAATAAAGTTAGAGAAACATGCCAAATTTTTAAACCTTTTCCGACAAATTCCTCATTTAATTATACACACACACACACACACACACACCCCTTTCTATGTCACACGCACAAACACACGCATATATATATATATATATATATATATATATATATATATATAAATTTTTTTATTTTTATACCTATACTATAACTCTAGCGGTGTAAAAAAATAAACAGATGATGCAATTAAGAAATAAAAATACTAATTAACAAAATGATATTTTGGGAAAAAAATAAAAAAGAAAAGACTAAAAACGTCCGTACTGCTTGAAAACAATCAATCAGCACTGCAAGTTCTATCCTAAAGAAAAAACACCAACAGAGTTAGTTACCTAAGTTGATACGTAAAAGTGCTCAATGCAGAGCAAAATTGAAATACCTAAAGAGCCAGACCCTATCTACCAATGTTTCAACTTTCTTCAGTGAAAATTATCCTGATGATCCGGTAGGTGAAACCTAGGTAGATAGGTTCTGGCTCTTTAAGTATTCTCTCTCTCTCTCTCTATATATATATATATATACACACACACACGCACACACACACATATATATATATACATATATTAAATCTCACTATCATTAATATATAGTTTAATGAAATCTACAAGATACATAGCAGATATATATGTCCATTACTCGTTTCATTATGTATATTTAAATTTGAAATTTAACGTTCCCAGAAGTGTAAGGATTTAGCTAACACATCCTTTTATCGGTTATACTGACAACCGTTAGTCCTTATGAGTCAGACGGTCGAATGTATTCGAACAAATCAAACTTTGAGTAGTCTGTACACCATTTTGATCCGGATGTACAACTTATTCAAAAACTGTAAACATAATTAAGAAAATAAACTGACAGACATTGTCGGCTGAATTTAATCAAACTTGTTTAAATGCTTTCTTACTGCCTAAATATACAGCCTATTTTTGTATGTGTACTCATTAAACTTTACATTAACTGCGCTAATTGAAATATCAATACTTGCTCTTCCATTCAAATCTAATTATCCGATAATGTAGGATAATTTATTGCATTTTATTCAGTGCAGTTAATGTCGCTGTGTCCACCCCATCTCGTGGCTGTAACCGGGTACAAGCTGCAGGTCGTCATATTTCAAGTGCGCAGTGAAATAGGGAGGAGACACGGGAGAGTAATGGATAGCGACTCGGACTGAGGAATCGGAGAGACGAGTTCGAATTCCAGTACTAATACACTTGGGAAAGGGATTAATCCTCTTTTCCACCCACCACCTATGGGCAAATAGCAAGACAGACCGAGTCCTGTAACCTTTGACTATACCGCAGAAAGATATGGCAACCTACTGCGGGAAAAAAATCTGCCTCGTCAGTCATGTATCGAAAGATACATGATTACCTAAGCATGTATCACGCATGGCTCATAACTGAATGATTAATGTCCTGTTTGTTAATTTTATATCAAACGTGTTCAGGGTTTTGTTCTCAAATATGTGACGCACCTTTTGTGGAAAATAGTATTAGGTTGTTCGGAAAACAATGTCCGACTTTAGAATCAACCTTTTAATTATGTTCCAATACATTATTATTATTATTATTATTATAGCTGCACAAAAATGTATTTCCCATTCTTAACGATTATAGTGATTACTTTGTTAATTTTATATCAGTTTCATTCGTCATATTTCAAGTGCCTAATGGAATAGGATAGCGGCTAGGATTGAGGAATTGGAGAGCCGAGTTCGAATTCCAGTCGAATCCATTACATTCACTTACGTGCTAATACCCTTGGGAAAGGTATGAATCCTCTTCTTCTTCCCCACCTATATATGAGTAAATAGCAGGACAGACCGGGTTCTATAGACTTGGATGGCAATTGGTCTACTGCAGAAAGACATGGCAACCTACTGTGGGAAAAAAAAATCTACCTCGTCAGTCATGTGTCGAAAGCTACATGATCGCCTAAGCATGTATCACGCATGGCATATTAACTGACTGATTAAAGTGTCCTCTTTGTTAATTTTATATCAAACGCGTTCAGGATTTTGTTCTCAAATATGTGACGCACCTTGTTTATACACTGGAAAAGTTAATATTAGGTTGTTCGGAAAATAATGTCCGATTTTAGAATCAACTTTTAATTGTGTTCTAATATATTATTCTAATAGTTGCTCAAAAATATATTGCTCATTCCTAATGATTATAGTGTCATTTTTGTTAATTTTATATCAAATGTTTTCAAATATATTCTCAAATATGTGACGCACCTTGTGTATACCCTGGAAAATAGTATTAGGTTGTTCGGAAAATAATGCCCGATTTTATAATCAACAATACATTATTATTATTATTATTATTATGATTATGGGCGATCATGGCTCTCCACAACTTCCTATCCTCTGGAAACCTTAATAAATTTTTGTCTTTCTGTTATTTCTCTTAAACCTTGTTCCGGCATCCATTTAATCAACCTGATTATATATTTAATGCGTTATTTCCTCTGCGTCTCTTGCTTTCACTCTGTCTCGTGTGTATCAGATTTTCCAAACCGTCCTTTCTCACTATAGCCATCAGAAACTTCTTCCTGATGTTAAGTATAATTTTCCTTATTGTTTCCATTTTCTCTGAAACTTCGTGGCTCTCATGTTCGGCCCCTGGTATTCTCAGCATCCTTCTGTAGAACCAGCTTTCTGTTGCTTCAAGTCTCCACTTCATCTTTCTGGAGATTTTCCAGCACTTACTACCATAAAGGAGGACACATGTCACATAACAGGTTAGTATTCTTTTTTTTTTTTGTTTCTAGCGAAATTTTTCTATTTCTTAGTACTTTGCTTAGCTTTTGGAAGGCATCTTTGGCGATACCAAGGCTTCTTCGGATTTCAGTGTCACACTTTACGTCTTTGTTATTTTTGTAGTCGTCTTTCTGCGTCTGCGATCAACCCTGTGTCATCTGAATATCTTATATTGTTAAAATTGCGTCGCTAATAGTAAATCCTGGTAGGACTTCTAGTTGTCTCAGAATAGCATCGCAATATAAGCTAAGTCCGTTGAGAAGCCACATCTTTGTCTTACACCCACTTCCTATTTTTGTATGTCTGTTGAACTCTATGCGTGTGTATGCGGTTTGCTGCCAGTAAAGGTTCTTGATTATAAACCAGAGGGTCGTAGATCGTACCAATTTGTTAATCCTCTCTTTGTCTATGACCTTAATCTTTCACCATCAATCAGTACAACCGTTCCTCACTTAAAAGTCGTCTTCAGTTCTACCGACTTGCTCATAAAAGGAGAAGTTGTACATGACCACTATTTCAGGAATTATACGCGTGTAATAGGCTTGTGACAACTTGGTCACAGATAGATTTAATGTCACATTTTTTACATGATTCGTAATCTTTCTAATTCATTTCTAAACTATCTTAGAAGTCGCCCTATCGGGTGGCATTTAAGCTAGCTCATGTGGAGGGCTCCTGATATTTATCCCAATGGGTAGGGAGGAATAGATGCGATAGGCATCAATAAACTACAGAAGAACTAAAAATTGAACGCTGCATTTACGTATTACATTAATATTTAAGCTTACCTTTTAAAAGTTCAACTATAATTATTCGCCATTTAATATAAAGACAGTTTGATGTACGTAGGTCCTTACTTTCCGTACAAACAATTATTTTTATTGTATATGTGATTTTCGCTGGATTTCGCAATTAATTTCCATTATTCTTATCTTTTTTTATTTTTTTATTTTTCATGACAAACCAAAATGATTTGTCAACTTTTAGCTTTCTCTTGGAAATATTGATCTTTTTATTTCATTTTTTATTTACTTATTTTATTTTATTTTTTATTTACATATTTTATTTATTTACTTTTTTTTTGTCACTACAAGGTCCCCGTCTTTCGTGGACGTTGTTTAAAAGCATTTAAAAGTCGTATTCAGTTTTACCGACTTGCCCATAAAAGGAGAAGTTGTACAGGACCGCTATTTCAGGCATTGTACGCGTGTAATAGGCTTGTGACAACCTGGTTACAGATTTAATGTCATTTTTTTTTACATGATTCGTAACATTTCTAATTATTTCTAGTAAGCCTTCGGATCTCAGTGTTTCCATCCTCTGTTAAAATACTTCCCAGATATTTAAATTTCTGCATTTGTTTGATTTTCTTATCTCCGATTTTCAATTCACACATTGGGCTCATCCATTTGCTTTCTTTCATTACGTTCTGTAGGAGGTTTTGTAGTTGTTGCAAAAATTGGTTGGCAGCACATACACATGAAAAGAAAAGTAGTATGTGTGTAATAGGTTCACTTGGTAAAACAAATCCACACTTCTCGTCTCGGTCACAAATACCCCACCCACCGTCCCAAACGAAATAAAAAAACGAACACTTGTTAAATGAGTGTACCATGTTTTTATACACCTGACGCAGCCAGCACTCTGTCAATGAGCGTCCAGAACTAGCCAATAAAACGGCTTCAAGCCCCACCACCACCTCCATCAGTAAGAAGTGCTGACCGATTTACTGTCCGTCCGAAGCTCGTCGATTCGCCGTCTCCACACTCCCTTACAAAACATACACGCGACTCTGGGTCGCTGAGATAAGTGTCCGCTACAGGAGATTTCTTTCCGCGTCTGCTGTCAACACTGCGCCATCAGCATATCTTATGTTTTTATGATTGTGGCCGCCAATAAATATCCTGATAGGACATATTAGGTTGGTGCAAAAATAATGACGTAATAATGTCGGTTTTTACCGTTAAAAAATACATCAAAAAACGACATTATTACGTCATTATTTTTGCACCAACCTAATATAATTTTCTCGGAATTACCTCATTCTATAGACTGAATTCGTCCGGTGAGACGTCACAACCTTGTCTGACAGCTTCTTTCTATTTTTGTACATCTGCTGAACTCATTCTCTATCCGTATGCAAGCGGTTTGCTGCCTGTATAGTTTCTTAAGTATTCTAATATCTTTCCCAAATATATCAAGGTTGCTGAGCAGTTCCAACAGGTCTTTGTGGCGTACTTTATCGACCGCCTTGGTGTAATCTCTAAAAAAGGTACACGTTCTTTTGCATTTGTATTGCTCTTAAGGAATTTAAATTCAGCCGATTTCTTTTTTTTTCTGTATATCTAAGCGTTACAACATCACACCACACTTCTGTCTCGTGAATTAATTTTATTGACTTAGAAAGAGACAGTTGAAAATGTTTGGGCACAGTAAGGAAAGTGGGCCTGGAAAATATCCTGAAGGCAGGAGTGGCGGAGGGAAACAGCGAGTAACTTGTAGAAATGAATGAAAAAAATAAGGCGTAGAAAGGATAGTAAAACAAAAGAAAACAAGAGCTACAAAGAATAAGACGTTGTGGAGAGTCATGATCGGCCACATCCTGACGGCACAAAGTACATAAAAGTACACCCAAGATAGGCAGACATGAACACAATTCTGTCAGATACTTTAGTTTCATATGAACACAGACGCACGCAACCACACACGCGTACATACACACAAATATCTATCTATCTATCTATCTATCTATCTATATATATATATATATATATATATATATATATATATATATCACATTATTAAATAGACAAAGTCCGACAATTATATTTTAAGACATTTTTTATGTTTATACGTTCTTTTTATAGATACAAATATTTAAGCAAATGCTCTGTTTATAATAAACAGTATTAACAACATTTACCGGCCTGAATGTCCGAGAAATTTTCATAGAAAATATGCGTCCTCCGACAGTAAAATCGACCTTACTAACCGAAACGGTCCTCTGTGGCGAAATCGGTAAAAGCACGTCAGGCTATATGACGGTTCCGTATAGGATACAGGTTCGATTCCTGTCGGAAGACGCATATTTTCTATGAAAATTTGTTGGACTTTCAAGTCGGTAACTGTTGCTAATACTGTTTATTATAAACAAAGCATTTGCTTAAATATTTGGATCCATAAAAAAACGTATAAACATAAAAGATGTCTTTAATATATATATATATATATATATATATATATATATATAAAAAAAAACTACCTCAACATAGAAGATCGTCTATTTCAAGCAATTCTGTACGCGGCTATCATCAGCCCCTAAGTCGCTAAGATAATAGCCGCGCAAAGATCGGTTGAAATAGACGATCTTCTCTGTTGAGGTAATTTTTTTTTTCTGTACAAATATACTCTGTTATAATAAATACATCGAGGTCTCTGTGGATCAGTTTTAATAACTGATATTACTAGGATCCACCGAATTATATACCAACGGATCGATGACCTGTATTATACTATACTATACTATATATATATATATATATATATATATATATATATATATATATATATATATATATATATATATATAATAAAAGTCTTAAGCCTTTTTATTATATCCTTACTCTGTCCTGGACATTGAGTTCTACCTGGATTCTTCCTCTTGGAATTTTTATTTACAAAAAATATACATGTATGGGTATTTATATATTTTGCATATGTATGTATATTTACCACTAATATTATCTATATATATATATATATATATATATATGTATATATAAATAAAAAGAAAGAACAGTAAGATATATAATCCGGTGTTATTATAGATATTTTTATTTTTACAAAATAGTACTCGATGTAAATTTACAGAGCATTAATATTATAAATTAATTGATTTAAAATATGTTTTTTTCCGCTACACAGTTCTAACCATGTGATATTAGTTCCATTTGGCACTAATGTCTTTAATTTAATTGCAAAATTAAATTCGTGGCTTTTAGCTTCCATTTTTGAAACATGGTTAGAACAGTGTAGCGGAAAAAACATATTTTAAAATAATTAATTTATAATATATATATATATATATATATATATATATATATATATGTCTTAATAGTTGCAAAGATATAGGTACATATGCCTAATACTTCGTCAATGAGTGTTCACACAGATAAATCACCACTTTAAACAAATCACTTGTGTATGTTTTCTGGTGGTTTACCTTGATTCGTTCTTGTCCAAGACAAGCTGAAAAGCAACTTGTCAGCAGTCAATATACCACATAACACCCTTGGGCGCTTAGCCTTGTAGCGGGTAGAATGGAGATCAACGTGTTTTAGTGGACTCAGCAATTTTCGATCTGCTTGTCAGAATCATCTTCAAGAAGCGAGAGTAAGATCTAAAAGGTCAGCTAATCTAAGAGTGATCTCATCTCACAATCCTCACACTTGCTCCATATGTGGCCTCCTTTGTAAATCACTAGCGGGTCTTAAATGCCACTTAAGATTATCGCACAAAATTTCATAACTGAATCAATAAGCTGTCAGATCCTCATACGTCGAAACCGACAGGAGAGTCCATTATATATATATATATATATATATATATATATATATATATGTAGGTAAAAATCCGTATGTAATTAATCCAAGTGAATCCTAATAATATAAAATCTTAAAATTGATCCTCAAAGAGTGTTCAATGTATTTATTACAGAGCATATATAAATAAATTACATATAAATGAAAATCAAAATTATATCATCTGTATTGCCATTTCGACCTGCAAGAATTTAATCTTCCGAGGCTTATCAACAACAAATTTTTGAAGATAAAATAAAGTAAAAACCATTTTCTTTTCTTTTAACTACTGTTTGGTGTTAATCAACCTCGGAAGATTAATTTCTTGCAGGGCGAAATGGCCATACAGTTATGGGATTTTAAAATTTCGTTTGAATATAATTTATATATATATATATATATATATATATATATATATATATATATATATATATACTTAATCGATTTCATGAATATATAGTGAAAAATATGTATCTTAATAGTTACAAAGATATAGGTACATATGCCTAATACTTCGTCAATGAATGATCACACAGATAAAATGATGTAGCCAAAATCTATGCAAACACAGAAACACAAACAAACATTTTTATATATACATACATACATATATATATATATATATATATATAATTAGGCGTGCACAAACAAAAAATATATAAATTATTTTCTGTTCCAATATATATATATATGCATTCGTGAAAGGCCCTCATATCGTATGGATTCAGATTCAGCATCATAATTTGGTAGCGGCAGCAATCTACATATTCCGTCGCAGAAGTAGATTGTAGACAAAGTAAGAGAAAGAAAGAAGAAACTTGGACAAACCGGGGCTTCCACCGGTTGCCAGACACTCTCCTGCAGTGGATGTGAATGGTCTTATTCCTCTGCCTAATAGGCCTCACTAATCACTAGAGAATCTTCAACAGACACGGAAAACCCTCCCAAAAATTTTTCGTTCGCGAAACCACGCCATGTTTCATTTATATATATATATATATATATATATATATATATATATATATATATATATATGTATGTATGTGTGTGTGTGTGTTTGTGTTTGTGTGTTTTTTTGTTTCTGTGTGGTGCATATAAATATGTGTGCATTTATAAAGTTGTCATTATTAAATGTACAGCAACTGAACTCCTGTTTTCAAAGCATGGAATCCCCACAGTACAAAGGGGAGGTTTATGCTCACCGTGTTAAAGGGGAGCTTATGCTCCTCGTGTTTTATAAGATTTAATTATTTATTCATTTTTTTTTTCATCTTTTATTTTATTTTTCTTCAGATTACATCCTCGAATTTCAAAGACTACATTGTTCGGCTACAGTTTCTAAACTATTCTTCTTCAAATTAAAAAAAAAATCAAAAATCTCATTTCGGATATAAAATCCCCCAACAATCTCATCACATTTATATTTCAGTGTTAATAATGATAGATCATATATTTATATATATGTAAAAAAAAAAAAAAAAAAAAAAAAAAAGGATTAAAAGAAAATATTTTAAAATGCCAAAATTAAAAACAAAAAAAAAATTCTCTTCAAATCGAATGAATCCGAATTTTTTGAGAAATGTTCGGCCGTAAGTTTATTAAATTGTTGAACTTTTACCTTTTTTTTTTAATAATCAAAATTCATCAATAAGCATCAGAACTTTTACTGTTTTTTTTTTTTTTTTTTTTTTTAAATTTCTTTGTTAATCCGATCGTCTTGATTTTCTTAATCGTATAAAAACAAAAGATTCGGGTTGGTTCCAATGAAAATGAAAAAAAAAAAAAAACATTTGCGACTGCAATACTAACCCGTACAATTTCAAATTGTAAATTCTTTCTCTGTGATCCGTTTAATCAAATTTCTACAGTTAAGAAAAATGAATACATATAATAACACAAGTTAAAATAATTCATTACTAAAGAAAAAGCCAAAACACGGAGTAAATTTACTGTCACCTCAGCGGTAGCCACCAGCTCTTCGTGTCATGAAAACACAATAATAATAATAATAATAATAATAATAATAAATATCACTGGGGACCAAGCATTTTTTTAAAAGGTCACACAAGATAATTATCTTTTTTTTTTACAATTGAAAAGATGTTGTAAAGCCGAATCTTTAAGGTTTTTTTTTCATGAAAAATACGATAAAACGTCTCATCTTATGTCCTTCCCGAAACAGGATTCACTTTATGAATATAGCGATTGCAAAGATCAGTATTTCAAAGGGAAATCAGATCAGGTTTTTTAAATAAGACTAGATTATTATTATTATTATTATTATTATTATTATTATTATTATTATTATTTGAAGACGTCATTCTGCTTTCCCCGAGTGCGTTTTTATCTCCCTTGATTGTTGTGGAGGGAGTTTCAACAATTAAACAGAAATTAAATTAGTTGTTGTTTCTTTTTGTCAGCAGTAATTTTAAGAAAGCTCCAGATGCTTAACAATTCATTGCAAAGTCTCTCGCAAGTTAACTAAGGCCATTGATTTATATATATATATATATATATATATATATATATATGTTTGAATAAAAGACAGACCACGTTAAGATTCCATGTAATAAAGTTATTTCACCATAACCCTTTAACAGGGTTCTGGATCATCAGACTTTACTCCAAAAGAAATGAAATATATATATATATATATATATATATATATATATATATATATATATATATATATATATATATATATATATATATATATATAACGGTTTTTTGTTAAATTTCTCAGAATAATTCCGATAAGAAAATCTGGATAAAAAAAAAACCAGAAGGCAATTGGAAAATATATTTCTTAGTCATTGTCGACGCGTTACGTCAATCCGACATTATCAAGGCAAGTTTAAAAGCGATTCACTTTTAGTTACATTAAATTCAAATATAAAGGGAACGTTCCTGTGTAAGCCTTGCCTTGATAATGTCGAATTGATGAAACGCGTTGGCAATTACAAAAAAATATATTTTCCAATTGTCTTCTTTTTTTATCCATGACCGTTTTTGTGCCAGCATATTTAAGTTCATTTGAGTTGATAAAATGTTTTATTAGGTTGGTGCAAAAATAATTTCGTTTTTTGACGTTCAACTTCAAAAGAGAAAACGACATTATTTTTGCACCAACCTAATATTTGCGAACAGGTAAATCACAAGAATTACCGAAACAGATACAGCCAAAAACCAAAATGACATCCGTTTGTCTTCAGAAGTAATTTTTCATTTCATATAAGTATTCTTACACTATTTTAAGGATTAAAGTCACTTTATTTAAACAAATATATTTTATTATTTATATGCGAAAAGCTTGCGCCCACTTTCTAGATTTCGTAGAATTGCCTAAAAACTAAAGATTGCGCGCTTTTTTGAAACTAATTTATTAGTTCAATACGGTGGGTGGATCTTACGGCCATAACAAGTTAAGCAACGTCGAGTCAGGTTAGTATCTAAATGGGTTACCGAGGTGCTGTAAGTTTGGACGTGCGGGTGGTGTAATGGATAACAGCTCGTAATTGTTAATCGAAGAGCCGAGTTCCAGTTCCAGTCATGTTCGTTATATTCACGTACGTGCAAATATTCTTGAATATTGTATGAATCCACCTATTCTCCCACAGCTATGGGTAAATTAGTAGGACTCGTATTAGTAAATCATTATTATCTAAAAAAAAAACTTATAATCTGAAAATATTTTCTGACTTTGAATCACTTGCAAAAGGTTGATAAACCGTAAAAAATCGAACAATCAATTAGTTTGTATTGGGTCAGTGGGACTTGCTCTTCCTGAAATACATTATCATATATTCAGTAATAATAATAATAATAATAATAATAATAATGATAATAATAATAATAATAATAATGATAATAATAATAATAATAATAATAATAACTTGCGCAACTCTTTCAAGATGTACGAAAAGAAATAAAGAGTGTTTGACAATGTTAAACAATATTTAGACATTATGTCTTTCTTGTTGAGGTTATATTTTTAAAAAAGATTTTCAAGTATAAAATATATAAATCTACAAAAAATTATAAGTGTTTGTACAAACGTTGCATGTCTTGTAATGAAAAAATGTTTCATTCATTTTGACGCGTTGATTACCAGTACATCCGTTTTTTTTTCATTACAAGACAAGCAACGTTTGTATAACGACTTATAAATTTTGCAGATTTATATATTTTTATTCTTGAAAATTAAAAAAAAATAACTTGAAGAAAACAAACATACTGTCGAAATATTTTTTTGCATTGTCAAAAACTGTTTTTTATTTTATTTTCTTAAATCGCGCTCTTTTCTTAAGGGTCAACAATAATAATAATAATAATATTTTTTTATTTTATTTTTTTTGTCAGTGAAAAGTGTCATGATGCCATTTCTAACCTTAGGTCCCTGGGCGGAACGCGGAAAGAAATGTGTAAACGCCAGAAATCAAAGGAAATAAAAATAAAAATAATAATATCGACATATTCATTACTACAAGTTTTCTTGAAAAATTACTTCTTAAAATTTCAGTTCTCTTTGCCCAATCTACCTTGCTGGCTAATAGTAATTTTAGGGCTAGCGGATTTTAAATTTTAAGTAACCTCTCTCTAAAAAATTGGACTATACACTAATGAGTCAAATAGTTTCAGAATCCTATCTTAGTAGGAACAAATTTAACATAGGACGTCATCAAACTTATAAATTATCAAAACTACAGTGTAGCCCCCCACCAACAAAATAGTGTATATTTCCACGATTGTCTTCTAATTTTGACTTGTTCTACTTTCTTTTCTACGATGACTGTTCAGAATATTTTCATGACATAACTATACCAAGACGAACTGGAATTCTAGTTATAAAATATTTTATTTAACAAATACGCCTGTTAAACGATAGTGAATTAAACCCTGGTGCAAATTAATTGAAACAACCGCTTTAGTTTCCTTTCTTTCACCATAAGGTCAGTTTTAGACCCACTGAAGTGATAGGCTGTAATTGATTTCTATTTTTTTTCGTCAGATTAGGTCATTTGCAGTAGTGTGCAGTAATATGAATCTATTTTGGGGGTGTATG